>OX376177.1:1562200-1873406 GCA_947363495.1 Euzophera pinguis
TCGCCTATATAATTTACGTTTCACAAGTTTTCAGCCCCCCGAGTGTCCGTAGAGAGGTAGCCTGTGCCGAAAGGCAAAAACAAATGCAGGATGACAGACACCCGCTTCACCAACATTCTCCAATCACTAAGCGTTTGAACAAGGAGCCTGATCGTGCCCGAGTAGATTTATGGGCAAAGAAATCCCCACCAACGACCTCACAGCTCCCTCTGGCGGATAAGCTGTCTCCGGGGCATCACCTTCATTGGGCCGCGTGGAAGTCACACAAACGACGGACCACCTGCTTGAGCATGTACGTGGGCTGATTTTGCTGCGGCCTCTGACTCGGCCGTGGATGTTGCGTAACTGAACCAAAATAGTGTAGTAACCATTTTCACGAAAGACGAAGAAGAAGCCCGGAAAAAAAGAACAGAATAAACTCAAATATAAAATACTAGCTGTTTCCCGCAGCTCCGCCTGCGTCAAAAACTAAGGCTACTTTTTGACGTCTTCAACTATATTCATATCAAATTTCATTAAAATCCGTTCAGCGGTTTGGCTGTGAAAGCGTAACAGACCGACAAACAGGCTTTCGCATTTATAATATTAGTATGGATTTATGGTGTTACACAGGTCAAAAATAAAACAAAAGTTTACATAGTAGTAGTTATAGTCTAAGTTGGGACAACCGATGGCGGTTGGGGGCTGAAAGGTTTTCGAATGGTAATCACGCACCTGAAGTAGGTCGCAGGCAAGCGCTAGATACAGACCACTTCTAGCCGGACATTTATGGAAGAGACCTATGTCCAGCAGTAGACTGCGTGCAGTTAAAATAAACTGCAAATCGTTTACTGCTGGATACTAGGCTCCCTTATTCTTTGACAATTTGGAATGCTTTTGAAAATGATGAATCATGCAAAATCTATCATTCGAATGAGTATTGTTCGATATCGAATGATTTTCATTCGTCATAATCGGTGAGTCGAACGATTATAATTCGACTTATGAGAACATTTCAAAATGGCACTCCTGACGAATTCAAACGATGCGCATCCACATATGAGGTTTTGATAATTACATAAGGTTTACTTAAACAGAGTCGCGGGTAAAAGCTAGTTTAAACATAATACAACAAACACGTCATTCATCGATCGGATTTGCAAGTGCTTCAAGTCTCATATTAAGTATTCTAGGAACCATGATAGTTCTTTTGGTAGTCTATTATCAATCAATTGGTGGAACGAACTATAAAATCATAATTATATCGATATTGCAGAGTAGGGCACTGTGAAGGATGACTAAGACTTGGTGAAGTGGAGAATAAAAGTCGCCTACAAAGAAAATTTTAAATGTAATGCTGCATGAAATGTTTTCATTTGTTTTTAGTAGAGTTCCTTGTGATAGAAAAGAAAAATCATCAGAAAAGATCATGTTATAAAAGCCATAAACTAAGTTTCAATCCTATACGGCTTGAGATGAAACGATAAGACAGTTATAATGGAACGTAACTACAGAAATAAATACCTATAATTATGAACCCCTATTTTAGCAAACATTCAGGAATACTCGTAACTATTGACATATATATAATAGCGTATGGACGTGACCAACGGCAAATTAGCACCAGGGTTTCAGACCTAAACATTCTTATTAGGGCCAAAGCGTCCCGAAGAATTTAATTTTGTACAGTTTTATTTTTATACGGCTAGTTGTTTGCCGCGAACATAGACCTCGCTAATATTTTACTATATAAATATAGCCAGATTTCAAACAGACGTAGCGTCAGTATCAACAACACTCAAGGTGTGCGTTTCACTCAAATAATTTTGTAGGCAAATAAACACGGCCTGCCAGCTAAAAGCTCAAAGTTGTCTTTAGACCTGCATCTTCTGGAGTCGCACGTCTGCAGTGCCGGCCCTAAAACAAATTAAGTAGGCAACTATGTATATGGCCCACCTTATGGTGAGATTTCACAGGAGTCCATATATGTATAGACCGCTGCAACAACTGGATGGTCACATGAGCATTGCGGACCTTTAACCAATTTAGTAGGCAAACAGGCATACGATCTGCCTAATAGTAAGGCGTCGTAGTAGTCTATAGACACCTGCAAATCTGGAGTATCACATGCGCACTGTCAACACGCAAATAATGACTACTTTGACAACATACCATTAGGCAGGCGGTATGCTAGTTGGCCAAATAAATGTTTAAGGGTCAGCAATTCGCACGTGACATTCCAGGAGATGCAGGTGTCTATAGATCGTTCGAATTGACTATTACGCTCTCTTACCATCTGGCAGGCCGTTTTAAAAATCCGTTATTTTGTAGTAAATTTTCCGAAAAAAATTACACTAATATAAAAACAGTTAATCGATCATCGTTCTTGTATGTTTTGCTAACACAAAAAATATTATACGCAAATAATTTAAATGGCCCCGTCCTTATTTGAAATCGTCCTACAAAAGTTTGGCAATATATTATCAACCAATGACATAAACCCATAGTTTTCACATAAATCACAATTAACCATGAAAATGAAGGAAATACTGTCTGATCCAATTTTATGAGTTGAAAATTTTCCCAATAATCATAAATTAAAACATTTAACTTACGAGGTCGTAATTTTTCATTTGTGTATGAACTCGTTCACGAATGACTATCACACCGTTGTGTAATGCCAATATTTTACCAGACTGTAGCGAATGTTCGTAAATGTTTGAAACTTCTTCTTCGTCCAAGCGTGTTTACTAGTTGCGACGTCAGCTTATACTTCAGAACCTAGGGTACGCTGTAAGTGGTTGTCCTATATTTGACGGCACTGATAAGCTTTATTCCTCGATAGTTATGTACACCATTCATCAGGAATCGTTTTCTTCATGGGACAACATAATAAAGAACAAAGTTAGCCACTTCCATCCATCCACTTGGTTACCACAATTGAGCGACTGCCGGCTGACCTCCGTTTCTCGTCTCTAAAATAACATAAATTCACAAAAAAATTATGAACGATAAGTGATACTTCTTTAGATTCGTCCTTAAGGATTATTATTTATCAATCTATACATAATAAGTGCGAAGGTATTAAAATTAAAATTGTAAAAAGATTTGATTGGAACGAAAATTACTTCTAAAACTATAATAACAATTAAAATACATATTTTTGAACCACACTAAGTGAAAATTAACGGCTGCAAACATGATATTTTCTAAATTCATTATTTAATTTTAATCTTTATTTTTTGGAAAATTGGTTTTATAACTAGGGCAAAAATAAAATCGAATAATTACGACACGGTGTAAATGTGTCCATTACGTCGTTCACACGGTGATAAAAGGGCTATGAACGCAATAAACAGTAATGGATTATGTTCTAACTCGTAAACAGCCGGATTATTAACTACTAGACTGATTGAGTGATTAATGCCAGCCATATTTAACGTAGGATAAGGTTATTAGCTAAGAGAAAGCAAATTACAAAATAATCGTAAATTAGTAGAGGCCTGACTAATTGACTATGGGCTTCATAAGAAAACTCAAGGTTGATCAAAAAGCTATGGAGAGGGCGATGCTCAGTATTTTCCTACGAGATCGAATCTGAAAGTCAGTGACATAGCATAGCGGATTAGTTCTTTGAAGTGGCAGTTTTTTTTTTGTATGTATGTTACGCTATATCTTCGTCAACCGTGAATCGATTTTGATGATTTCTTTTTTATTTGACAGCCTTTACTACCAAGTTGGTCTCATACATATTAATTTGGTGAAGATAGATAAAGAACCTTGGAGATATGGAAGAAACTCCTTAATATCCTATAGCATTACGCGTAATATCTTCACCTAATGTGAACAAAATCTTATTCTTTACCATCTGTTTGCTGAATTATTACGATATTTACGATAAAATAAATAACCAGCTAAGTGCGAGTCAGACTCGCGCACGAAGGGTTCCGTACCATTATCTATAAAAAAATATGTGATGTAACTAAAAATTAAATTAACTAATTTTATTAATTTAAGTTGTTCAGTTTTGAATTCGGTTACATACAGTCGAATTGATAACCTTCTCAATTTTTGAAGTCGGTTAATAAAAGTCACTAGCATAGCCTAGAGAATTAGTTCTTTGAAGGGCCGGGAAACCGATGGCCGATGGGGTACAAAGGTTCTCAAACGGCGACCATGAACCGGCAAGCGAAGCTTTGGACATGCATAGACTAGATGGTCGGACGACCTGGATGTGGTCGCAGGTACACGCTGTGCAGGCTGCTTGAACGTGGATATCATTAAGAGAGTTGTCCAGCAATGGACTGACTGTGGCTGAAATGATGATGAGTCGAAGCCTGCAATTTCTGAGTAACTAAAATAGAGCACAAATACGTACACGCCGCCATTAATTTATTTATGAATGGATGAACCATTAGTTTGCATTCACGATCCATACAACACATATCTGTATGGTATAACTATTCGGAAAGTAGTATAGTATCATACATCTTGTTTCAGTATCCACTTTTTGTGTATTTTTAAAGTTTATTTATTGTATACTAGCTGACCCCGGCGAACTTCGTTCCGCCTAAAAGTCGATTCTTTAATTTTTTAGTTTATTACTTTATTTTTTTTAAATAAACGTAGCCTAAGTTACTCCTCATTACATCAGCTACCTGCCAATAAATGTCCCGTCAAAATCGGTCCAGCCATTTCAGAGATTAGTCGGAACAAACAGATAAACAGACAGACAGACAAAAATTGTAAAAAATGTTATTTTGGTGCATGTACCGTATATATTGTTACGAGCTCGGGGTTCGCAGTTTGGAGAAAAACACCTGATGACTCTTAAAAACGTTTATTCCCACAAGGATGGTCGCCGACGTCACAACTTCACTTATCACTAACAATGTCCCAAACACTTGCTAATCACAATCACTATAACTTGCCGAGGTCGCTTGTATCACTTGTTTATTCGCTCCGGATATCGCTTCTTGATCGCACTTGTAGCTCAGTTAAATTAGAACTGCCCTCCTGAGGCACCTTCCGATATTTATATGGCCCGGGAAACCCGCTCCATAAGTTTCTAGAAAGATCACAACTACTCCGGAATAGAGAGAGAGGGATACTCTCTGTCTCGTTCCCTTAGTACATACTAGAAGTGCGAGAGCGAGACAAAGCAATATGTCAGAGCGAGATAATCGAAGTACTAGATCGTTCGCGATATTATTCCCGTATGGAAACACGCGACGATTGTACGAGAATTTTCCGCGGACAGCGCTACTCAAACTTCCGCGGGCCGTATTTTATTTTTAATTATTTTTGATTTCGTAACACTGCCCCCTTCTTAGAGATGCTCGTCCCGAGCATCATCATTACTTCCGTGATATTTCGCCAAGCGGTCGATGTGAACAATCTTCATTGCTCCTCTTGGTTGACGCTGTATCCGATACGTCACATCATTTAGTCGCGTTACCACCTTGTATGGGCCCTCCCACTTGGTTTGTAACTTTGGCGATTTCCCTTTCCGGCGAGTCGGGTTGTGAAGCCAGACTAGAGCGCCTTCCTCGAAGCCATTTGTATTCGACATTCTGTCGTATCTGGTCTTCATGTTCTGACTCGACTGCAACCCGTTTTCTCGAACTGCGGCGTGTATTTCTCGCATTCGGTCACGCAGATCAGAAACGTAGTCTTGAACACTTTGAGGTTCATCTGGTGAGCCTCCTGTTAGGAGGTCCACTGGCAACCGCAGCTCACGACCGTAGTTGACATATGCCGGAGTTGCCTTTATGCTTTCATGTTCTGCTGTTCTGTACGCTAGCAGGAACAGTGAAATGTACTTGTCCCAGTCCCTTTGATGGCTTTCCACTATTTTTGCCAGATGTCTCTCGATCGTCTGATTAAACCGTTCGACCATCCCGTCCGACTGAGGATGGTAAGCCGTGGTTCGGGTTTTGTTCATTCCCATAATCCTGCAAACTTCTTGAAAAACCTGTGACTCAAAATTCCTGCCTTGGTCGGAATGGATTTCCAAGGGCACGCCAAAGCGACAAATCACTTCTTCCACTATCTTGGTTGCAACTGTCGTAGCTTCTTGGTTTGGTATGGCGAACACTTCCGGCCACTTAGTGAAGTAGTCCATGACAACCATGAAATACTTGTTCCCTGAGTCAGTGACAGGAAATGGTCCAGCTACGTCGACTGCAATGCGTTCCCAAGGTGCACCGACGTTGTACAGTCGTAGATTCCCCCGGCTCCTGGTATGTGGCCCTTTTACGGCAGCACAAGTTGTACACTTGCGGCACCAGTCCTCCACATCCTCCCGACAATGGAGCCAGTAGAACCTTTCGCGGATTTTCGTTAGCGTCCTCTTGACTCCCAAATGTCCACCGGACACGCCGTCGTGTACTTCCCGAAGAACATCACGTATTTTTGTTCTTGGAACCACAATTTGCAGTTGAAACTCTCTGCCGTTAGGTTTATCCCATTTCCGGTAGAGTATTCCGTTTTGTACAACGAGGCTATCCCATTGCGCCCAGTACGCCTTGGAAACCGTGCCTGTCGGTGCAACTTCACTCCACTTTGGCTTATCATTACTTTGTGCCTTCCACCTGATGATGTGCCGTAGGTCATCATCGTTCTCTTGCTCCTTTCTCATCGCATCGTTCTCCCAGGTCTCTAATGGTTCTGTCCGAGTTAGCTTTACTGTCATTTCTTTTAACTCCTGCCTGATACAGTGCTTACAATCTTCTGGGCAGGGTCTGCGTGACAGCGCATCGGCGTTTCCATGGGCCTGTCCTCGACGGTGTTCGGTAATGAAGTCATATTCCTGAAGTTGTTCAATCCATCGAGCAACTTGACCTTCTGGGTTCTTGAATTGCAACAGCCATTTTAACGCTGCATGATCCGTGCGAAGTAAAAACTGCCTACCGATGAGGTATTTGCTGAAGTGTTGTAGCGTCTTCACTACTGCCAGTAGCTCCCTTCTTGTCACACAATAGTTCCTTTCCGGTTTAGACAGCGACTTACTGAAGTACGCTATAACAACTTCCCTGTCTTCCTGCTTTTGAGATAGTACCCCACCGATTGCGGTATTACTTGCATCCGTATCCACTATAAATTGACCTTCTGGTTGAGGGTATCCCAAGACTGGTGTTTCGCACAGATGTTTCTTCAGTTTTTCGAAGGCAATTTCGCAAGCTTCATCCCAACTAAATTGACGTTTCTCTTCAGTTAGTCGGTGTAATGGCTTTGCAATCTCCGAGAATCCTTTCACGAAACGTCTATAGTACGAGCAAAGGCCAAGGAATGCCCTTACTTCTGTCTTGTCCTTGGGGGTAGGCCACTTCTGAACGGCTTCCACTTTCTCCGGGTCAGTCAGGATTCCTTCACTGGTAATAACATGGCCTAGATAGCTCACTTCGTTCCTGAATAAGCGGCACTTTTTCGGATTCAATTTTAGGTTGGCTCCATGAATTTTCTCGAAGACTTGCTCCAAGTTCCGCAAGTGGTCCTCAAAGTCTCGGCCAACGATGATAACGTCATCCAAATATACTAGACAGGCTTCTCCTACCAATCCTGCTAGTACACATTCCATCAGTCGCTCGAAGGTAGCTGGCGCGTTACATAATCCGAATGGCATGACGTTGAACTGCCATAATCCCTTGCCCGTCGAGAATGCAGTCTTCTCCTTATCCTTCGGATGGATTTCCACTTGCCAGTACCCAGATTTTAAGTCCAATGTTGAAAACCATTTCATGCCACTAAGGGTATCCAAGGTGTCATCAATCCGAGGCAGCGGGTAACTGTCCTTCTTGGTGATGTCATTAAGACGTCTGTAGTCAACACAGAACCGCGTGCTTCCGTCCTTCTTCTTTACTAGCACGACTGGTGAACACCATGGACTTGCTGATGGTTCAATAATTTTATTCCTTTCCATATCCGCCAGCAGCTCTTTGACTTCTATTTCTTTGGCTATAGGGATTCTTCTCGCTCGCTGTCGGATGGGTCTCTCATTTCCGGTGTCAATCCTGTGTTGTACTAGCGACGTTCTTCCTAAGTCTCCTTCTTGGCTGGTGAAGATGTCGGCGTAGCGCAGTAGAAACTTCTTAGCTTTAATGCTCTGCGAGTACGTTAGATTGCTTTTGCAGTTACTTAGAAGCTCCTTGACTGTAGAATCACTGGTACTCGTTGTATCTGAGCTTTGTGCTGTACTGCACTTTTTCAGCCAGACAACTTCCTCACATTTTCCAATGATGTCGCCTTTGTTTAAGGTCCTCTCTTGGTCGCCTAGATTAAGTACTCTTACTACTGCGGTGTTTCTTCCTTTCACGAGAGTCCTCGCGGTCATGAGTCCTCGAGCCGCAGGTTTATTAGCTATCTCCTCAATCAACACGCATCCGGTAGATTTCTTGTTCCTTGTTACTGGTAACTTTACTAGTACTTGGGCTTCTGCTTTCCCAGGTATGACCGTTTGCTTTAAACATGTCACTCTCCCGTTAATGCCTCCTAAGATGATGATCTCCTCTTCACCACACTTGAATACACCACTAGCAACGTCTATTCTACAGTTGTACTTTTTCATGAAATCTAATCCCAATACACAATCGTCCATAATTTCAGCCACGATGACGTTGTGGGTATATGTGGTTTCTCCCATAGACATTTTTACAGACACTTCTCCCAGGACGGGTATTGGCTGGCCGGAGGCAGAAAGAAGCCGACAGTCCAGTCTCCTCATGCTTCTCATTATGGTCCTTACTAAGTGAGGTCGGACTATTGTTCTTGATGCTCCGGTATCCAGCGTCATCCTGCAATTGACCCCATTTACAGTTCCAGATATTACGAGACTGTTTCCGTTGCATGCCTGAGAGATAATAGTTGTCGGGGCTTCCTCCGCGCCAGCTCTTACTCGTTTCTCCGATAATGAAGCCTCCTGTTTCATCTTCAGTCCCTTCACGTCGTCTTCAAGCTTCTTGATCTTTGGGCAGTTCATTTGTAGGTGCCCTCGTTCGCCGCACCTATAACACATGGATCCAGGTCTCTTCCTTAGCGGAGCTTTTACTTCTCTAACTTCCTCCACTACTTCGCGCACTTTGTGAGTCGCGGAATGACGAATGTCATGTCTGACGGCTTCCACCTCCAAAGCGTGGGCCAGTGCATCTTTCAATGAGGCATGACGGTTTAACCTTACCGCAGCTCTGACTTCCGAATCCTTGATGCCGTCGACGAACGCCTGCACGGTGTTGGACTCAAGCATCTTCAAATCAGCCCCTGGGTACGCCTTGCGGACGAGTTTTTCTATTTCCAGTGCCCATTGCTGCAGACCCTCTTCTGAGCGCTGGACTCTGTCGCGGAGTTGAGCGCGGAAGACGTGCTCCAAATGCCGTTCTCCGTATCGCAACTCCAGTGCCTCCAGCAGGTCCTTGAATCCACTACCCGACGGAAGAACCTCCAAGACCGTCAAAGCCTGTCCTCGGAGTGCGACGGTGAGAGCTGTCAGGCACTGTTCATCTGTCCATCCGTTAGCAGCTGCGATGGTCTGGAACTGTTGACGGTATGCGGTCCAGGACGAGGTTCCGTCATATGGCGGCAATTTCACGCTGGGTCCGTGGTGGGCAATGACTGTTCCGCCAGATGCAACTGCTACTCCCGTTGTTTCAAGGCGCACGAACTTCTTCTGTAATGTGGAAAGGTCCGTCTTCAAATTTTCCATGTCGTTCCCAAGAGTCGTGACGCGTTCCTCCACCAAATCAACATCCTTGCGTAATTTGGTAACCACGCCACTAACTTCACCAATAGCTGACAGGAGTTGTTGTTGAGCCTTTTGTTGAAGCTTCTCCTGCATTGTAAATTTGTTGTCCAGCATTGTAAATTTGTTGTCCAGCATTCGCATCAATTCCCCAAAATCAAAGACAGGCGCAGCCTGGTGGGCGTTGGACGTGGCCTGGTGGGTGTTGGACATGGCCTGGTGGGTGTTGGACATGGCCTGGTGGGCGTTGGGCGTGTCCTGGTAGGCGTTGGACGTAGCCTGGTTGCCGTTGGACGTGACCTGCCGGGCGTTGGACGTGTCCTGGTAGACGTTGGACGTAGCCTGGTTGCCGTTGGACGTGACCTGCCGGGCGGTGGGCGCGGCGGGAGCGGCCTGGTCAGCAGATCCAGTAGAAGTGGCTTCCGCAGCACGCTTCGCCCTCGTCTTCACACCCTCACTAGTGACGTCTTCTCTCGGAGTCAATGGCATCTCCAAATCCACTTATGACACCAATTGTTACGAGCTCGGGGTTCGCAGTTTGGAGAAAAACACCTGATGACTCTTAAAAACGTTTATTCCCACAAGGATGGTCGCCGACGTCACAACTTCACTTATCACTAACAATGCCCCAAACACTTGCTAATCACAATCACTATAACTTGCCGAGGTCGCTTGTATCACTTGTTTATTCGCTCCGGATATCGCTTCTTGATCGCACTTGTAGCTCAGTTAAATTAGAACTGCCCTCCTGAGGCACCTTCCGATATTTATATGGCCCGGGAAACCCGCTCCATAAGTTTCTAGAAAGATCACAACTACTCCGGAATAGAGAGAGAGGGATACTCTCTGTCTCGTTCCCTTAGTACATACTAGAAGTGCGAGAGCGAGACAAAGCAATATGTCAGAGCGAGATAATCGAAGTACTAGATCGTTCGCGATATTATTCCCGTATGGAAACACGCGACGATTGTACGAGAATTTTCCGCGGACAGCGCTACTCAAACTTCCGCGGGCCGTATTTTATTTTTAATTATTTTTGATTTCGTAACAATATATTCATATGCATGTAGTAAAAAATGGTTATTTAAATATTACAAACAGACACTCAAATTTATTTATATGTATAGATATTATTTACGTATATTAGTATTTATTTTAAGTAGTTTATGTATCGTGTATTCTGTTATTCTGCCTAGCGTTGTTCTGTTCTTTATGCACCATAACCGTATCTCTCCTTTCTTTTATATTTCAAACTACCCTAAGGTTGCCTGATAAGGCCGCCTTTTGTATACACACTGTGTTCATATTTTAGATAACATACATAAAAATTTTATTTTAGTGTGTGCAAAGAAGTATTAAATAAACAAATAAATTGTAAGCGCTTTGTGACTTAACTTCGGAAACGTAACGGCAATGTTTTAAAAATATCTTTACCTTTGGAATTATTCACACCCGACCTGTAACAAATTATAAGTTTGTTTAGTTGCAGTCACAAAAACTATAGAATAATAATAACACTATCCGTCTGTCTGTTACACTTTCAAGGCTGAACCTTTCGATCAATTTCAGTGAAATTTGGTCTAGACCTGGGGTGAAATAAAAGCTACAAAATCAATCCTCAAGGGTTTTTATTTTATTTCACTAGTCGTTCGCAGCGAACATAGACCTCGCAATTATTTTACCATATTAATACAGACAGGATCTAAATAGTCGTACTTAGTCCCTCAAACAATTTTGTAGGCTAACAAGAATACAGCCTGCCAACTAAATGAACCCCTTAAACAATTGAGTAGACAACAATACCTATGGCCGCCCGCCTAATGGTGAGAATCAGCTGCAACTCAATACATGGATTGTCACATGCGCATTGCTGACCTTTAAACAATATATTAGGCAAACAGGCATGCGGCCTGCCTAATAGTAAGAAGTCGTAATAGTCTATAGACTGCAATACTTGGAGTATTACATGCGCATTGCCGACATCAGAATAATTCAGTAGGAAAGCCGGCATACGCCCTGCCTGATGGTAAGAGGTCCAGTAAGACTGCCAATGGACACCGGCAACATAATGTGGACATAAAAGACGTTGCAGGTGGGTGGGTCTATTTATTTTCCAACTAAATTATTTGAGGTGCCGACCAATTCGCACGTGACGTTCCAGGAGTTGCAGGTGTCAATAGATTATTACGGTCTCTTATACCATTTAGCAGGCCGTATGCTTGTTTGTGTATAAATTTTTTTGAGGGTCAGCAACATGCAAGTACTCTTTGTCTTACAAATGTCTGTAGACTACTTCGATCCGATTTACTTGTAGAGGAGGTAAATCAAAAATATCAGTCATAAATAGTAATATACGTACTATAAAAATTATCTTGCACCTCAGGTTAACCAACAGAGATCGGCTACATTGAGGCTAAACTTTGCTTTTTAACTTTACAACTAGGCGTGTCGATATCCTCCCAAGGAAATAGTCATATTTTTCCAGTGAAGTGCTCTGCCACTTTCACGGCCTCATCGGTGGCGGCCATCAGGTTTTCCCCAGTGCAGGTGTTAGGGCACAAGGAGCAGGACAATATAACAGGCTATATTTAAGTTAAGCCATCAGGGGTCGGCTACGTCGTCTTGGTAACTCAATTGTACCACTCAAATGACGCCATTGATACTCTCTGTTTCAATGTCGTCATTTCACCCTAAGTGCGTTCAATTCTTGTTTGTGAACAGTTTCTCTTTTCATCGGAGTTTAAGGGCTTATAATTTATTTATTTTAAAACAGAATAAAAAAAAACTTTTTATTTTTTAGTTTTTGGTACTAAAATTTTGATAAGAATGCTCTTGTTCTTGTTGTGTGTGTGTTTGTTGTTTTATAAGACTACAAAATCCAGTCCATTAGCTCAAAATATCTTCAAGTTGGTCCCAGTAAATAAACAGAAAAAGTTTTCTTGTCTTTTGAATAAAAAGTAATTGTTTGTTTACTTAGACGACCTAATCATCCCGGCATTTTCTCAGTTATTTTTAATTTGTAACTACTTAAAAATTTCAGGAAAATAAACTGAAAGTGAACGCTTTTGAACATAAAAACAACTTTCAAAATCGGTTTAAAACGACGGTGTTATTACTAATATATATTACGTAATAAATTTGAAATAAAAATAAAAACCTATTTTTAAAATTCGGATAAAAATAATTAAAACTCTTTTTTTTCACCAGATGTATGTAGACGTTTCCTACATACGTTCTGAATATCAGCGAAATCCGACCAACGGCTTTGGAATTATTTAAAAATATTTGTTTTTACCATAATGCAAATACCTCAAAAACTACAAAACCTATTTTGATGTCAAATGAATTTGAAAATTATATTATATATCTCCTTTACACCTTCTAAATTTTATCGAAATCGAACTAACGGCTCGAGAGTTATCGCGGAACAAACATAATTTGGATAGAAACATACATACATACAAACAATGTTTTTTCGCTCCAACTTGATTTGTAGCCCTCGCTCGCTTCGCTCACTCGGTCAATGAGCAGGTGGTAATACGTACAGGGTAGGGTAACATGGGGGTGAAAGCTTTTATGATTAGCACATTATTTATTATATAATTAAAACAATTCATTATTTACACAACATTCTTTCATTTTTTTTATAACTCATACCATTAATTTATTTCGTTCAACACGTGAAAATAAATATATGTTTTTTTTGGATCGGAAAAGGGAAATTCTCTACTGCTTCAATATCGACATATTGGCGTCTGTCAGTGCTACAGGCGGCATTTAAAATTGAAATTTTCGTACCGTATATTGTTTCAAAACGGACAGTGCTCGGAACATTGATAGATTGATTAGCCCACTAGCAGATTCTAGGAATCTGTTTTTGTATATATGTATGTGAAAACTTCATTGTACAAAAAGAACATTGTTACAACAAAATAAAACACAACAAAAGGCGGACTTATCCCTGATAGGGATCTCTTCCAGTCAATCCGAAAACCAAAGGAAAAAAAAGAGCACATGGGCATCAAAGAGTGTACAGTACAATAGATACGATAAATAGAAATGTAAAACAAACTAACTTAACCTAAACCTAAGTCAACTCAAGTCCGAACCCTCAAAGTATTCCCTAACCCGGAATTTGAAGGTATAAAGAGAGGACGACTGTTTGATCTCCAGAGGCAGCTTGTTCCATAAACGTGCAGCAAATGTTGCAAAAGAGCGTAGCACTGAGATGAGTATTCTTATTTATTTATTTCTGTATTGTATTTTTTTACCAATTCATCCTTACTATCCGTCCTTATACATCCATACTAAATATTATAAATGCGAAAGTATGTCCGTTACGCTTTCACGACGAAATCTCTGAACCGAGTTTGATGATTGTATTGTGTTGTGTATTATGATATTGGAAATTAGGTACGGATGGAGGTACGGATAGTTGAGACCCAGGGTCAAATATAGGCTACTTTTACACGAGAGTAAAGCTACGAAAACCGCGTGGATTTATTATTTAATACTTAGAAATGTAGTAAACACGAAATCGCAGGAACTTCTTGAAATGGTTAAGCTCTAAAACTCGTCTTTGACCTATGAACTATTTGTGAGTTTGCGGTCCTACAATGTATGAATGAGGGCCATAACGCTATAGCTTTTCATAGAGTTGAATGTTTGTGCGAATCCTTTTAATTATCAGAAAATTAGGTGATTCAAGCCTGCAATTTCCTAAGCAAACTAGAAAAACCTAAACCATGCATGCTTTCCGTAAGAATCGAACCAACAAGCTCTGGGTCTTCTGGCAGAACTAGAGAGGCACTCATCATCCTAGCGTGTATTCCTAGTTGCGTCGTCAGCTTACGCATCGGTGCCTAGGGTACGCTGTAAGTCATGCGCCTAGATTTGGCGGAACTGGTTATTACAATGGAGCGACTGCCGTCTGACCTCCGTAACCCTTTTTACAGGGATCCCGACCAACAGGAACATGACCCGAGGTGTGTTAGTGGCAAACACTGTCAGAATTTCTCAGGCTGCCTCAAGGCATCTGACACAGCCTAACGACTGCTATTTATCGACAACAACCGGGACCAACGGCTTAACGTGCCTTCTGAAGCACGAAGGAGCTCAAGATAGAAAATGCCACTAAATGGTGACCAATCCAATAGTGGTCGCGTCCCGCCGTGACTTGACACGCGCAGAGCTACGGATACGCGGGTCGCGCTCGACTAATGAGCTCCTCATAGAAGCAGAACTAGAGAGGCACTAGTTAAGTAATATAATTACTTCGTCTTATCGTGTTTTTTCCTAGTTGCGTCACAATGGCGCGACAAAAAAAATGTAAGGGTTTTATGGATCCACTCTTATTACGACATGTCTGGAAATTCTAAATTCTTACGCGAGTGAAGCCTTATGACAATATTAAAGGATTCAAAAACACGTCTCAAATCTCATTCCGCTAAGCAGTTCATTTTACACAAATGGGCACAAAGTACATATAAGTTGTGAGAGGTGACAAGGCAAAAATAAAATGTTGAATGTTCAGAACGGTAATTTTGTTATAATAATATTTGGGTTTTAAACGGCCACATACCATAATTAACCTGTAAATATTATACCTTCATAAAAAAGTTTCAGGAGATACAGAAAAATATCCGACAGATAATTGAAACTTACAAAAATTTAAAATAACTAATCGAAACAAATTTTTTGTTTTTTCCTGTACTACAAATTATACATGAAATTTTATAGCTAACTAGCTGTGCCCGCGACTTCGTCCGCGTGGAATAGTTATTTTGGGAATCATCACGCGGCGCGTGTGAATTTTGTTTCAGAGTTATTTTAAAATTGTATTATCTTATAAGATGTTTATTGAAATTAAGTGATGTCAAAGATAATTTTGTAAAACTCAGTTAAATACTCTTAATCAATAACATATTTATTTGGAAAAAGAATAATATTATTATGTTGATACAACTCTGACAAATAATTTGTAAAAAACGGTTATTGTGAGTTAATAATTGTGAGTATAGTTGCCGCATTCTGGAAAATGATTTTTCTTCATAGCGCGGTATCTAGTCGAGCGCGCGCGAGACCACTTATTAATCTAAGGTCGACAAGAAAGGCGGACTCTATTTATATCGGATTTTGTATTGCGATACGAACAAGACAAAGCATGCTCTGTACTCTCAATATTTTGCACTTGTGCCATGTGTTATCTAAAGTGGACTGAGATGGCTCATTGCCTCAGGCGACGCAACTTTAGTTATGGCTTACATTTTGTACCTTATTTATTTGAGACCATAAAACAATATTAATGAATAAAATTAATACATATAAACTAACCTAAAAATTAAAAACTACATTCAATAAAATAAAACTTAAAACCATAAAAAAATAAAGTAAGAAAAAGAAATTATATGTATTTTGATGTATTTCCCATAAATAGTTGACACAGAATTATTAATACTATTAAGAAATAAATTATAGAATCCACTATAAACAAAGCACTTCAAGATATAGTAGAATGGATAACTTAAATAAACCCATTTTATACAATTTGCATCTTATAACTCAAAAGAGCCTACAATTCCAGTAAGGTATGACAGGGATATTATAGAAAAAGTTGATACGTGTAAATTCCTGGGTGTCGTCACCATTGACACATATTCATCAGCTTTGTAAATAATTGAACAGATTTGTCTTTGCTCTAAGACGATTAAGGCAGACAATATTTATTGAGGCCTCAACCACTGCTTATCACGGATATGTAGCATCTGTCCTAAAATACGGCCTAAATATATGGGGGAAATCTGTTGTCATAGATAGAGCATTTAAAGTACAGAAAAAAAATTGCTTAGCAGACTGAATACATTGGCCAAACACTTTGTAACAACTTTTTTTAACACATGTATTCTGGCACAATAAACTATTCTATTCTATAACGTATAGAAAGGACACTCATATCTCCCTCCTGAAATAGATACCGCACCTCATCTCGCAGAATTATGGTAAAAATCAAGAGCAAAATAATGTTTGCTGTCCGGCCGCTGCGACGAGTATGACGCAACCAACTCTAAGTAACACACATAGACGCGTGTGCGTAATAGGTATCGCGGTTGCCCCTGTTGTATGGATAGTCCAGGGTGTGGCTGAGAGGAGTGACCACTGCAATCTTCTTCCTCTCTTAGTGTCTTCCAGGCAGACTTATTCTGAGCTCTTAGATGTAGCATTTCATAGCTGTAGGGATAGGATAACAATTTTACTGGTATTACGTTACTAGGTGTTCTGTGAACAGTAGACGTCGCGAACAGGTTACTGGAAAACACTGTCATAGCGCGATTGGTAAATTCGGAAAAAGAATATTTCGCTGCCGTGGCCGTTACGAAAAGCTGAAACCAGGGTGTAAAAAGTAGATTGACAAATGAAGTATCTTGAATCTTGATCATGCATAAGTTAGTCTATAATTAATATTGAACCACGGGAAACATACTCGTACTTTGTTCAGTTGTTCCTAGCTATGTTAGGACATTGCAGGCTTGAATCACCTGATTGTCTGATAATAACGATGATTCCGTGTTTCAGAAGGCGCACGAAGCCATTGGTCCCGGCCGCCATTTGGTACTCGTTAAATGAAACAACGAATTTTGAAACGAAATGCGGCTAGGAAAAACTTTAACACCAGGGTGTACACGGTCGTAACCCACTCGATATAAATGTTAGTATCAAGGTTATCTGACCAGACAAATCCAACAGAGGAAGTCACATCAACTTCCGATGCGATGTCATTATCGAGACATTAATTTGGATGTGTTTATGTAAACTTGTTATGAGGGTCAAAACCGGCTAATAACAGTTCATGACATACACAACAGCCTCAGTGCGCCAGTAGTTAAGGCGTCTGCCTTAGACCCGAAAGCCGTGGGTTCGACTCCCACGGGTAGCACATTTTGTATAGTGTTTCCAGTTTGGTAATAACATTGCAGGGTTAATTCAGCTGATTTATTT
Source organism: Euzophera pinguis (assembly GCA_947363495.1). Taxonomy (NCBI): domain Eukaryota; kingdom Metazoa; phylum Arthropoda; class Insecta; order Lepidoptera; family Pyralidae; genus Euzophera; species Euzophera pinguis. The sequence continues at coordinate 1,579,908 of OX376177.1, forward strand.
ATTTGTTGTACTTACATCATAAAACATTGTCTGGTATTGATGATTCCGTGCTTTGGAAGCCGTTGGTCAATTTAGGTAAACCGTACAAAATTTATATAATGTGACAATAGCAAAAACATGAGACATGATTGTGTACAAATATAAGCCAACCGTCTACCTTATAATAAACTAGCTGATTCCCGCAGCTCCGCCTGCGTCAAAAAGTAGTTTATGTTTGACCCCGGGTATCCATAATCCGTTCCGCGGTTTGGTCGTAAAAGCATAACAGACAGACTTTCGCATTTATAATATTAGTATAGACATGGAAGTATAGATAATAGATGAAGGATGTCAGAAAATCAGACAACAGAGTTTTCCACAAAGACGTAACAGTTGTAATATCAAACAAAATGATAACATAACATTCCACGGCAACGAACAATACTCGTCCCATAGGATGAATTCATGAAAAAAATAAACGCTAAAGCTTCCCCGGGGAACATGTGAGGGGAATAATTGTGGCTTCCTTATAAATTGTTTCGTCACTAGTTTTTACACACGGTTTTGGCTGGAAAAGAATAAAAAATTTTTTTTGAGAACTGGAGCCCTGTTTTTCTAATATGTACTAATACGTCTCAAATGATATCGCACGAAAATCATTCGACTCGCCGATTTAGCGTGTATCACACTTTCAAAAATAACACTTATGATCACAATCACATAGAAAGAAAATTAAAAAATACTATAAAGGTCATTGATTAATGTCTTGTTCATTGTATTATTGGGGTTAGAACACCAAATTTTATCATAATCCGTTCAGCGGTTTGGCCCAATATAAATAATATAAAAAAAATTAAGTTAAAAAAATTTACTCAATATTTCAAATGAAATTAATTTCAAGGAAAAATCTAGTCTAAGCTAAGTCCTTCCGGGCGATGAAATCTTTTGCAAAATACAGGACGTGCATATGTGAATTCTTCAAATACCAAATATTCTTGCGAAAACTGAAAGACATTTATTCTCGATGTTGCCAGTTGAATTTCTTATTTGTCAACGTCTAAAAAATTTTTTAGTCTTTATTGCCTATAACATAAAGGTTATATTAGATACAGTTTGAAGAATTTGCTTTGTGACATGATGACTCTGCATGCGGGTGGACATTTACAGACTATCAGTTTCAAATTATTTTCAAAAATAAACTGTATTAAATTGAATCCTATGTATACTAATTGTAAATTTAACTTTAAATTAAATAGTATAGGACTTCATTTCAATTGAACATCAATTAGGATTGTTAGGGCTTCTTACTATTACAAAGTTGAGAAAATTAAATCAGTTGTTTGTTCTGATAGAGTTTAATTATTATCTGTTCCTATAGAGCTGGCCATTTTGAATTTATTTTTATCTAGCTGTTTCCCTCAGCTCTGCCTGCGTCGAACGTTGCTTATGTTTGACCCCGGGTCTTCAACTATATTCGTACCAAATTTAATCATTATCAATTCAGCGATTTTGGCGTGAAAGCGTAACAGACAGACTGACTTTCGCATTTATAATATTAAGTATAGATATACCTAGATACTATATTAACTGTCAGGCTGAGAATGTCAACTTCTTAAAATAACCAATTTCTATTGAAAACTTCCAAAAACGACAAAAGTCAAAACTTAGAATAAAGAAGTATTCAGAAATGCCCTAAGCACGTTAACCGCGTGCCTTCCGGTGGTAAAAACAAATGGCGGATAGGAAGTCTCTTTCTAAGGAAATTTGTTAGACAAGGACGACACTATAAAATTCATATTATTACAAAACTTTTTTCTGTTACAGTCACAAATTGTGAGCAAAAAATCTTGAAACTTCTTCTAAAAATCTCAAAAACTCAGAGGTATGATTTTCAAATCTACGGTAAAGACTCTTTAACACAGATTAAAAAAGGGGTTTAATAATTTGCTTAAGTAATTATTAACATCTCTGAGTAGAACTGCAATATGTGTAAACTGAGAAAAAATGTATCCCTCCCATACTAATAGAGAGATCAGCTAACAGATTTTTAGAAGGTTGAAAATGTTTTTTTTTATCTTTACTTACAGTTTTTTGAAAGTACTTTAGTTTCACGTACTGAACACACTGTAAAAATAAATTGCGTGGTTAAAAAGTGACCCTGTGTTTACTATATCTCTTAATATGCAAAAATCATTGATAAAAATAGCTAACGTGAGTACTAAGTGCATCGTAAGAATCGTGGATCGATGCCAAAATACTTTAATTTGTTTATCATGAAAATAAAACGTCATAAAACGAATTTGAATTTACTCCAAGTGCACTACACAATATAGACGTTTGAATAAACAACAGCCATTCACTTTTTACTTGCAAAAATAACTTTTTTTTTTACTTGACTTAAAAATGAAGCCACAGAATAGGCCAGTTTCCTAAAAAATATTAATTAGTCCGTCAGTTAGATAAACAAAAAATATTGGACACGTATTTTTTCTTTTAAAAATTAAACAAAGAATGGCGCGTTAATGTTCCGTGTGACGTCACAGTGTGCTACACTTTTTCGCAATAAGTGACGTCACGAGCCCCCACTAATAAACTTTGATAACGCATCTTTATAATTTATCGCTCAATTGTCAAAAGAAAAATTACGTACTAATATATTTTGATTCCCTAAATGACGGACTAATTTTATTGATAGACTTTTGACCCTGGAGTCTAGCCTATTATTTAATAGTATTAAAGTACAAAATGGACACTAACACCCTCCCACCCGAAACCGCACCTCACCGCGCTGATTCACGGTAAAAATTGAGAGCAAAATAATGCAAGCCGCTTACGTAACAAATATGATTCTAAATTGTAGTTAATAATCAACCCAACGAGCTACGAGTAACACACACATTAACGCGTGTGCTTACGCGACCGAATCGTAGTGGGCGAAATAGATATCGAGTTCGCCGCTGTTGTACACAATAAATCCGTAGATCTTGATTTTCTATAGGTCAAGTCAAAGAAGTTGATCGATATAGTTGGAAAAAAATATTGTATTTTGCATGCTTCCGCCATCTTTTTATGTCATGCAAACGATTGCCGGCCGGCACCCATCCACTACTGTTAGTACCAACACGCCCGCCACCATTTGTTTGCACTAATCCATATATCACGTGTTTCACCTCTATACGAGACATTCTCGCTATCCTCAGGGACTAGACTGAGCTGTAAATAATTCAACGTTTAAGCGTTAACTAATTATTTAGATTTTTAAATATTAGTGATTTTTCTAGCCGTTCTCTTTTTTTAACAACTAAGTAGGCAAACAGGCCTACGGCCCACCAGATGGTAAGTGGTTACCGTAGCCTATGAACGCCTCTAACACCGGAGATGTCACGAGCGCGTTGCCGACCTGTCCCCTGTCAGCACAGCGACCCCTCTGGAGTCTGGCGACCCTACTCACCAGCAGGAACACAACACTGCATCACAGTGTTATTTGGCTGCGGTCTTCTGTAGGGTGGAGGTACTTCCCCAGACGGGTTACTCCTTACAAAATGTCCCACCTCTATTCTACTTATCCTATATTATCAAATATATTTTCTCATAAATAATCTCATACTATTCACAGAAATGTACGGATGGGCATGTAAAAGCAATTAAGACAGGCAGAGCTACATCAAAAGGCTATTAATGGTGAATCTCCCAGATACGTATCTGGCTGAATGAAATACGTTGACCTATTTTTTTGATCACCCCACTTTGGGGTCGATTTTTAAAATTCACTGATGAACTTTAAAATAATGGTGAAGTAAATTATTAGTTTATTAGGTAATTAAAATGTATGACATATTTGTCGAGCAAAAATCCTTCGTTAACTAACGAAGGTCATTCATATCGAACAAAAATTATTCGACTCGCTAAATTTGCGTGGGCACACTATTCAAACATAGAGCTCCTGCAAAACATTTTTTTTTAAGATGAATTAGTAAAATGCGATTGTGTAATAGAGAGAAAAAGAAAACTTAAAGTAATGGAGACTAAAAATAAATTCATGGAATTATTTCACAGGTCTGAAATCGGAAAATCGACACGTAGCCTATGTGAGCACCTACGCTTTGCCAACGAAAAACATTTCAGCCATGTAAAATGCAAATAAAAAAATATAGGAAAGTGTAGTGGTATCAAGTTTTCAATTTGACGAAGTTCTTCGTTCATATTTGTACTTTGAGGTCTCTAAGCTTTGTGCGATGGTAAAATATGAATGTAGAAAATAGAAAATTATTTCGAAATAGTTTTTTTTTTTATACTATTAGCTGATGCCTGCGGCTGCGCTCGTGTAATTTATATATTTATTAAAGAAACAAATAATTTTTATAACACTTTTATCACTTACATTGTGATACACTTTAAATGTTGCTTAATATTTTAAAAAAAGTCCTTTTTTTTGGTTCGTTTCTGATGTCGAGTTACATCAGATATATTTCATTTCTGAATGTTACCTGAATATTAAATTTCTAAATCGTAGTAGCTCTTGAATGCTCAAATTCGATTGTGAATTGTATGGAATAAATTAAAATCATAATAAATCTTTACTATAGCGAAATTCGTGGATTCAAACAATTATTCTGTTCATTTTAAATGCAGAATCCAATCATGGAATATTTATTCTGCATATTTTAATAACGACAGCTGTTGTGAATGATCAAATTGTTCCAAAACAGATAGGTAACACTATCGGACAGAGTTTATTATTTATTTTCAAAATTTGAGTATCCAGTAACCAGAATTTAAAAACAGAATGAATTTTAAATTCCGTTCAAAAATAAGTAAGTTATAAGTCTTAAAAATCCTGTGAAGGGGTCTGTCAAGAAACAAGAAAGGGACGCACTAAGGGGTGCAGTGACGTCACTGCCACTTGGTTTCTTGAGTACAAAAGAGATAGCAAGACGTCCACACCATGTTCCTACTATTCTTCATTGAAAAACTGAAGACTCAATTAATGCTTGAATTAATAACCAATTAGGTATATTGTTGTTTTCGGAATGGATTTCTTTTTAGTGTTTGTATTGTTCCGTAAAAAAATAATGTGAATACAGTCAAGTAGCCTAATGGTAGGTATGTTGGGACTAACAGTAGTGGATGCCGGCAGGCAATAGTTTGCATAAACATAATGGCAAAATCATGCAAAATAATTTGGTAAGTGCTTGTAACTTCAACTTCCGCAGAGTAACGGCTGAAACAATTAAATATGTATGTATAGCACAGATAACAGAAGATAATCAACTGACCAACGCAACACACCAACTTTCCTGGTTTCTCTTGCTTACTCTCATACAAAGACATTGTTGTGCCATCTATTAAAAACATGAGAAGTTATACATTTAGATTATAACTTTGATAGATAGGTAAAAAAAAAGTATAAATGTACTTAATTTAGCGTCTCCTTAAATAAGCTTTTAAACATTCAAAGATAGGCTTCAAAAATATTTAGGCGTTGGCGATGTTCACAGAGTGAAAAACATACTTGATGGGCTTGTGATATTAATGAATTATTTTGGTTGTCCTGTAATTTCGTGTCTGTTACTACCTTGACCAATTCAAAATGAAAACTGCTAAGTTGTTTACTGCGATCCGAATTAACTCTTGCGGTTTGAAAGAACCCATTCAAAAAAAGCTATAGAACTATTCGGACCGCGGTGCATAAGAACCTCTTTATTAAGGACTACGGGGTGATTCGCACCGCGTTTCGAACCTCTTGCGGTCCGAAACGACTATTGACCCATCAAACAGGGGAACATTAATTCTTTTCCTTCGGCAATGAGACCCCGTGGTTCCTACTAAGGTACACACACCCATTTCTGCGTTTTTTTTAATTGTTAATAATTGACTTTGTAATTACGCGAAACAATGGCAATAATATTTAAACTCGAATCCTTTGGAAACGTACATTCTGTGTACGTTATTTATTTTAATTATTTCGACAAATGACAGATGCCGTTGTTTAATACATACAGACATAAAGTTTGTATGAAAACCTCCATGAAGTATACGTAATTAACGGTAGCTTTTGTTTGGCTTCGATTTAGAGATTAAGTCGAATGGGAGATTTGTCGAATAAAAATGGCGGTCGTAGAATTTTGTAGTTGCGACCACATTTTTTTTGAGATATCTCGAATTCGAAGGCGCGAGTATCGGCCCTCAAGTTTTACTAGTCATGTTATGTTTGTTTGTGTGTATATGAGATTATTTATTCTAATAATTTGAAGGGATTATCATATAACTAGGTCAATACCTATAATTCCTTGCATTCTTCCGAGTGACGTCATAATAAAAACAAAATGGATTAAAAATACAATAAATGGCATAGTTAGCGACAAAAAATTTAATCAATCAAATCGAGTGGCGTATTAAAATGAATAGATTACGAAAATATATCACTTATATTTAAATGTATAATATTACAAAAAAAGTTTATTGTAATTCCTGTTTTATATTGTTATTTGCTTAATTGAGGTTTAAAAGTAAAAATCGCCATCATCATTTTTTCAGCCGCAGTCCGTTCACTGTTGGACATAGGCCTCTTCAATTTTTTTCCAAAATAACCAGTTTGAAGAGGCCTGTTTCCAGCGTTCGTTCAAAAATCGTCAAGATAAATTAAAAAAAAAACTAATCTATTATTCAATAGAACACTATGATTAAATCAACGGACAATACATAATATTTAATGATCCATTAGTAATTAATTAATAGTCACAATGATCTATTCAAAGTAGATATAGGGTAACTAAGTAAGTAATTACGACCAATTATACTCTTTACAATCGGATCACATACGGTTTATTATTTCGAGACACACCGCCTCGAAGAATTTTACTCTGACAAAATTTAATTTTTAAAATCCATACTATCCAAATCCATACTTCCATAATTCGATTCACGGCCAAACTGCAGAACGGTTTTTGATGAAATTCGTTATGAATTTAGTTGAAGACCCAGGATCAAACATAGGCTACATTTTGGCGCAGGTGAAGCTGCGGGAAACACCTAGTGTTTTCATCAACTGTGTAGGTATGAAAAATTTCAGGAAAATCGACTCGGAAGAAAAAACGTAAAGATGTGACAAAAATAAACAAACCCGAATTTGCTTTTAGGTTATTAGTTAGTTGGATAAGCTCACAAAAAAGCGAAAATCCTTTCGACATGAGAACTCATCAACTTACAGGCAAAACGAGTAAAAATCCTGTCGTCATGACTTCAAATTTTAGTACAAAAAGCGCTGAAACTCTAACCACAAAAATGTATAGTATCTCTCTTCTTCAACGTGTCGATGTTTCGAATCTTTTGTGCCCAGTATGCTGCCACCTGAGTCGCACTCGTTGTCGCCCCCATGAGATCGCTTTTGCTACACTTAGCAGGGCACATCTGGCACTCCAATTTGTCTCTAATTGTTTGTCAACAAGCTCGCTGAACTCAAGGAATATGTGCCAGAGGACGTCCTCTATAGAACAATGGCGTTAGATTAGTTCATCCGTACGTCACGGTAGCCGCGTTTAACTAATTGCAAATTGTCTACAATGCAACGCGTAATCAACGTTTGTGTGCATGTACTTTGAAAAAAAAATAGGTTAAAGGTACGTTATCATATCACTATAGTACACTTGGTCACAGAATTATTAATAGTACTAACGTACAGAACGGACACTCACACCCTCCCACCCGAAACAGATACCGCACCTCGCCGCGCAGATTCAGGGTAAAAATCGAGAGCAAAGTAATGCAAGGATGATGCTTTGGTTTCCCGGCCGCTGCGACGACTATGACGCAGATACAATAACCAACCCTACGAGGAACACGTATTGACGCGCGTGGTGTAGTGATAGAAAAGGGTATCGGGCTCTCCGCTATTGTATGGAGTATCCGAGGTGTGACTCGGTGATAAGGACGTCAACTTCCAAATGGCCAAGTGCATGCGTCGTCGCGTCGCGTCGATCACAACAAGTACGCAAAGACAAACTTGAAACACGACGCAATTTGTTTCAGTATTTTAACAATTGTAAATAGAGATTAACAATAACAAAAAAGTTGTCCAAAAAGCCACAAAGCGACACGTCTCCGTGTGACGGCCGTCATCCGTCGCCGACAGTATGACAGTGTCTGACATCACGACAAGCGTATTAATGGAGAATGTCACGAAATCTACAATGATAATAATGATATTTTGTTCTTTCTCTTTGTGGTCAGTTTTTCGAATTTCATTGTCGAGGTACAGTCGTGAAATAAGAGTTTCATTTTTTGTGAGATTAAAAAGAAAATCACTTGATAACCTTGAAGATTTCCAACATACGGTGTAAAACTAGACACAATCCTTCCATTTGTCTGTCATAGGATATATCTTATAGAACACTAGCTGCTAGTGTAAAATGTATAAATATATATATATATATATATCGATATGGATATATATATCGGGAAACAGCTGTATCCTGCCGAGTTTCCCGAGTTTTCAACTATCTTCATAGCAAATTTCATCAAAATCCGTTCAGCGGTTTGGCCGTGAAAGCGTAACAGACAGATAAACAGACGGACAGACTGACATACTTTCGCATTTATAATATGAGTATAGACTAGCTATTTCCCGCATCTCCACCTGCGTCAAAAAGTCTATATTTAGCCTATATTTGACCCCGGGTCTTCAACTATATTCATACCTAATTTCATCAAAATCCGTTCAGCGGCTTGGCCGTGAAAGCATAACAGACAGACAGATAGACAGACTTTCGCATTTATAATTTTAGTACGGAAGTTATGAAAGGCCTTTTTTCAACTCAATATTAAGTTTTTTTTTCATACAATTAAGTAGGCTAAAAGGCATACCTGATGGTAAGTGGTCACCGTAGCCCATAGACGCACGCAACACCAAGTATATTTTATAAACGTTGCTTCACTACCCATTCAATAAACATTAATCAATAACGTAAAACCTAATGCATTCGAATCACGTCCGTACAAACGACGTAACAGCCTTGAGGGCGATGCAAGGGCGCAATTAACATCAATTTGTATGCTAAATTACGATTAATATGTTTGTGGTCAGATTAATCATATCTGACGAGGAAGTTGACAGTAGCGGATGGGAGTTTTTAATCTATTTGGGAGCCGATGACCTCTTTATAGGATACAATTACACAATTTTTACTGTGGGTAAAATTAATAGGCTAGTTTCCTAAAAAATATAATTAGTCCGTCAGTTAGGTATTCAAAAAATATTGGAGACGTATTTTTTCTTTTTAAAGTTGAACCGTTAAAGTTCTATGTGACGTCACAGTGTGCTACACTTTTTGTCTTTGTCGTCACATATTGATATGACGTCACGAGTCCCCACTCCTAAACTTTGATGGGTTATTTCTTTATAATTTATCGCTCAATTGACAAAAGAAAAAAATACGTCACTCATATATTTTAAGTCCCTAAATGACGGACAAATTTTAATGTTAGTCTTTTGACCAAAACTTGGAAACTAGGCTATTGTGAAAACATTAGTGATTTCAATTCAATTAATCCTAGTAGATTATGAAAGAGAGAGAAAGAGAAAAAAAGAAAAGTTATTTTTTCGTTCTTTCATTTATTTGATAATTTTACATTGTTTATGACGAAAACTCATCTTAGTTTTTTTGGTGAACTGCCGCCGTGGTCCAGTGGGGCGTTTGCCTCAGACCGGGAGGTAGTGGGTTCGTTTCCCACTAAAAGCATACTTTGTTTACTTGTTTCCAATTTGGTTAGGACATTGCAGGTTTGAATCACCTGATTGTCTGATGATAAGTGATTCCGTGCTTAGAAGGCACGTTAAGCCGTTGGTCCCGGCTGCCATTTGGTGGTCGTTAAAGGAATCGGTTAGTTTCCAGGGTCAAAATACTATCGTTAAAATTAGTCCGTCTTTTAGGGAATCAAAATATGTTAGTGACGTATTTTTCTTTTGTCAATTGAGCGATAAATTTTAAAGATATAACGCATCAAAGTTTAGGAGTGGGGGCTCGTGACGTCACATGATGCGAAAAAGTGTAGCAAGCACACTGACATCACGCGGAACTTTAACGCGCCATATCTTTACCATTCTTTGTTTAATTTTCAAAAGAAAAAATACGTCTCCAATATTTTTCGATTATCTAACTGACGGACTAATTATATTTTTTTAGGAAACTAGCCTATTACGTCAGAGACCGAAAGGTGATTCCGAATAACTCTGACACCAAGGTGTGCACGTTCGATTGACCATATGACCTACTCGTAATGAATGATTATTAACAGTTCGTTTGATTAGAAACACAGGTTAAAACATTGCAGACTTGAATCCCCTGATGTCTAAGATGATTCCATACTTTGAAAGGCATCATAATTCTATAGGCCTGATTTTTAACAACGGAGCGAAAAACGCCTAATTTCAGCAAGTTTTCCTTGCTGAAATTAGGCGTAAACCAATACGATCACTATCTGACACAAAACACAAAATAATATCCCAAAACAAGTTCAAATCAACAAAATAACATGTATAAGATAAGATGACATCTAATGGGGGACCTTGAAGTTCACAAATTCTGTGACATCTGCAATCTTTTTTAGGGTTCCGCGCCCAAAGGTTAAAAACGAGACCCTATTACTGAGACTTCACTGCCCGTGTGTCGGTCACCAGGAGCCGAATTTCGTTGGATATCCGAATGATATTCATTTGATATAACAGGTGAGTCGAATATTTTTTATTCACCGGTTTTGTTTGAGTCATACTTTCTTTAACTTACAGGCAACACGGCTCTGGAATGCTCTACCCGATGACATCAAAGAGACCTTAACTAAATTCCCCTTTAAAAGAAAAGTCAAAATTCACCTCACTAGCTTATTATCACCATAAACTATCGTCATCTTTTTTCGTTTTCATCTCTTCTTTTATGTATGTATATGTATAGTTATGAATACTGTATGTAAATCTATGTATGTTTATTTAGCAGTAAGTAAGTTTCTCACATTGTATTTTTAAGATAATTCGCGCGGCACATAATCTTTTCTGTTTCTCCTAATGGTTGACTAGGAGAGAATCCTTTTAGCATTAAGTCCGCCAATGATAAAGTATTTTTTTTACTTGTGGTACAATAAATATTTATAAATAAATAAATAAATACTTTTCAAAATAAGTACTCTATGTTGTATCTAATAAGCCATGATAGCTAGACAGTTGAAATTTTCACGATGATGTATATCTTTTGTTGCTATAACAACAAACACGAAAGATATATTACAACAAATATTTAAGCGCGGCTTCCATACAATAAAAGATTATTAACATTTTTTGTTCGATATCAATTACTGTTGAAGATTGGAGCATTCATAAAATATGACACGGAACCCTTCATACGCGAGTCCGACTCGTACTTGACCGGTTTTTTCGTTCCGTGTCACGGGCTATTTTGGTAAGCCTTGGCTATCATCCAGAATAATTTCAGTGTCGCATATGTCACATATAAATATATGAGTTCTTCACCTTCAGAATTTGGTTTGTGGAGAACGGGTTTTAAGCGCACCTTATTGGTAGAAAGGAATATCGTTCATTCTTCTTTTGAAGTCGAATTGGCTACTTTATATTGACTCATTATCATCAGCTTCCTATTACCGACCCATTGCTGGGTAAAAGTCCCGTGTACGCCAACCATCTCTGTACTGGAGTGCTATTTTTGAAATGTATGACATAAATGTCAAATAAAAATGATTTGACTCGCCAATCTTGCGTGACTTTTAAAAATCCTGGGCCATCGCAATTTTTGCCAGCTATTTTTCTGATATCCTTAACCCACCCTAGCAGCGGTATGTGAAGTACTTCGCCATCCATTTTTTGGATATTATATTGGTTAGCCTCCTTCAAATCTTTAACAGTGTAGGAGACGTGAATAAACAGATAAAAATTTCAACAACGCTTAATAATTTTTCTGGTGGTAGAAATTATTTTCTATAAGATTTTAGGTTCGATTAATTTTAAATATAATTAAATTTAATTTCCCTGAAAATCTATCTCGATATCTCTATGGGCCTATACATGTGCCATGTCAGAAGACATATTATATCATTATTATATAGTATTCTATAGTCACACAGTCCAATAGCACGTTAAAGGAAGCACGTTACTCTGTTCTCTTGATAAAAATATATTTATTCTTTATTTTCGCATTCATACTCGTACATAGCATTGGATTAATAGATGGACACTTGTGGGGTGTTGCGAAGTCACAATATTGGGAGCACAATACAATACAATAAAAATACTCTTTATTGCACTAAAATACAAATTTTACAAAAACAATTTATCTACATAAAAATTTATATTTACCAAAGTTCCCGAAAATATCCTGTAACGCCACATCACTAATTCTGTAGTTAAGATAATGACAAGGGAAAATACATATTGATTTTGTGCAATAGTGATGTCGGTCAAAAGTTCTTTTTATCATAAGTCTAGCAGGAAACGGGGTGTCGATCAAATTTTCCAGATTCAATGAATAAAGTGTTCCTAATTAACTAATTAATGACGAATGTCCAATTAGTGACTATTATTCAGCATCAGCTGTCCTTCTGTCTGTCTGTCTTTCGATGGGATGTATTTCAATAACGTAATAAGTAGCAGATACTTTCAAAGGTTGTCTGTAATAACTGTTGGCACAATGTCAAATGATACAACATTTAAAAATTTTATTGGGGTTCATTTCAAAAATTGTTCATTTACAAAAGAATAATAAATAACTCATTAGCATCATATCGAATGGGTTTTTGAATCGATAACCTGGTGTTTTCGAATGATCGTTAATGTTTTATTTTGAATCATTAACTCATTATCATCATATCGAATGGGTTTTCAATCGATACCCTGGTGTTTTCGAATAATTACCCGTCTGCGCAAGAAGGAGGGTTATGTTTAACGAAAGTATGTGTGTATGTATGTCTGTATGTATAATTGTTTCGCATGTCCTGCAACTTGAACGGCTTGATGGATTTTAGCTTGAGATATGAATATTAAATTCGTATTTACTGTGAGAGTGACACCTGGTACTTGAAATAAATAAAAAAACAAAAGGGCGGATTTTTTTGGGAGTTTCGTTTACAAATTACACAGAAAGGCAGTCGGGTGTTTTAGTTTTATAAATTACCCTTATCTTGTTGTTAATATTTTATTTTGCATCTTCATAATATTACAAAGCAGTTTTTATTACTGAAGAAATTTGACATTTCTCAACAAAAAAAAAACCCGATTAGGAAATAAAAAAAAAACAATAAAAAAGTGGAATAAGATTCAAACGTATCATCACAAAATATATTTCAGTCCCACAAGAGCACAAGAGTAAACATTATTACCACGAAGTGTCGGTAACAATAAAATTTAACATTCAAATATATACTCTCATCATAATTTTGGCACATTGCCAAATAACAAGAGTAAAATTCAAAATATAAATAATGTATGACCAAATTACCTGTGCACGAGTAGGTTTTATGGATACAAAAATACAATAGGTACGCAATGTTTCTTACCATTATAAAGAGACAAATTTCCAAATGTGCAATAACAACAACCTAAACCTATAGATACGGCACTACATACATACATACCATCACGCCTTTTTCCCGCAGGGGTAGGCAGGACTACGGATTTCCATTTGATACGATCCTTACAGACTTCCCTCGCTTCTTCTACGCTCATCACTCTCATCATACACACTCGTCGCTTACGGGTACTCCTGACATCTCCCTTTTTTAATATGTCTGCGATTTTGTCGCAGTATGTTCTCCGAGGCCGGCCCTTACCGACTTTTCCTGTCACCTTTGATTTGTAAATACCTTTTGTAAGTCTCCTTTCATTCATCCTTTCTACATGCCCAAACCATCTTAACATGCCTTTTTCTATCTTTTTCACTACATCCTCATTCACACCACACCTTTTCCTTATCTTACTATTTCTAATTTTATCGCTCAGGAAGACGTTCTCCACACGACATTTGCACTGCATTCACTCTGCTTTCATTATTTTTCTGCCAGACCCACGGCACTATACTTTTTTAAATCAAGTTTTCCTTATCGTATTTCCATAAACAAAAAAAAAAAACTGTTTTTTTTTAATTTGTGTCATATATTCTCTCCCCCGCAAATATTCTCTCCGTCTTCTTCCGAACCTTAACTTTTGCAACTGCTATGGCTCAGCGACCCAAAGAGGATCTTGGCCTTAGACACAAAAGATAGAAGAGAAGGTAGGAGAGAAGAGAAGAAGAGAAAGAAGAATATAAATTTGAACATTTTTGTTTGCTTTGACAAAATTATTTTAATACATTGATATTTTACTTGACTTTAAAAATTATATAAAAACTAAAATATAGCTGACTAACTTACGAGGAGAGACACAAATATTCTAGACTATTAAATATAAATCATACACATAAAAAAAAAATCTGAGTCTGTCTGCGTACCAATTTTTCTAGGTTTTGCTTCCATTACATTAGTTTCGGCTAGTATTTCAACTACCTACTTTTTCTTTTACAGATATGACACGTGAAGTTTTTCGCTATATCGATTTCAAATTAACATGAGTTGCCGAATATACTAAATTTACACTTTTTTCTTTATTTTTTCCTATTTATTTTTTTCTGCCAAATATTTATTTCATCTTTATAACTTCGTAGATTCTCCATTGTGTCCTGTTTTGCTATACGATTTTCGAGGTTCCTAAGACGAGCCGGACCAATCAGGTCACGTTCTAGGATCTTTAAAAATTCTGCTCTAGAAATCCTCCTCATGAGTACAGGAGACATGCAACATGCAAGCATTAAAACTCTAAGATAAAAATAATTTGTCTTTAAGAATAAGTTTTAAAAATAGCAGACAAGATTTTAATGCGACAGGAAATCCCATAGGAAGCATTCAAGTTCGTTTAGTTTTCAACGTTTAAACAGAATTGGCATCGACCCAAGGTTCAGTTTTGTGACTAACAATAATAATTAAGCCAATTGCATGTCCATTGAGTTGAAAACAAGAGCAAAGTGGTTGTAAAGTGTGAATAGTGAACACAGAATGAAGTAGAATTGCATTTTCCTGAAACGTACGCATTTGGGATATGTCTCATGAAATAGTTCATATACATCATCCATCCATAGCAGTCCCTATGATATCCTTTGTTGGACATATGCCTCCTCTATATTCTTCCAAATTTGTCTCTCCCGTGCCACTTGCATCCAGTTGGGGCCTGCGTGGCGCTTGATATCGTCTACGTCCTATGGACTCCACTCCAAGACCTTTCTGGTCCAACTGCCCATCTATATCATTAACTTTAACAATAGGGCTTCAGTCACAAAGTTAGAGGTCAGAGTGGAGACAGCATGTCATGTTGGGCACCCGAAAAAATGCACCTGAGCTTTTCTTCAAATGGCATCTACGGATTAGCACGTATACAAGTATTGGTACGGAGATGGTTGGTATAGGGGGAGTGAGTTAAGCTGATGATACGTGATGGGACATTTTTAGGAGTACTAAATTTCGATTTTTTTTTTAATATTCAAAATTTCGTGCTCTGTTTCTGATTTACAGAAATAATGAGAAAGTTCGCTGATTTTATCATTCAAAAAATGTGTCCATGCTTCTGAATGCACTTTAAGCTATGGGCCCAACCCACAGTGGAATATGGTAGAACAATCGCATATCATAAATGCTTTTTACCAATTACTGAAATAGGATATTCTATGATTTTTATTTAATAGTTCGAAAGTTCAACTTATATTACCTATCTATAAAGTAATTCATATTTTATACAGTAAAAGTATTTTTATTTATCTACTAAAGTTAGACGTTTCCATAATAAGCAAAGTTCTTTTTCAGCAACTTTCAAAGTGAAATGATATAAAAACTTGAAGTAAAAAGTATAGGTTATTATATATTTTGTAAAGGTTATCTACTTAAATGTAATTAAGGGAAAAGTGAGGTATTTTCGAACTTTGTCGAAACTTTGAACACTTACCGACGTGTACCGATGCTTTGAGTTTAACATTAGTTCAAAGTTTAGGTATTCATCAAAAGCATATATAAAAATTAGCTGCTAGTTCTTGCTAATGACAAAGATATATAGAAAAATCTAATACGTGTCTGGGAACGGAAATCACTACTGATTGCGGTTTCGTATGATTATGCATTAGAGACGGCGAGAATATACGTTGGTAAATATAGTTGGTACTACATGCCATCTTCAGTTCACAAAATATTAACACTTTCACGGACAGTCAAGAAATTAACAATGGCACTCAATTGTTATCTACGTCGAGAGACGTTACTGTCAGCGAAAGTGTTATTACATGGAGAGAGTATAATAAATCATTTTGCAGTGCTACCAATTTGACAACTGTCGGAAGATGCCCAAGAGTCTCGAAATAAGGACTACAAAAAAAATTCGCTTGCATCATGCCCGGAAATGCTCTCGAACAGCTACTAACGAAGATGTGTTTCATACACTACTTTACACATCTGATCCTTAGATACCGAGCAAAAGAAAACAATATACTAAAAATGTTAAAGAGCTAGATGAAGATGTTCTGCATCTTCTCAAAGTCAACGAACTGTGTGAGGCACACCAGCCAGTAGTAAATCCTACTCATCAGAATTATTAAACTGATATATTCGATGAATATATATAAATTTTTCGAAGTAAGTCAGTAATCACATGTACTGTTATGTAAACTTACTTACTTTACTTAACAAATTAATCTTATATTTTGTTGTAATTTTGATAAAGTTTTTATATTTAGTGTAATGGTACTAGTATTTTTTTTTTAACAATATATTATAGTAATCATAATTAAATAACTAGTTTTAAGAATCATATATACAAAAGAAAATGAAAAAAAATTGTGCATATCGTCGACCATTTTAAAATATTGTGACTTTTCTTTATTAAAAAAAAAAAAATGCGGTTTTATATTTCTGCAATAGTAATATGATATTAATCCTTGTATACCACTTTATATGACTACAAAATTTGATAACTCTATTAAATTAACCTATTTCAATACGGTTTTATCGCGTTTATTACTTATTTATTTACACCTGACGTTTCAAACACTTTACAGCGTTCATGGTCGCAGGCAGACTAAGTTAAAATTTGTCTTTGATGTCATAAGATTACAAACTACCGCCTATTTATTGGGAACTATTCCGATTTACGCAGTATTGGCTCACAGTATCTAAGGGTCTTGCAGTCTGCTTCCGAGTTTGCGATTTTATTAAGTTAATGACTGGGCCCCAAGCTGGCGGTACCTGCCATCCATCCTCTCTATTGAAATTAGGATGTTTTTAATTTCAATAGCTTCACGTAACATCCTTGGAATGAATCTGTTTTCCTTCGCAAGGACTTGAGGATTATCAAAACGCATATAGTGGTTGGGTTTGTCTAGAGCATGTTCACAGACTGCAGACTTGGTTGAGCGTCTATTTTTCATGTCAGCAATATGTTCTTTTATACGAGTATTAATGCTTCTCTTTGTTTGCCTAATGTATGATAAACCACAGTCACAGTCAATTTTATAAACTCCAGCATCTTGCAACTCTTGATAACTCTATCTTTAAAATTCACCGAGTTACAGATTTTTGATCCGAAACATACCAAAATATTCGACAGTGCGATCGGTAGATGGAAGAAGTTTGAATAACACGACCAGTTAAAAGTATGGTTACAAAGGAGAGACAGCAGTCGCTCCATTGTAAATAAAATCAAAAATATTTATTGTAATAACCAGAACCTGGACTCTGAAGTGTAAACACGTATTTCTAAAGAAAATTCTTCCAGCGGACCCGCGATAGGAACTACGAAAGAAAGAGGCAAAGTGGCGTACAAGAAAAAAAAACAAAAATAATAGGCTCAATCTAAACCTACTTTATAAGACTAAATATACCTACTAATATATATATAATACGATTTATGAGTTTAAGGAGAAATAATGGCTTTATCTTCATTTCTTTGTTATAATATCGAGATAAAAAGTTCAATACACATTTTGACGTGGTTTTCCCATCACAAGAGACATAATTTTGATACAGTGCCAAATGTTATACTTAGTACATACTAAGATATTGGTAGGATATTGGATTCTCGTAACATTTTATGTTACTGCTTTGAATCTCTGAGCTCCAATATATTATCCTTTATCTTCTGCTTTTCATGGTTTGAAACAATATAATACATAAATCGAAGATTAGATACACTTTATCTCAAGAATGGTTGATCAAATCCGGCTGAAATTTTGTAGGCGTTCCTACAAATGGGTAAGGTATATAGGTATTATAACCCAAAAAGTTAGCCCATACACAGTTATTTGAAACCATTAGCCAATATTTCACAGTGTTTTAAATATATGAAACTAGACCAGATTGAATAAAAAAAGAGATAAATTAAAAATCGAAACCCCTACTGCTGCCCTAGGTGTTTGGGCATCTAAAACACGAAAACCAATACGCCATAGTTTGAGGAGAGACCACACTTGCATTAGTGTTATATGCCATCAGGTATTGACCTTAAACAATCATGAATTTCTTATAAAATCTACTTATTTTCTGTGAGTCCATCTGCTACTAAAAGACGCCTATGTTTGACTCCGGGTATTCGACTGTAACCGTACAAAATTTCATCAAAATCGGTTCAGAGGTTAAGCCGTGATAGAGCTATAAACATCAATCCATACTTACATACAAACTTTCGCGTTTATAATATAAGTAAGATATTCATTATAACATCCGCATTGATCTATCTGTCAATCGGCAAACACATCAACAATCTCACAAAAAAAGATTGGCGGTCCGCCACCTTGGGGACACACTATTTACAGCTCTTTTCAACATTCAAGGTCAACATTTAAGGCTATTATAATTAAAATGTACGTTTACGCTATTGTCTGTAACAATTTGGAGTCGTTATGGTTTCGTTTTAAGCAAATAGTGCGGTTACCAAGAAGACATTAGTAAGGTAATTTGTAAGGAGCTTGATAACCGAGCTCGGCGTGCGTGTTCGTAATGACTGCAGCCTGGATGCCGATTAAAAAAATGGCGGTCGTATATGATTATCTGTAGGAAGCCGCCAAATGTTTTTCGAGACATCTCGAATTCGACTTATCTAAAGGTGTGAGAATCGTCACCCTGTCATGGATAAGATTAACAAAAACCCTGGATGATTAGATAGTTTGGGCGAAGCCTATATCCAACTGTGAAAACATCATCATTATATTTGATTGATTTAGGCGTTAGGTACTTTGCGGAAGTTAAAGTTACAAGCACTTACCAAATTATTTTGCGTGCTTCCGCTACCAGCTAGTTCATGCAAAATATTGCCGGCCGGCACCCAGCCACTACTGTTAGTCGCGTAGAGGTGAAACACGTGTCGCAAGTGCAAACTAATAGTGGCGGGCATGTTGGGACTAACAGTAGTGGGTGGGTGCCGGCCTGCAATAGTTTGCATGAACTAACTGGTGACTGAAACACAAAAATAATTTGGTAAGTGCTTGTAACGTCATGATCATTTCATCCGCAGTCAGTCTACTAGTGACTGCGGATGAAATGATGCCTTCCCTAAGGATTTCCAATATGACTGGTTGGAAGGGCCTGCGTCCAGCGTTTGCTTGTGACCTTCTATAGGTCATCTTATTATCTGGTCGGTAGTATCAAATAACACCAGGTGGATGCCGTGTGGCTAAAAATGATACAATATAATAAAATTCTAATACAAGGGCCATAAAGATCAATTTAAGAGCTATCAAGTTACATAAATGGACTGTAATCGATCTATATTTTTATTGATAGCATATCCCAATTAATTTTAATAAACTGCGGATTACGTCAATGAGTTCAGTTCTAGGGTTCCGTAGACAATGGGTAAACGGGACCCTATTCCTGACTCCGCTTTCCGTCCGACCGTCTGTCACCTGGCAATAGGCTAGTTTCCAGGGTCAAAATACTAACATTAAAATTAGTCCCATCATTTAGGGAATCAAAATATATTAGTGACGTATTTTTCTTTTGTCAATTGAGCGAAAAATTATAAAGATACTAGCTTTTTCCCGCAGCTTCGCCTGCGTCAAAAAGTAGCCTATGTTTGACCCCGGGTCTTCAACTATATTCATACCAAATTTCATCAAAATCCGTTCAGCGGTTTGGCCGTGAAAGCCTAACAGACAGACAGACAGACTTTCGCATTTATAATATTAGTATGGATAACGCATCAAAGTTTAGGAGTGGGGGCTCGTGACGTCACATATTGCGAAAAAGTGTAGCACACTGTGACGTCACACGGAACTTTAACTCGCCATGTCTTTATCATGCTTTGTTAAATTTTCAAAAGAAAAACTACGTCTTCAATATGTTTTTATTATCTAACTGACGGACTAAATATATTTTTTTTGGAAACTAGCTTATTGACCAGTTGAAAATTTCACAGATGATGTAATTCTATTGCCGCTTTCACCCTATGATACTCGTACTAATAACTACTACTAATAACACTTAGATATTAGATATCGTAGATATTCGTCCAAATGACAACTCATAAAGTAGAATTTTAGCCAAATAACCCAATTATTTCACTGCTACTCTCACCAAATACGGTGTACAAATAGGTACACCGTGAAATTTTAGTCGTTTTGGACCCATCGTCCAGTGACTTCATTCATAAACTTACCATACACAAACTTTTCAGATCTTAAAAGAGTTTTACGAGAAAAGGATACACACAATTAAGCATAAGAAACCTCAGGTCAGACAATTTGTCCAAATATGACAGTATCATACAAACCCAAGCCAATATTTGAACAAACATTGGATTGCGGTTTAATAAAGGTCCCACGATTCCCTAACGAAACGTGTAATATGGAACTTCTGACGTATTAAGTATATATTTCTTTCTTTATTCAATATTCCTGCGAGCAATTCACTGCTTTATTACATACCTTCCTTGTGTAATTTTGTTCCTAATTTATTTGATTACTAACTTTATATGTATGAATTTGATGATTTTTTGTATTTTCTTGTAGAAGACTTTAGCGACTGTGACAACGGTTTTGTATGTTAAATTTCGTGGTTCATAGGTCATACTCGTATCGTGTATTCTGCTGCTCCTATAAATTTTTAGTAACATCTTGATGATGTTACTAAAAATTTACAGTTTTCGAAAATTTTTCCTTCATCTGTGCTATATGACGATGCTTCGTACCAAATTCTGAGCTCAAGGGAAGTACCTTGTAGGTTTTGATTCCCTTGCGAGTGTCGAAAATTTGAGGAAATTTTAGAATAAAAATAACTTTATTTGCGTAAAATATGGTTGCAGGTGTTACATGTCTATTTGCGGCATAAATGGCTGTATTTCTTTTTGTTGATTGCGTTGGCTTAGAAGTTTGATTTTTTTACAGCACCAAGGGACAGTAGATCTGAGTATTTGATATAAATTCCAGCTTGATACCTCCACGCGTTCCTGAGAAAAAGGATCTTGACAGACAGACGGACGGACAACAAAGTGATCCTATAAGGGTTCCGTTTTTTCCTTTCGAGATACGGAACCCTGAAAACTAACAAAAAAGAAAAACTCAGCTTGGCACATCCACCTACTAATTGGTCCAACAACCTCAATAAAATCTGGTGGTCGTTAAAAGAACCACGTCATAGGCCGAGAGGCGGTTCTGAACAACTCTGACACCAGGTTGTTCATGGTCGATTGACAATATAACCTAAACGAAATGATCATGATGATTAAAATCTCGGAAAGATGCTAAAGATATATAGGAAGAAATTATATCCAGCAGTGGATGCCATGTTGATTGCTTGACAATCGATATTACACATTTTCAAAACATGTTTTCAATAACCTTGTGAATACACATTTTACATTTAAATGGTACACTGTTATTTTAATAGTTAAGGCCGTAAAATTGTAACATATAACTATGTAGTTAATTCAGCCATTCAGAATGATATTACTGAAATAGTAAGCCGGACTACTGAGACAAATCAACAAACCAAAACTATTTTTATGTGGTCCAAGTCATAGGCGGGAGAAAACTTAATTTTTTGTAAGAGTAAGTGCGAGAAATAAATAGGTACCTACATTATTATAATAATATCCGCAGTTTCAATCACGAAATATTAAAACATGAAACTACAGGATTAGGTGCGTATTATATAATACTTTTATATTTCCGACGATTCAACCGTGTTACAACGGCCGAGGTCACGACATTTTACAAAAAAATCCATCAATATTTAGTTACGCTAATTTTCTTTTTAATCCATTATCAGGCTACTTATTGACGCAGGCAGAGCTGCGGGACAGCTAGTTATATATATATAGCACCCCGCACGTCTGCCTTCCGCCCCGCGTAGCCTCACAAATACTTTCTTACAAAACGCTTATTATGGCATCTCCTCTTTGTAATTGTTCCATGAGGTATATCCTGTATTTTTACTTTACTGCCATGGCTTAGCGACCTGTAGAGATCTTGGCCTCCGACACAAAGATCTTTACTGTTCCCTGTTCAGCGCACCCTCTTGCCAGTCGGCTCTTTACAGGGTATCTCTTAGTTTAACGATCAATTTCAAAATACTTTGGTAACTAAAAGAGTAATTTTTAAAATGCATAATCTGAAATAAATCAGTAGAAAAGGAAACTTTAAACAAAAGATAAATTCAAATGGAAATCGCTAACAAAAATACAAAGTAACTTTTCGGATAGGAATCATCGTTTTCCGATATAACCTTTATAGTTGGGTATCTTTTAACAAAGACGTCGAGTTCAAGAGGGATGGTGTTACATGAGTAAATAACAAAACAGAGAGAAAGCTTTATCCAACTGAGTTGAGGTAGAGTATGGACACATAAGAATTACGTCTCTAGGGACAGCGTTAACAATTTCGTATGTCTATTATGGGTGTATTAAAGACCCTTGTAGATGATAAGATAGCAAAGATATTCTATACAAAATCCTATCAAAGTAATGACTATGTTTATAAAAACGCATGGTAGTAGGATCACCAGCTTTGGTTACGTTTACAACTGATTTTTGATACGAACATAAAGAATTTATTTCTTGCTTGATAATCAGGTACGAGAACAGAACTTGTCCTTACAGCCAGAAATGCTCATTCTCAAAAGACAAATGTTCTTTATTACATTGCCAATTCCTAATAGCCGACAAAAAATTTGCACTTAAACTTAAACTCATCCTGTTTTTCATAGGCAGGGATGACTTTGGTTTTAATACAATTGACAGTTGTAATAGTTAACAAAATGAATAACAAGAAAACGGTTATTTAAAAAACTTAAACACCCGACTGCCTTTCTGTGTAATTTGGATACGAAAAACCAGAAAATATCCGCCATTTTTTATTTTATGTACCCAATGTCACTCTCGCAGTAAATACGAATCTAACGACACTTCTCAAGCTTAAATCCATCGAGCCGTTCAGGCTGCAGGGCGTGCCAAACAATTATACATACAAACATACATACCTACATACTTACATACATACTCTCGAAAAACATAACCCCTCCTTCTGGCGCAGTCGGGTAAAAATATATGTGTAGGTTTGTAACTAAAATATCAAAATTTTCTCTTTAGATGAACTTGATGATTTAAAAAATAATTAAAATCAGGTCATGTTTGTTGAACATTCTGAACCAACTAAAGATACCTCAAATTACAAGTAAAAAATCCGTCTCTACCAATCAAGTCAACTATAGGGAGAAGTCAAATGGTGCCTTGTCTCTCCCATCAAGGGCAGCCGAGGCCACAAGTAAAGTTACCTTGCCTTCCCCGAGAAAACCAATGAGGAAGACAAGTCTACGTAACGAAACAAATAAACGGTTGTATTGATATGTCTCTCTGTTCCATTAACTACTCATGTGAAACAGAGATTCCGTACAGATAGCACAAGTAGTGATTAATGTGTCGAGAAAGAGGGCAAAGCGTTTTTATAGGACATTCTTCTGTAGAATTTAGACTTCGAAAACGGATTTTTCTATAGAAATGTGTATTTAGGGAATCGATTTAAAGTAAGTTCTTATATTGTCTTGGTCTTGCTGCTCTCTACATATTTTTGCTCAAGATAAAACAAGCATTTAGAAAGGCTTTAACAACTTCAACATAATACGAATCGTTTTTGTAATATTTCTGTAGTCCCAATATATAACGTCGTTCGCTAATAGGGTTTTTTTGTTATACAACTAAGTAGGCAAACAGGCGTACGGCCCACCTGATGGTAAGTGGTTACCGTAGCCTATGAACGCCTGCAACACCGGAGATGTCACGAGCGCGTTGCCGACATGTCCGCTCAGCGACTCCTCCGGAGCCTGGCGACCCTACTCACCAGCAGGAACACAACACTGCATCACAGTGTTATTTGGCTGCGGTCTTCTGTAGGCTGGAGGTACTTCCCCAGACGGACTACTCCTTACAAAATGTCCTACCTCTCTTAAACCCATAAACCGTGGTTTGGCATAAACCGTGCAAAATCACGTAATCGCGTTTTTTAAATTATTTTGGGCCTCTCAACTGCGCATCAGACATATCATGTCTGCATTCAAAATGACCGTCAACGGCGCATCGAACATAATATGTCTGCTCTCGACCGCGGGTAAAAACAGCGTATTTGACGGAGTAACGTGCTAGCATAGGGTTAATAAACTATTTCAAAATATTACAGTTGGCTATCGAGCAAACTAAGCGTCGCTCGGTTATAAATAACAAACATATAACACCTGTTTAAACTATTTCAAACGCAGCGTAATTAAAATCACAAATACTGTAAGTTCACATATTTATGGTTCAAAACATCTCCCATAAAAAGAGACAGAAGAGCCATTACATAAATAAACAAAACAATTCTACAAATCGTCAGTAGCAGGGCGTCAATTATGGCACAATTGAATTATAACTGGATCGCAATGACAACTTTTGACGTTTCTGATATTCTGTTACTAATTTTAAGACCAATCCTATATTCCATTGGCATGCCATTGAACTGCAACTGGAAAATTTTGCTAATCAAAAAATCATCAAAATTATCAATTCTTTCAATAATCGGTGCTCTGTTATTTATTATATTTACAATTTTTCTACCAAACCATTCAATTAAGTTTTAGTTGCAATTAAATTGAGATTCGAATTGTGTCAGCAGAATACCAATATTGAGCATATAAGAATGCATCGTAATTGAGTCGTAATTGAATGCCAGTTGCATGTAGAGATGGACGCCGTCCCCGAAATTTACCTATTTATTTCCAGAATTTTTAAAAATACCCGGGAATGGGAAATGGGAATTAATTATATTTTTCGTTTTCTACCCTTTGCATTTAATTTTTTCCCTCTTAAATCTCTTCCTGCTGCCCATCTATAGTTGCATTGTCTTTTAAAGTTTATTAGCGGAATTGCCCCCAGCTAAGCTCAGTTTATGTACAACTGCATAATAAATGGTCCTTTCTAGTTTTGTATCTGGTCTAAGATGTAAGCGTAAGCGAAAATTAATCTTTATTTATTTTACACTTCTTAAGTTATATTTGTTTATATAATAGAATAAACTTTATTGATAGATCCATCACTTACAGGAAAAGTCTGACAAGCAATCTTTTATTGCTATAAATAAATATTTACAGTTCCTTTATTTATTGCTTTATACCCCGTGAAATTTAAGTCGTTTTGGACCCATCGTCCAGTGCCTCCATTCATGCAACCGAACAAATTTCCCCAAGATACATGGATCGAAATATGGAGTAAATTTTTGGACCTCCCATAAAAATTGTCTCATCTCGTGACCTAACTTACTATGGGAAGTCCAAATTTGTTTTTCATGTTTCGAGCTATGTTCCTTGGGGAAATTTGTTCGGTTGCATGAATGGAGTCACTGGACGATGGGCCCAAAACGACTAAAATTTCACGGTGTATGACTGTCTATATATATATTTATTTAACATTTTACCTAGAGCATCTCCTCTTTGTAATTGCTCCATGATATACCTCCAAGTAATCCACTAAAAAGTGTTTGTAAAAAATTGTATAATTTAATGTGTAACAATCGAAAAAATAAATATCATCTTCTTAGAGAGTAAACTCTGGCAATAAAAATTTGTGAGATCCAAAAGTTCGCCACCGACAAGGTATTTTCAGTGGGCTTATATTGGTCCCTGAGCGTGTAGGTGACTGGGCACGCAGGGTAAGATGGAAGATGAAATGAATGTTTGAAAGTCACGATATTTATTCTAAAAAGATGAAAAAACTACATTTTTCATATCTGATGTAACCAGGTTGAAGTCTGGTTAAGAGGCGGTGAAATGGGGTCAAACAATTTCTTTACAGTTTACAAACTAAAGGTGTGAACACATCTTAAGAAGGCAAACAACCCTTTTGATATTTTTTGAGATAACCTTTGCATTTTATTTCGTTTTGTTATTGAGAATACCAAATTTCAAATATTATGTTTGTTGCAATTTAATAAAATGTGTTTATTGCCTATCACGCCTTTTACGAAATTTTTGCGATATTTTCCTGTTGAGAAAATTTAATGAATGATCTCATCTCAGACTCCTGTTTGAATCAGTTGGTTGCTCATCCCATTTCAAACTCTAATCGCCATATTTACTACATAATACTGCGGCAGTTTTATATGATTCATTCATTCGTATCGAGTGGATTACATGTCATTCGACCGTGTAAATCTTGTTAATCCGACGAACTGTGACACCAAGACTCTGACGTGGATTCATTGGTTGCCGAAACCTTCCGAAGCACGGGGGAGCTCGATATAGAAAATCCCACTAATGGCAGCCAATCCAATACGGTTCGCATCATGCCTTCGCTTGACACTTACATTCGCTACAAAAATACGTGCCGTGCTTGGCTATAGAGCTCTTCTACCTACAACATTTATTACCATGAGCATAATTTATGCTTTAAACAGCATGATATTAAAATTCCTACCCCTTTCTTCATTATCATTACAGCCGTGAGAAGTCCCCAGCTGGACATAGGCCTCCCCGAATGAGAATTTACCTTATTGATGGGTTTTGCCATACTCGAATTACCACGCTTGGCAATCGGGTTGATCATCATCATCATTTCGTGTAGGTTTACGTTGTTAATCGACCATGTACACCGTGGTGTCAGAGTTGTTCAGATCCGCCTCTCGGCTTGTTTCGGTTTTGACGCTGCTGCCCACAGAAACCGTTTTTTAGCCATAATAGGGTAGAATATCCCCTTTTCTTGGTCTTCCTCTTATCAGTTTACTCTTTATCTATTATAACTCTTTTTACAAAAAGTTCGAAAACGCATGTTACAGTGCATTCACAAAATAAAATATGCTACTTCACAATGCAACGTTACAGTGACAGTAACAAACTGTACTAACAAAGACTGTCATTTATCTTTTACTGCGATGAATCCAAGCTGTGATAGCGTATTGTGAAACTACAATCACGTTTCTAAGCAGGAAACTGGAAATTCAAGCATCAGCAAATACTTTATACTCGTACGAAAGTTTGTGAATTTTTCATTTTGTTTTCGTGGTGCTCTCGACCCTGTAAATTATGTGATGTGGATACGAATAGTTTACAATCTTGCTATAGAGATCATAAACTAACGGTTTGTTAAAACATTACGGTGACTATCTTATTTTCCATGTAAAAAATTAATACAAACATAATAATAGAGATTAATACATTCAAAGAGTATGAACAGTAACACGCACAACTTTCTCGGCCTATAAAAGCATTTACTTTGAGAGAAGGATTATGTATTCTTATTTTCCACAAAAAATACATTTTTAATGAAATTATAACTAGAAGAAGCATTAAGCCTCTTAGCCATGCAAGGACAAGGATTGTTTATTCTTTATATTTATAAAAAAAATAAATTAATAATTTTTTTTTAATTTTAAACATATTTTTAATAAAATTCAAATAGTGTGAACAGGGTGTGTTCAAGAAAAAGTATTATGTCTCTCAGCCATGCGAAGAGAAAACTTAATTGTCAATTCTTATTTTAAATATAAACAAAAAAACGATAATTTATAAAACTAAAACACCCGACTGCGTTTCTGGGCAATTCGGGAATGAAAAAATCCGCCATTTGGTTTTATTTATTTATTTTGATGTACCCAGTGTCACTCTTATAGTAAATACGAATCTAATAACATCTCTCAAGCTAAAATCCATCGAGCCGTTCAAGCTGTAGAGCGTGCCAAACAAATATACATACATACTCTCCAAAAACAATCCTCCTTCTGTCGCAGTCATATATAATGCTATTCATATATAGTGTATATATATATATATGTTACGAGCAACGTGATTAACAGGGCCGTATTAATAAGGGCCGAGTATTATGTATAGTTCCCAAGAGCATCGGGCTATTTGATAAATTTTAGTATTTTTATAGAGCAGTAGTTTGAAGCTCCGCTCGCTTCAACTGGTTAAAATAGCCGTTCGATCAAACAGCTTTGATCACTATTCATAGGGGCCAGACTTCTTAAGTTGCCCGTAACACATATATAGCATTGAGTCTCTTAGCTATGCGAAAACAAGGATTGTATATTCTTAATTTCAAATGTAATTTGAATAAAAAAAATCCTTAATTTCAAATATATTTTTAATGCAATTCAAACAGTGTGAACAAGCCCTATCTCAGCCTAGAAAAGCATTTACTTTGAGTCGAAAGCCAGCGCGAGAGGGATTTTGAAGCCTATTGTCGACGGAGATTTTAGTACGAATACATAAAAATTCTTAGTGGAAAATTATCAGGTGCTATTTTTAAATTATTTTGCTATTTAAAATGGCATCAATTATATTAAAATACATATTAAATAAAAAAATATATATTAAAATATATATATTATTTAAAATTTGTATATGTAATTTAAATGTAATTTATATGTAATTTATATGTGTGTATATATATAAACTAGAAAATTGTTTGTCGAGAAGTAAGGTTATGGAAAGATGTAAGGGTCTATTTTAAAAAAGCAATACTAAACAAATATGTTTTCTTTTTTTGTGAATAAATAAATGTTTGTTGAATTTATCCACAAAAGTCCATACTAATATTATAAATGCGAAATTCTGTGTCTGTCTTTCTGTTTGTCTGTCTGTCTGTCTGTTACGCTTTCACGGCCAAACGTATGAATATAGTTGAAGACCCGGGGTCAAACATAGGCTACTTTTTGACGCAGGCGGAGCTGCGGGAAACAGCTAGTATTAAATATGTACTCTTTCGTAAGATTACGGAGTACTTGAAAGTTATTATCGTGTGTCTATGTTTTTTATAATAATCCATACTAATATTATAAATGCTAAAGTCTGTCTGTCTTTCAGTCTGTCTGTTACGCTTTCACGGCCAAATCGCTGAACGGATTTTGATGAAATTTGTTATGAATATAGTTGAAGACCCGGGGTCAAACATAGGCTACTTTTTGACGCAGGCGGAGCTGCGGGAAAAGATGTCAAAGAGGAGTTTTTTCACATTCGAGGATTAACGTGGTATCAAATAAAACGTCGTTAACTAATTTATCAGTTTATACTCAAAACAAATGATATGATTATCTAATTATAAAGTGTCGACTTTGAAAATTGTAAGGGTCGCTTTTCACTCAGAGGATAGAAATTTTCATTTCAATATTTCTTATACAAAAAGTTGAGAACTGTGGGTGCACAGATAAACCATTTGTGAATTCTTCTCCAATCTCTTCCGCACATTTTAATGCAAATAAATGATTGGATTGATTGATTTATACTTGTGAGTGTCGAACCTAAATGTGCTTATGCCTTTTCTTTGTCAAGTTTTAATTTAATTCAATCAAAATTTTATAAGAATATAGATTAATGCTAAACACTTATTAGGAATGCAATTAGTAGAATCACCAATTGGACAGAAAGAAATGATGATGATGACATAAGTGATGTCGAATACTTTAACTTCTAGCAATTATGCGCTCTTGTACCAGAAAATGGCTTAAGGCTATATTTTCTGTAAACGATCGTACACAAAATAGGTAGGCTCAGAATGAAATGCTGGAAAACCTAAAAAAAATTTATTTTTCACGATGATTCAAGTGCATCTTTTTTTTTAATAAACATAATCTTTGTTTCCTTGTTCTCTACAATAATAATTTCCTTTTACGATATTCTTGAGAATAAATATGATTATTTTTCTGGTCACACGACCTAAAATCGTGGAGTGTAAACGTTCCTTCTTCCTTTCCCTTAGAGAAACAATGCTTAATAAACTTTGCAGGGATACAAGGGTCTATGAATATTTAACAAAATGTTTTGATCAACTATTTAATTGAAAATTACGACACGAACAATTCTCAAACTCAGCCAATTTGACAGGTAAATAAATACTGTAAAAAACAAACTAAAGAATCTATACTAATCCATATCCATATTAATATTATAAATGCGAAAGTCTGTCTGTCTGTCTGTTACACTTTCACGGCCAAACCGCTGAACGGATTTTGATGAAATGTGGTACGAATATAGTTTAAGACCTGGGGTCAAACAAAGGCTACTTTTTAAAGCAGGCGGAGCTGCGGGAAACAGCTAGTAATATTATAAATGCGAAAATCTATCTGTCTGTCTGTTTGTCTGTTACGCTTCCACGGCCAAATCGCTGAACGGATTTTAATGAAATTTGGTATGGATATAGTTGAAGACCCGGGGTCAAACATAGGCTACTTTTTGACGCAGTTGGAGTTGCTGGAAACAGCTCTAGTATTTACATATTTTATTGACTCAGGCGCTACTTTACAATTTTTAAGTTATTTTGAGTGTCATTCATTCATTCATATCGAGTGTTTATATGGTCAACCGACCCTGTATAGTCACACATTGGTTCTTAAAATGAAACAAGGTCTAAAATTGAATACAATTGTATATGTGTTAATGCTCGAGGCTGTACACCCTGCTGTCAGAGCTTTTCGGCCTCTGACGTGGTTCCTATAAGGACCACCTGGTAGCTGGAACCAGCTTTCCGAAGTATGATTCATGTTTATTATCAGACAATCAGGTGATTCAAGCCTCTAATGTCTTTTTTTTTAATACAAATAAATAGGCAAACAGGCGTACGGCTCACCTGATGGTAAGTGGTTACCGAGGCCTATGAACGCCTGTAACACCTGAGATGTTACGAGCGCGTTGCCGACCTGTCCGCTGTCAGCACAGCGACCCCTCTGGAGCCTGGCGACCCTACTCACCAGCAGGAACACAACACTGCATCACAGTTTTATTTGGCTGCGGTCTTCTGTAGGATGGAGGTACTTCACCAGACGGACTACTCCTTACAAAATGTCCTACCTCTCTTAAATGTCCTAACCAAACTGAAGATAACTAAACAAAGTATGCTTCCCGTCGGAATCGAACCCATGATCTCCGGGTCGAAGGCTTACGCCTTAACCACTGGACCACGGAGACAATCTCTATATTCAACTACAACCTAATGACAGACTTCTTAAAACGGTTGTCTGCTGAATATGGGGTTTTGTATTGCTATATGTCATCCATTGTTGTTTGTGTAGATTTACCTGTAACAAAACAAACAATTCATTAGTAAAGTCATTGGCTGTGACGATGATTATGCGAAAGCCAGCGTTGCAATTAATTTGTATTTTTATTTATGGACAGTTTGCACCGCTCCTTTATTCAAGAATAAAAATTAAAAGTCATTTATTTTGGTAACACCAAAGAGTTAAGCTCCATACAAAATGACGCAAATACCGCGCGGGTCTCGAGACAACCACAGAATTAAGCCATAGCGTGCGTCAAAGTTCACTGACCTGCTTAGTAAGCAGTGCCCGCTTAATAACTGGCCTGCTTAGTAAGCAGTGCCCGCTTAATAACTGGCCTGCTTAGTAAGCAGTGCCCGCTTAATAACTGGTCTGCTTATTAAGGCACTTCTACGTACTTTTAATTCTGTGGGCGTCTCGCGTTACAGTTTTCCTAATATTAAGTTTTCTATGTATATTTACAGCGTGCACATGAAATAAATATTCCCAAAAAAGGTCCTAACGCAGCATTATGTTTAAACTGTTTTAACGTTGTCTACTCTATGTTTTTTTTTTCATTATTTATTTATTTTATTATTGTTCAATCACTTAATATGTTTATAATTATTTTTCTATAGTAAATCTACCAATTGGGACCCAGCAAATAAAAATACAACAAAAAGAAAATATTCAGTAATTATGAGTATTTATTTTGCGTATATTTCGTTGTCCAAGTATTCATAACATTTTTATTTCAATACCTGCTGCCCAAGCAATCATTTTTTTTTCCCCAAATTTACCCATTGCCATTCATTATTTAGCTAAGAAAATGCAAAATGGTCTTAAGAAAAACGAAAAATGTTATCTCCAAAGAAAAATTTAAGCTTTAATATTTTATTAGCAACCTCGTTTTGTATAAAAAAACCAGACCAAAGGCTTTCGAATATTTATGTACGGATTAACAACAGAAATAAGAAAATAATTTGAAAATTCGAGCATTATTTATGACCCTGAAATAATCTTGGTTTTACATTTGGCAATATTACAAGATTCATGCTCTTAAAACATGTTCTTATATGATAATTAATATACCAATAGTCTATTTAATTGATTTAGGTGTTACTTAGCGGACGTTAAAGTTACAAGCACTTACCGCCACCTGTTAGTTCATGCAAACTAATTTTCATTTTGCTAACCGCACTACTCTTAGTCCCAACATGCTCACCACCATTACTTTATACATGCTAATAAAAATGTTTGCTTAATTTGGTATTTGGTAAGTGCTTATACCAATAGTCAAATGTTCTTCATCAACCACTAGGTAACAGCTGGGATCTACAGCCGAAAGTGCTTTCCGAATCGCAGAATCATTTTTATCATTAGTCAGTCAGGTGATTTAAGTCTGCTATATCCTAATCAAAATGCTGGAAGTCATTCAGGTACACGCAGGCTTCTTTCTTTTTGTGTTTACATGTACAATATTTTTATATGAAACAAATACTACACTAATATAGGTACACCAGAAGTAACCGATTATGCAAACAACAAAAAATTGTTAATAAATTTTAATTATATATTTTCTTAAAAAGAAAGTGGGGATGTCTTATTATTTCTCTTTTGCACGCACGAAACCAAGTGACAGTGACATCACTTCACACTAAGCACGTCCTTTTTTTTTAAGTTTCACCAGTCACCAGATTTCCCAGGCTTATAACTTACTAGCTTTTTCCCGCAGCTCCGCCTGCGTCAAAAAGTAGCCTATGTTTGACCCCGGGTCTTCAACTATATTCATACCAAATTTCATTCAAATCCGTTCAGCGGTTTGGCCGTGAAAGACAGTCAGACAGACAGAAAGACAGACAGAAAGACAGACAGAAAGACAGACAGAAAGACAGACAGACAGACTTTCGCATTTATAATATTAAGTATGGATATTAGTATGGATTCACTAATGAACGGATTAAAAAAATGCTGTTTTCGGTTTCTAGTACTGAAATTTTCATATGATTTATAAAAAAACAATTTTGTTGAATACCGTATCGATAAATCCATTTCTCATGAATGGATTAACATGCAGTGTAAACCTCCTCTGTCCACTTATCTACTCATGTGGTTAAATCAACTACTTCCGTGCTTCGGAACATTACCGTACGTTATATATAATAGTTATACATTACACGAAATGGTTTCCTAGAAGTTGGGCTATTGTCGAAGTAATTGGGCGAAATTTGATATGCAAGCATGACATTGTAAGGTGCATATTACCCTGACTACATTAATCTTTATGACTACAGTAACATTATGGCAAATATTGGGAAAGATAAAGGACATTACAATATAAATGGGTCAATGGGGCTGAAAGGTTCTTGAATGGTGACCACGTACAGGCAAGCGCAGGGTTTGTCATCCACCGATCAGATGGTCAGATTTACTGAATAAGTTTCCAGACAAACGCTGGATGTAGGCTGCTTCGAACCAGTGGTTTGGAAAACATTAGAAGGGGCATACGTACAGCAGTAGACTGACGGCCGCTGAAATGATAAAAACAATAAAAATACCCCTTAAGAAGTAAAACCTTTGTAAGAGGAGACGGCGTATCGACTGGTGCACCGTTACGGTCGTTGGCGCAGTGAACGATGCGTGACGTGGAGCGAGCTCTAATGTTTTTCTTATTTTTTTAATTTACGTTTATATATATATATATAGCAAAGAATATTTTGTAAAATATTTTAGTTTTAAGTGTTTCAATGCTGTACTGTTAAGGGATCACAATAAACGTAAGTAAATAATATATTTTCGAATTTATTTGATTAATTTAATGTTTAAAATACCTGTAATATAAAGAAATATAAATATATTTTTTTATATTACAGATTATTTTATTTCAAATCTTCGATTTGCTAGCAACATCTATTGGTAAGTAGAGGGGATCACACCGAGCTCCCCTCTCACGTCTGCATTCCGCCCCGCGTAGCCTCGCACAATTTTTGTAAGGAAGCTCTCGATACGCCATCTCCTCTTTGTTATTACTCCGTGAGTAAAACGTTACAAATTTATTAAAATCGGAATAGCAGTTTAATGGTAAAACTACTAGGAAAAGAGGTATTGAGATTTATTTTACAATATACCTTATTTAGTTGCTAAGAGATCATAGTATTCAAAAACTAAATTATGCCCTGGTGTCAGTGTTAAAAAACCTACTTTCGGCCACTGCAATAGTCTTTTAGGGGTTTGTTATGTAATGGTATTATCGACCTTGTTGGCCAAACACACGGTATCAGAGGATTTAACAACAACAATGCCCTGAAATAGTCGTTTGATCTTTCTGATGCCAGGGTGTAAAGGAACGATTAGGCGAACTATCATAAACATATGGTATGAAACCTCAGTTTTTTATTTCAATTCGGTTAAAAAAATAGCCAATTCATACTGTCCTAAGCCCTAATAAATGTTCTCAGATCTCATAATTCATACAAAACGAGGGTCAGCTCTTCGTGTAATTAATTTCAATAATCCGATTCGGGTATCACGGACACTAATTCCTAATTAATCTATGGTCTGGTGTAGTTTGGACTCCAATTCACGTTTGGATTGGCCAGATTATAATGATGAATTGGATTTAAACAAATAGTAATCAGACTATGTTTTTAAATAGGAAAGCCAAGGAGCCGGCGTTTGGTCGACCGTTCCAGATATCGCTGGATTGACGAGGTGCGAAGGGATCTGCGCGAGCTGCACGCCGATGACTGGCAGGAGGTGGCGCAGGATAGATTGAAGTGAAGATCCTTATTAACGGAGGCCATGACTCACTTTGGATTTTAAAGCTCTTCTTCTTCCTAGCACTTTCCCGGTTGCGTCCTTAACGGTTTGCTTCTGAGGTTCCAGGTTCCGCTTTCCTGCTTTTACGTCTCCACTTCGCCCGGTGTAGACATCCTTTACAGAGAGCCCACGGGTACCCATATCCTGCCTTACAACCTCAAGACAACTCTTTTTAGGCGCGCCCTTTTTACCAGTCTACGGCGGAGGCGGCATGTCCAGACACTTGTTCCCAACGTATATGTTGCCGGTTTCCCCAAGACGTCACCGTACCATAGCAGGCGATTTTCCTGAAGCTTACCTGCTATATCACGGACATGAAGGCTACCCCGAATGCGGGAGTTTCTTATGCGGTCCTTTCGCGTCACTCCACACATCCAATGCAGCATCTTTGGATTTTAAAGCTATATACTTACTTACTGCGATGGCTCAGCGATACAAAGATCTTGGCCTCCGACACGAGATCTCCACTGTTCCCTGAACAACGCAACCTCCTGCCAGTCGGCTCTTTGAAGGGCTTCCAGGTCCTTCACGACTTTGTTTCTCCAGCGGTACCTGGGACGATCGACTGATCGTTTTCCATTTCATCGTCCCTTGTAGGTTCTCATAACTCAGTTAAATATCTACATCAAGTTTCATCTAAATCATTTCGTTGATTCAGTTAAAGCATAACAAGAGAGGTAGGACATTTTGTAAGGATCCAGAGAGGTCGCTGTGCTGACAGCGGACAGATCGGCAATGCGCTCGTGACATCTCCGGTGTTGCAGGCGTTCATAGGCTACGGTTACCACTTACCATCAGGTGGGCCGTATAATTGATGATTATATGGTATTTATTTTATACCTAGTTGTATAAAAGAAAATCGGTTTCGCATTCAATATAATAGTTACGAAAATAAAATTTAATTCAAGATGCTTTTCTCCGACGCACTAAAGCTAACCAGCATGGAATTGAAAACAACATTCTACTGAAGTAAAGAGATAAGTGCATATAGGTCGGGCTGAGCCAGCTTGAGAGGCAATTACTGGTTTCCTATATATATTAGTTAAAGTCCAATGTTCAGTATAAAACTTCAAGATGTGACCCAATTTAGAAAAATAAGAAAAATCATTATTATTGGTTTTAGATTAATAATTGGTCGCGCTACGACGCGAGACCAATTATTAATCTAAGGAAAAAACATTGGTTTATCAAAATTGTTTATGGTTAACGCACTTCCGTTGCTTTTTGAGTTATTCTTGCGTTGCGTTAGAGTTTTTAAAGAGTCCGAAACATCATAATTTCAGCCACAGTCACTCTACTACTGGATATAGGCCTCGCCCAAAGATTTCCAAAATGACCAGTCGGAAGCGACGGAAGGATGGAAGTTGGACTGCATCCAGCGCTCGCCTGCGACTTTCTTCAGATCGTATGCCCAGGTTTGTGGATATCCAACGCTTGCCTGTACGTAGTCGCCATTCCAGAACCTTTCTGCCTGATCGGCCATCGGTTCTCTACGCCCACTGCCTTACATAGAGCCAATCCGCTGGGCTATATCCGTTACTGTAGTTCTACTACGGATTTTCTCATTTTCAGAACATAAACAAATGAAAAAGAAGACAACAAAAGGAATTCAAATTTTCAAAAATTTTAACATTTGATAACGAACAACTCGTTTTTCTACTAGCTTCCCAAATTCGAGTACAAATTGAATAAAAAAGTACTATATATAATAAGTACTATACTAGTACAATATAAAAAAAGCAACGGAGGTGCAAATACTGATTGCCTTCCGTGCTTTTCAAAAGTTGTGTTTTAATTCACTCAATTTTGTTTTTAACACAACTTTTTTAATATTACTAGCTGTTTCCCGCAGCTCCGCCTACGTCAAAAAGTAGCCTATGTTTGACCCCAGGTCTTCAACTACATTCATTCCAAATTTCATCAAAATCCGTTCAGCGGTTTTGCCGTGAAGCGTAACAGACAGACAGACTTTCGCATTTATAATATTAGTATGGATTTTATCAGCAATAAGTAAGTGTGGATTTATGGATATGGAAGTATGGACGACACTACGTCGTCTCGTATCAACCAAAAACACTGCCGTCCGTCAGCTAAAAACTCGATAAGCCTCAAGAGGTACAGTACAGTGTATAAAATATCTTCGTTTTCGTCGTTGTCTCTATAATATGAACGGATCTCGCTAATAATCGAGAGGAATGGAAGAAGCTCCATCTACAAGAGCCCAGCTCTTAAATTATGATGACGTACTCTTCTTAAAACCCCCGGTAGTCAGAGCCGTTCGCAGATCACTGTAATCCTTTCAATCAACAAACCAATGCGATCGCACAGAGATGAACGCACAATCATTCCTATGTAGGTCGATAACACAACACTAGGTGCATTGTTGTTGAATGAGGTATTGTATAGTGCATACAATGTTGACACTGCACATGATTCAATACAGAGCCAGAGGTACATTTTGTACAGAGGTCATCGGTTGGAGTACGTAATCATCATCTTATCAGCCCTCTTTTTGTCGCCTACGTTTCGCGTACGGCATCTCTTCATGGCATTAGCTCTTTGTGTATTTCAAAGTGGAGGCCAATCGCGCAAATGGCATATGTCGAATGATTTTCTTTCGTCTCAGAATGTGGTTTCTGTAACGTCCACGAAAAGGTAGCCGTGTTGAAACCATTTTTATTAACAGACAATCAGAACTTATGCATCTGGTTAGAAGTGCGTGGTTTTTCCATAATTTTATACGAGCAAAATATTAGTCTGGTAGGTGAGGCTGACAGATACTGAAAACACGTCAAAGGTTGTTTTTTTTTTTACTCTTTTTATATATTTTTTTTTCTTTTTGTTTCATTTGCATTATCTTGGATATTCTACGCGGTCGCTCGCACAGTTTGAATGAAAAATTAATAATCAAAAGTCCATAATTTACTGAAGTTTATGGTTCATAATTTACGCCTTATTAGGAATTTCATGACTACACTACAAAATATTAGTTTCAATTGAACGCGATATGTCTTCAGTAATTTTCAAAATTACATCAGTTTTGTTTTCAAGTAAGATTTTTTAAAGTTTCAATACTTTTTAAGTACCTATATAATATAGATATTATATGTGTGATAGTTTTTGCTAATACTTACAGTCATAAAAAATAACAAACGTTTATTTAGCCTAGTTTAACTAAAATATGTTTAATCCCTTTGACCAATTTGACATGAAAGAATGACTTATTACAAGAACACATTTTAGTTAAAATAAGCTTTTTAAAGTTCAATGAAAATAGAGTTTTGGTAACTTATTAAGGCACGTAGCTAGGGATCTTGGTATCATATTACTCGTACATAGAGGGGCGCCTACCCGGGAAATTTCCTATTTACTCACGAAATTTTTAAAACTCAATGGGAATTAACTATTTTTCCCCTTTTCTTCCCCTTGCATTTCATTTTTTCTAGTATTTCTTCCGGCTCTATTCATCCCATCTCTACTCGTACACGATGATTTATATAAAACCTAATTTTGATTTCTTTCTTCACTTATTTTTTTTTAATGTTTCAGGTTACATAATAATAATACAATGTCAAGGTAAAGTTATCCTTGTTTTTTTTTTATATACTATTTGTTAAAAATATAGCTTCGTTACAATCCATATCCAAACTAATATAATATAATAAGTGCAAAAATCTGTTTTCTGTCTGTCCCGGGGTCAAACATAGGCTACTTTTTAAAGCATGCGGAGCTGCGAGAAACAGCTAGTTAGATACAAAACAAGATTTCAGAAGAATGCAAAAATATCAAGATGTGGTTTATTGTTATGCGCGGTTTGCTGAACTAATGACACGAAATTTACTCACACATACAATTTTGTGTCCATACATGCATCTATGAATGTCACGGGTATTAACATCTTTATTGTTCCACAAAGTACACATATACTTAAAACTATTGGCCGACTTAATGCTAAGAGCATTCTCTACCAGTCAACCATTGGGAGAAACGGAAAGATAGTTTGGCGTAAAAAGTTAAGGGGGAAAAAATGTACTACTTATAGAGAAAAAATTATCAAAAGCTTAAGTTCATACACTACGTAAAAATACATAAAACATACACAAATACTGTTTCGTTTTAAATATATACCTACATAAATACCAATGATGAAGTCAAGTCACATTGAGAAGTTTTCATTAACAGAGCGATTCCAAAATGTGCGCACGTACCCGCTTTTTAAATAAAAATTTGTTAGGACTTTCCTTAGTATCAGCAGGCAAAGTATTCTTAAGTCCAGTAGATTGTAAAGTGAAGGGCATAAAAGTGAAGCCATAAAACTGGTACGAAATAGAGAAGTACTTAGTAAGAGAGAATTAGAAGAACAAAGTTGACGGTCACGAGAGTCGGATAGATATTTGATATTACATTTTAAATATTCAGGAGATTGAGGATTCATTAGAATCGAAAAGAGTGTACAGAGAAGCCTAAGCTCTCTGCGTTGACGAACTTGTAGCCATCTAAGCTCGGAGCGGTAAGGCGATATGTGATCATACTTACGGAGGCAAAAGATGAAGCGGATGCAGTTATTTACTGGACGATCTAGCTTATTTAGAAGATCTTGATTAAGGTCCGGATAGCATTCATCTCCATTTTTTTTTATACAATTAAGTAGGGTAATTGGCATACGGCCCACCTGATAGTAAGTGGTCACCGTAGCCCATGAACGCCCGCAACACCTGGGGCATCACGTGCGTATTGCCGACCCTTGAGAAATCCTTTAACGCCCTTTTTGAAAGACCCCATGTTATAATCTCTTGGGAAAACCATGTTGGGGAGTTCATTCCACAGTCTCAGCGTACGTGGGAGAAAATTTCTATTATAGCGCACCGTACGCAATCCTTTGAATTCTAAAGATCTCCATAGTCCAAAATTGGAAAAGCTAAGGTTTGAACCAAAAGAATCTTCGTTTTAATAGGTAGAAATATTTTGAGACGATACAGCTGTTGGAGAACAATATTAATAGAGCGGCTGATTTCACATGATACACAATTATGAACCAAATAAGTAATTGAAACAAGGTCTAAAATTGAATTTTATTGTATACGTGTTAATGCTTGATGACAGTTATCAAAAAAAATCGCTACTGGATAGCCAGAGTGTAAAACTGGCTAACAATTGCATTTATGTTTTAGTGGAATATGATCCATACGCAGCTGATGTAATAACAACGCCAGAAGGTAATATTTCATTTTAATCTAAATAATGTAATGTGTAATAAAAAGTGCTGAACTGCAATTACAATTACTCATTAACATTTTTTTTTTCTAGATGCAGGTAACAATATCTTTGAGAAAAATAGTTTTCTTCAAGTACCGTCAGAAATACATTA
Source organism: Euzophera pinguis (assembly GCA_947363495.1). Lineage (NCBI taxonomy): Eukaryota > Metazoa > Arthropoda > Insecta > Lepidoptera > Pyralidae > Euzophera > Euzophera pinguis. The sequence continues at coordinate 1,620,630 of OX376177.1, forward strand.
ACACTGTGTTACATATGGTACAGCAGTTGATACACGGTTGAAATGCCGCAAGTATGTAATTTTATGTTTAATTATGTATTACCATAATAATGATTCATAGTACTAGCGTACAGAACGGACACTCACACCCTCCCACCCGAAACAGATACCGCACCTCACCGCGCTGATTTAGATTAGAATAAACATCGAGAGCAAAATAATCCAAGCATGCCGCTTCGGCCGCTTTACGTGACCGATTGACGGACGACTATCGTTCGATCGAGTGTCCGTTCTGTACGTCAGTAAGTTTACTATCACAGATTACAGAATATATGGTGTACTGATATTTAACCCATACATAGAAACATGCCAACTTTCCTGGTTACTCCTCTCAATACAAACTCATTGTTACGCCATCTATCGAAAATGTAAGAAGTTACAAATAAAGATTTATATCTTTTGAAATACAACACTTAATGAACTTATTATAGAATTGAAGTACATACTTAAAAGAATAGTGTTTAAAAATAAGCGAGATCAGTACTTAATTAAATATATTTCTTTTTAAAGCGCCATCTCACATCAAAATGCGGAAATAATTATTTTTATTAGGCAATGGAACCCCATGGTACTATTAATAATTCAGTAGTATATGTAAAAAAATGCATAGTAGAAGTAGCATACTCTTATGAAATTCTCAATTAAATGTTTTATTTTTGTTTAGCCGCTAAATTCGGTACTCGGACACCAACTTACTGTAAGTATAATTTTTTTCAGAGGTAGAAACACTCTCACCTATTACTTTTGCCAACCAAGTGCTTGTATTGATGTTTACTGGGTTGAAGACAGAGGCAGTAATATTACTGATTACTGCGGTGTTACATCCTAGGCAATAAATTGGAGCGCGCTAGCATAGAATTATCAATAGTATTAACGTACAAAACGGACATTCACACCCTCCCACCCGAAACAGATACCGCACCTCATCGAGCTGATTTAGGGTAAAAATCGGCAGCATAACGGCCCTAATTCTAATTCCAATGTTCTTATTATCGTAATTCTCAGACGAAGAAATGACCGTCAACGAGTCATGTAAGTAATACAATTTTTAAAAATTATTTGCTATAAATAAAACTTGTTTGATAATAATAATTTGGTATAACCAAAAATCAGGTGATACGAAAATATTTACTCACTTTTATTTTAAAAGCTTTAAAATTTTTATAGATACGGCCACGACATCCGCAGAATGTAAGTAATTTATATCCATCTCTAATTATTTCAACCAAATATGTTAAGGATATTTTTTTAAATCTTTTATTACTTTTAAGTCAACCTGCGACCATGAACGCTGTAAAGTGTTTGCAACTTTAGGTGTAAATAAATTTATAAGCGATAAAAATTTCATTTAATATGTAACATAAAAAATCGAAAACTATTAATTTAGGTACTTTTTTCAGATATCGAAACAACGATATTCAGAAACAGAACCAGTGAGTTTATTTTTTAAAGTTTATTCGGAAGTTGTGTACTACCACAGAATAGAAAATACTAATAACGGCACTCTCTCTCATTTCAGCGCCTTCCCGGTCGGCTGTTTGCCTCGGAGCCCAGGGTCCGTTTTCCTACTCTTTCTCCTCCACTTCGCCCGGTCTTCGAAATCTCTAATTCACGTCAAGCCGCTACTTTTGTATTACTAATGAATAAAATAAGTACCTAATTCTTTTTTTTAATTTTCTAGTGTGGAACGTATCATGTATGTATCTTTTGATAATTTAATGCTCAGTAATAAGGCATACGATACAGAAGAGTTGATGGCAGTGGCAGGTACAAGATAGATGGACACAGCAATGGACAGAAAAAGTGAAATACTTTGGACGACGCTTTTACCCAAAGGGGGTTGGTCCATGCATAAATCATTTCATCTCTACTATTCAAAAAGGACGCCTTGGTTCTCCTTTAAGTGCACCTAAAAGTGGTGTTTTCAATAAGAAACTTTTAGCGGATAGTAATGAGTTTTTTAATCCTCTGTATAAGTGCGCCGCAATGATCTTAGCACTTTTTGAATTTAGTGTTCAGCGCCAAAGAAATCGAACGCAAATATTGTTTGAATAAAGACTGGCTGGTACGACGCGACGGCCCATATTCCTAGTAAAACTGTAACAATAAATTGTCATAATTGCGAAAATGTCTCAAATGTAAATATAAGTTTTTAGTTGTATTATTATTAGATACTATTTAATTTCAATTTAGTTGTTACTATATGTTTTATCAAGTAATAATATTGCAGTAAAAAATGAGACACCTTTTATTTTCTCAGAGTGTAAAATATATTTTTGGCTCGGGCGACGTACTTTGAATCCCTCGCTACGTTGAGGATTCTACTAAAGAGTCCCTCGCTACGCTCGGGATTCTACTCTAGGATTCCTTACTTTGCCCTGGATTAAAAAAAGCGCCCTGGCCGTTAAAAATATTATTTTGCGCCCTTTTAATAAATATAATCTACTATTATAATATTTAAAACAGGCAACCATTTTGTTGTATGGAACGAAATAAAGCTTTATATTTATGTTTATTAATTAACTAGCTGTTTCCCGCAGCTCCACCTACGGTATATAGCCTATGTTACTCAGGGTGAATGTAGCTTTCCAATGGTGAAAGAATTTTTGAAATCGGCACAGTAGTTTTTGAGTTTATTCATTACAAACATACACACAAAAATACTAATCTTTCCTCTTTATAATTTATGTGTAGATGTAGATTATAATATTAGTGTAGATATAGATAAGGCAAAAGTGTTTAACCGAGTTTTATTTTGGATTTCTAATAGTAATTTTTACGATACCGTATTTGGAAAGCAAAGTTTAACTATTTTTCCTTATATCTTACTTTTTGCTAATATTATAAACGCGAAAGATTGTTAGTATGTGTATAGTTATGGATGATTGTTACTCTTACATAGCCCAACCGCTGAACGGATTTTGAGGAACTTTGGTACGAATATAGTTGAAGACTCGAGTTTAAACATAGGCTACTTTTTGACGCAGGCGGAGCTCCAGGAAACAACTAATATATATATATATATGTATTTAAATATATGTTTCAGGGTTCGTACCACCGCACAGACGTAAGTTAAAATATTTTTGTATAATATTTAGGTCAAACAATAATTTATTTGCATCGAATACAGGTATTCGTTTCAGCCGCAGTCAGTCCACTGCTGGACTTGGTCTCCCCATTAATTGAGGGTTGTTGCCATACTCGCCACGCTTGGCAGGCGGGTGTGCGAGCGCAGTTATCGTACTTCCGACGCTGCTGCCCATCGGAAGTATTCATAAGCTAAAGAATCAGAATCAGAATCAGAATTTATTGCAAATTTGTTTGAGTTTGGGGAAAGAATGAGGTACTAGGATGCTACTGACTTGGATGGACATGGTTTGACTCAGTAGCAGCTCGGGTAAGTCGGGCTCGCGTACCCGTGTGCTATGTATCCAAGCCATCGGACAGATGCTTGGAAATAACACCCCTGACATACAGGTATTACAGTTGTACAATTAAACCCTGTATAAATGTTCGTTTTATGTACGAACGTTCGTTAAGCCTTAACCTTTTCAGTCTGGCCACGGGGCAATCTGCCACGGCGAAAAGAAATACATAACAAATACACTAAAAAGCCATGGGTAATGGTGATTGGCGAGGCGGAATTAGGAGTAGTAACGATTAGTGCACTGACACAAATGCATTTGTCTGTATTTCTTTTAGTCGCCGGTGGCATTGCGGCGAAATTCGCCGTAGCGGATTGCCCCGTGGTTAGGCTGTTCAGTTGACTATCTGATCTTTTGCTAACACAATCTTAACTTTAAACTTATCAGAAGCCTAAATTGTCTACATGGGATCACAGACTATGACCAAGTACTTTATAATTTAAATAAAAAAAAATTCACCCTTCCATACCTACTTGTCCCTGCGAAAATGATATAAAAAAGAAAGGGTATTTCAAAGTTCAACGACTTTTTTTCAATTTCTTTTTCTTGAGAAGATTTAGTATATAAAAAATAATTCCGTTTTGTTTTCAGGAGGAAGAACTCCAAGCACGCTACATATGTTTGAAGGTGTGGAGTACAACGAGCTACCTCCAGGTCATCTTTATGAAAACAATAACGATTGTGATGCATACCACAATCAATGTATAAGAGATGAGTGAGTAATGCAAAAAAGTATTTATTGAGACATGATCATACTCCGGTCACTCCATACAACAGCGGCGAGCTAGATACCTATTACTACTACTTCGATTCGATCGCGTACGCATGTGCGTCAATCTGTGTGTTATATCGTAGATTTGATCTCGTATTTACCGTATCTGCCGTATAGGAAGGATGCGCTTTATCGTGCGCGGAAAATGTGTTTGTTCTGCTATAGTAATATGGGCTGCATTACTACACAAGAAGATAGAAACTCATTCCATTTTTGCAGCGCACGCGGTGATAATTTTTCTTTCTTATCAAAAAAACAAATTCTGATTTTCTGAGGACAACTTGAAGATATTTTGAAACTGAGACATTCGTACACCGCAGTGGCGGGGTCGATGGATCTTGTAGTCTGATGGACTTAAGGTTACAAAAGTACGGAATTATCTTTATTTTCAGACAATCAGATGTTTCTAGCCAGATATGTCTAACCACGTTTAAAGTTTCATGAAGGGATTGGTCTAGAACCACCAGCGTAAAGCATATGATTTGTTTGTCCATGGACAAAGTTGATCTTGCGAAACCTCCAACCAACCGAGTTGGTGAGGGACAGATGATGATTATATTATTATTTTTTGCAGACCTTTCCATGCCCCTGTTTGTGCCTATGACATGGACTACAACAATTGGAATGAATTCTACAGTATTTGTCAGATTGAGTTGGAGAATTGCTGGGAGAAGTTTAAGAAGGAAGTTCCGATGCGAGGGCAGGGAAGAGTTAAAGGTATTCCTATTTTTCTCAAAGAAGACTTGTCTTTGTCGTCCAAACGTGTTTTTCTAAGTTGTGTCCTCAGCTTACACTTTGGAGCCTAGGGTAAGCTGTAAGTCAAAATCCTTGATTTGATTGCACTGGTGGCAATGGAGCGACTGTAGTCTGACCTTCGTAAACTTCTTTTATACGGTAACCAGACCAGCAGGAACATGACCTGAGGTATGTTAATGGCCAGCGCAGATTTTTAGGGCTGTCTTAAAGCATCTAACACAGCCTAATGACTGCTATCTATCGACAACAGCCGAGACCAACGGCTTGAGATAGAAGACGGCGACCAATCCAATACGGGTCGCGTCTCGACCTCGCTTGACACTCGCGTTCGTTAAGAACAAGGCGTGCTTTGACAAAAATATCCCTGGATAGGGAATCGTAGAAAGAAAGAGGGGAGGTTTCTGCCCAACAATGGGACACAAAAAATAATAATTTATATTCCAGAGAGACACTACTTCGCCGGTGAAGGACACGACTGTAACATGTTTGCTCGTATGGGGAAAATGGAGGAAACCTACTTCGACTCTAAGAGGAACACCAGGAGATCAGCATCTGAGTTGACATTCATGAAGGATTATGTCAAAAAGCAAAAGAGGCCGAAAGGCTGGCCAGTTTTTATAAGGCGTCCGTCAATGAAAGCAATTGCTAACGTTTTAAATGCTTATAAGTTGGCTTGTCCTGTGTAAGCTTACCTTTTTATAAATGTAAAAAAATGTTTTTATTAGACGACCGTTAACGGAAGCTATTGCTTACGTTTTAAATGCTTGTAATTTTTAAATATTATATTTATAACATTTTTAAATACTTACTTACTGAAATAGCGCAGCGATCCAAAGTGAGTCTTGGCCTCCAATGATAAGGATCTCCAGTTCCATCTATCCTGTGTAAAATGAAAAAAAAAAATGTTTTCAATTTACTACCGCCTATGATAGCTATAGCCAACGTTTTAAGCGCATAATAATTAGCTTGTCCTGAAGGAATTGAAAAAATAATCTTTAGGCGTTACTTTGCTTTACTTTTGAAAGTCAAATTTACAAGCACTTAGCTATTTATTTTGCGTGCTACCGCCACCAGTTCATGTAAAGTATTGCTGGCCTGCACACACCTACTACTGTTTGTCCTAGCATCCTCGCTACCATAAGTTTCCGAACACAATAAGTGTTTCACTCTAGAGCAGTGATTCCCAAAGTGGTCCAGGTGGACCCCCAGGGGTCCACGGGAGACTTGCTGGGGGTCTACGTAGGCGTGAACAAAAAATGGGGGTCCATAAGATGTTAATGGGGGTCCACGAAAATTTATCTGCTTTTGATAGTAAAGAGCAAAAATGTAAGCATAGTTTTTATAAGGGCCTACCTACATTGTTTTAAGTACCTATCTAAGCAGATAATATTTTAATAAGGCAAGCGACTGTTACTTGTCCAAACTTGTGTATTCGATATTACGTACAATTTCGTGTACAGACTTGCAAAGCGCTATCCGCCCGACAATGCTTAATGCTTGTTCAGACATGAACTTGATCAACACTATAAATACTTGATGCCAAAGGCAACCAAACGCATTCATTTGTTTCCGGAATTTCGAAAACAAGGCGGAATTTGGAAAAAAGTTGTGAGAAAATTTATATCTGTGTTTGCTAGTGCCGGAGAAAAGTAAGTAACCTACCTTTTTTTGTTATAGTACTTAAGTATTTTGTTTACGTCGTGTGTACTAGTCGGTTGATCACAACGGCCTGTATAGATAGGTAACTTAGTAACTTACAGATATTTTAATTGTCCTCTTTCGATTTGAAGACAAACACAGCACGTTTTATTCAATTGTTTTTTCACGAGAGAAGCACTGCCTCTCTAAAAAGGCCGAATAAGCAATATTGCAGAGCAATTAATTTTGTAATTTTTCTTGCAAATAACTACTAATTTTATAAAACAGTAATTTCATAATCATGTTAAATTGATTTTGAAGTAACTATTTTATCAAAACTATTCCTTTTCGGAAAGAGCGAGCGGTGCGCGGGCGACGGGAAAAGGGCGGGGCTTGAACTTCGATGCCTGTTTGTCACGTTTTAACAATGAAGCCGCAGACAAAAAATACGCAAATACACGGAGCGCGTGAACTCATTGATTTAATAAAATGTTAGTTATCGTTTTTATGGACAATTTTGGGATTTCGACGTTTATTTTTTCCTACACAAATATGATCAGTATTCGATACTGAGTACACTAATTTTTATTTATACTATTAAAAATTTGTGGTAAATTATGTACTTTAAAATTGATACCGTTTTGTGAAAACGTTTGTATTTGTCTCAGCGGTTTATTAGTTGGTCCCTTTACAAGCCGTAATTCTATTTCCGCGTGCTGACAAAGGCTGCGGTGTGATACCTATATTCAGAAAAAAACTTGGTTACTAAAACATTTTTTTTACAGGTAAGGTAACTGACACGAAACATGGCTACAGCAAAGAAAAAATGTCGACAATATAGTGTCGATTATTTGAAATATGGTTTCGTTCCATCAGAGGCAGACAAACAATTGCCCATGTGCCTATTATGCAACAAAGTTTTGAGCAATGACTCTATGAAACCATCAAAGCTCGAAGATCATCTAAAAAGGTGTCATACTGATAAAATAGGTAAAGATTTAAAATATTTTCAAACATTGAAAGAAAAATATGGAAAGAGACCCACCATGCACAGTATGTTCGCTTCAACATCTCAAAGTAACGATGATGGCTTGCGGGCATCTTACAATATCTCATTACTTATAGCAAAATCTGGAAAACCGCACACTATCGGAGAACAATTAATTTTACCCGCTGTTGAAGAGGTTTTAAAAACTGTTTTGCACAAATCTCCATTTGACGTACTAAAAAGAATTCCATTAAGTAACAATACTGTACAAAGACGCATTGATGAAATGAGCTCTGATATCGAAAGCTTTTTGTGCAATCATCTGCAAAAAACTCATTTTTCTATACAACTGGACGAGTCAACGTTACCCAGTAATGAAGCATTACTATTGGCATATGTCCGATTTATTGTTGAGGAAGAAATTCACGAAGAATTGCTATTTGCCAGAACTTTGGAGACTGACACTAAAGGCGAATCAATATTTAATGTCCTGAGTAATTTTTTTACGGAAAAATCGATCCCATTTACAAACATTATTTCAGTGGCAACAGACGGAGCTCCTGCAATGGTCGGGCGATATCGTGGGTTTATAAGTCATCTCAAAAGAATTATACCAGGACTTACAGCTATTCATTGCGTAATCCACCGACAACATCTTGTGGCAAAACATTTAAGTGACAGGTTGAACCAATCTCTTCATTTTGTAATAAAAGCTGTCAACAAAATCAGAAGCAATGCATTGAATACACGTTTATTTGCTCAATTGTGCGACGAAAATGATGAAGACTTCCAACGACTGCTCTTACATACTGAAGTACGCTGGTTGTCGAAAGGTGCATGTTTAACGAGATTTTACTCTGTTTTCGATTCCATATTAGAGTTCTTAGAAAGTAGAGATCCAGATTTAAAAGAAAACTTGATCAAATTCAAAGCAGACATTGCGTATTTGACAGATTTGTTTAAAAAATTTAATGATATTAACTTGCAGTTACAAGGGGACAGCCTGAATTTAATAAAAACAAAGGGGATAATTTCGGCTTTTCTTGGGAAATTGAAATTTATGAAGCAAAACATTAGTCGGCGCGAATTCTCTCAATTTCCAAACTTGTCGCAGGTAGAATGTATTGATGAGGATATCCATACCTACAGTCAACATTTAAGTGCCCTGCATGATGACTTCAAAACCAGGTTTGAAGATATACTGACGATGGATATACCACCATGGATAATAAATCCATTTGATGAAACGGAAGTGGCCAATGTTGTATTACAAGAGGAGCTGCTCGAGCTAAGCACTAATGAGGAGCTGAAGGTGAAATTTAGAAAAGGCTACCCAACATTTTGGCTGCAAGCAGAAATACCCGAAAAATATCCTGGACTGTGGGAAATCGCAAGGAAATTTTTAATAGCTTTTCCCTCGTCATATCTTGTCGAAAGGAGTTTTAGTGCCGTTACAAACCTCTTAACAAAAAAAAGGAGCAAATTAAACATCACAGAGCGGGGGGATTTGCGGTTATTGCTCACAAAAATAAAGCCAAACATTGATCGTTTGCTGACACTCCATCAGATACATCCTTCCCATTAATTAAAATTATGACCTGAACCTATATTACCTTAATATTTTTTTCTTGTAATTCTATTCTTTTAATAAATAAAGTGATATAAAATGTACCATTTTTCGTTTTTATTTTACATATCGAAATATAGGGACAGAACTCAGAAGTGACACAATTTTTATTTTTTGGCGACTTTAAGAATGTGGTAGAAATGTAGCAGCAGGGGGTCCACCGAAACCAGTAAAATTTTGAAAGTGGTCCACGAGAAAAATAAGTTTGGGAACTACTGCTCTAGAGAGTGAATGTAATAGACTACACAAGGCAATCTTAGACCACGCTGTTAATTATTCGTCGCTTTTAAGTCAAATGATGGCGGCGGAAGCACGCAAATAATTAGCTAAGTGCTCATTGTTAAATATTAAGAAAAAAAATATATTTATTTAATATTTTTGTGTATAGAATTTAAGATTGTCATCTATAAATAAATTATTAATTACGATACGTTTACTCCTTATACTCGCTACAGCGAGATGATAATGTATTTACGTAAGTATGGACAATAGCAAAATTGTTAATAAAGCTAAATCATGCATATTTGTAGTACCTACATAACTACATTTCGAAAAAATTCTGACGTGATAAAAATTTGAGGTGTCATTAATTTATACTTTTTCTTTAGTTTAAAGTAACAGTAACATAAAGACCTAATTAAAATTGATTATTTTAATTAACCGAGAATATGCAGATAAGGATTTTTTGATAGACCCTTTTTTAATAATGGTTGAAAAAGAACCATCGCATAATAGTCCTTAAGTGCGTAACTTCAAACAGACTCCACGTAAAATAGGAATAAAAGTCTTGAGAGACCAAACGAATCGGAATAATTTAACGAAGCTAACAATGGTAGCCATTTCGAATATAATTGTATATTTTTTAATTTACTTTAGATAGGGATGGAAATGGAAATGGCTAGAGATAGAAAAACGTGAAAGGAACATAGGTACTTCAGGTCATCTGGCTATCAAGTCGATGGGTGTCCACTGTACCACTGTACAACTCTATCGCGAACCTTTCTACCCAATCGGGCATCGCTTTTTCGCTATGCCACATACCAGTTCAAAGAGCTAATCGACTGCAACTTTTTTTTTATACAACTAAGTAGGCAAACAGGCATACGGCCAACCTGATGGTAAATGGTTACCGTAGCCCATGAACGCCTGCAATACCGGAGATGTCACGAGCGCGTTGCCCAACCTGAAGGATTTTTTTTACGCCCTTTTTGAAGGCTCCCATGTACTTTTTTTCTCTTCTTAATTCAGGAGACTCTTAGCCAAAGACAATTTTAAAACGTGGTCAAAGTAATAGCGACGGCTCGCGAACACGAATGTATTTTGCGAATTGTATTTTTGGCTAAGCCCTAGAATAGAAAGGAAATGAATTATTTAGAAGTAGTACTTTAGTATAAAAGTGAGACAGAAAGTAGCATTCTGTCACATACAAAAATGTACGATGACTAAGTAAGTAGTGATTTCTTAATCTATATTTATTTATTAAAACTTTATTATTCCACAAAGTACACATATACTTATAACAATTGGCGGACTTAATGCTAAGAGCATTCTCTACCAGTCAACCATTGGGAGAAACGGAAAGATAGTTTGGCGCAAAAAAGTTAAAGGATATTGGGGGCTATATCTGTGGAAAACACTTAAAAGTCATTCCCACTTCTATCCTAATTAATTTGCGCCAGGATAGTCTGCCCTGGATTGTCAGATGAAGTCTTTGAAAGAAGTGAAGGGTCGGTTTTTTGAAGATATTAGGCAAGAAGATATCAGAGACAGGGCGAGTGGCATAAGAATATAGAGTAAGCTAAGTATAACCCAGGAGATTGCATAAATAAGGTCAGCTATTGTACCTATACGTACCTACTATGTTCATCAAGAATCATTCAAGAAAAAAGTTCCAGGTACGTGAATCCTTATTCATACATCTGGATCCTCCATAACTGTCCGCCGTTTCGACCAGACATATTTATATGATAATACTTTAATAAAGCCTTATGAAGCAGAGTTATGTGGGCCATCCAACGCGTTACTGTGCATAGTAATGTGGGGACTAACTTTATGAATTTCTTCTTCCAACAATTTTTCCTATTTATTTTAGTAATTAACAGCTGTTTTCTGCAGCCTGCGTCAAGAAGTAACCTATGTTTGATTCCGGGTCTCCGTCTATACTCATACCAATTTTAATCACAATCCGTTCAGCGGTTTGGCCATGAAATCGTTATAGACAGACAGACTTTCACACTTACAATATCAGTATGAATAATAATTCTTTAGGCCTTCAGACGTTACTAGGCTGCATAGCGTAACTAGCTTTATAGTCGGGGTCCGCTTTTATGCGTGACGAATTACTTGGGGGAAGCCGGTGAAGTCTATGCCCAGCAGTGGACTGACTAAAAACAATAAGATAATTTAAATTTTTAAGCTTTCGCATTATTTATATGTTCTGCGTCAACCTTAGAAATATATTTATTTATTTATAAATCTTTATTGTACCACAAGTTTACAATTGGCGGACTTAATGCTAAAAGCATTCTCTCCCAGTCAACCATTGGGAAAAACAGAAAAGTTATGTGCGGCGCGAATTATTTTAAAAATACAATGAGAGAAAAAAAAAACACTTAACTGTTAAATAAACATACATAGATTTACATACAATATTCATAACTATACATATACATACATAAACATACATAAAAGAAGATATGAAAACGGAAAAAGATGACGATTTAGGGTGATATTATGCTAGTGTAGTGAGGTGCATTTTGACTTTTCTTTTGAAAGCGAATTTAGTAATGGTCTCTTTGATGTCATCGGGTAAAGCATTCCAGAGCCGTGTAGCTTGTAAGGTAAATGAATTAGACATAAAACTGGACCAAAATAGGGGAGTAGAAAGGGTAAGTTTTTCGGAAGATCTAAGTTGCCTATCGTGACCGTCAGAAAGATACTTGAACTTACACCTTAGATACTCCGGGGACTGAGGCTCCTTGAGATTTGAAAACAGAAGAAGTAAGCAACCGAAGTTGACGACTTTGGCGGATCGGAAGCCATTTCAGTTCGGATCGTTAAGAAGAGATGTGGACATATTTACGTAGACAGAAAAAAAAACGAATACAGTTATTTATGAGATGATCCAGTTTATTGAGAAGATCTTGATTGAGATCAGAATAGCACACATCAGCATTGTCAATAATTGGAAAAACTAACGTTTGGACTAATAAAATTTTGGATTTAATCGGGAGAAAGTTTCTTAGACGATTAAATATATCCTTCTATACTAATATTATATATTATATCTCCTTTTGGATTTCATGGGTTACCCCGGTCCTTTGAGAGGCTTGCGCGGGGATATTGATCCAACGCGTAGAGGCCCTTTGGAGAAGTTCATGTTATGTGGTGCTCCTACCAAAACCCGTTCTCGGCCATATCAATAGTTGACATTTCCATGAACAGGTCTCGGCAGGAGGAGGAACTATTTCTAATAAGTGAAAAGAATAAATGGGTTATGGTGATGAAGTTTTGGGTGGTTTAAATCTGGGTTATTATTATATATTATATTATTATTATTTATACAATATTATAATTATTATCATAAAGCTAAATAGTTTGTTTTTTGAACACTCTAATCTAAGGAACTACTTGGTCCAATTTGAAAAATTATTTTAATTTTGGATAGTTTATCGAGGAAGGCTATAGGCGACCCTGACGAAGGTCGGGGCAGGCTGCTAGTGGTCGACGGACGATGGTCTTTCGGCCCCCACTTTCGCGAGTTGGGGCCGAAGATCATCAGGACGGCTGCTTCGCTCGGCCGACTCCTCCCCAACCTGGGTGGACCGAGCGAAGCAGTAAGGAGGCTCTACTCTGGCGTCTGCCGGAGCATGGCGATGTACGGTGCCCCCATCTGGGTGGACGCCCTCACCGCGACGAACAAACGCCTTCTGCGACAGGCGCAGAAGGTGATCGCGGTGAGGGTGATACGGGGGTACCGTACAGTAGCCTTCTCTGCGGCCACGGCCCTCGCGGGCGACCCGCCGTGGGAGTTGGTAGCGGAGGCGCTCGCCGAAGTGTACCACTTTGTGGCGCACAGGAGGGAAATCGGCGAGCGCCCCTCGGCGGAGATCGTGCGGCGGGTGCGCCTGCGAGCGCAGGTGGAACTCGTGCGGAGGTGGGAGGCGGACCTGGCGCAGGCGGCGTTCGGTGTCCGCACAGTGGAGGCCCTGCGTCAGGTCCTGGAGAAGTGGATGATGAGGCGGCGCAAGCCTCTCACCTTCCGCATGACGCAGGTGCTCACCGGGCACGGTTGCTTCGGTGAGTACCTGCACCGCGTGGCCCAGAGGGAGGCCGAGCCTCGCTGCCACGACTGTGGCGAGGCTCAGGACGGTGTCCCAGGTGGAGCCGGCAGCGCCAGGAGTTGGCCGCCGCGCTTGACGGGACGGACCTGTCGCTCCCGAGTGTCGCCAACGCGATGCTCGAGAGCGACAGAGCTTGGGCGGCAATGGCCTCCTTCTGCGAGGTCGTCATGTCGCAGAGGGAGGCCGAGGAAAGGGACCGCGAGGACGATCCCCTCGCGGACCCGATCCGGCGGCGGAGAGGGGGGGTGCGACGCAGGCGCTACCTAGCGCGCCTGGAAGCGCCCCCGTAAACGGTGGGACTGAAGCAGTCCCACCCGGCGGCAGAGGTCCTCCAGGTGTCGGAGGACCTCTGAGAGTGGTGAGTCCGGTTTCTGGTGAGAAACCGGCCAGTCGCAGAGGCGTCTTGTGCTAGTCAGATCCGAGGCGCCTCCCTGCAATGCGGCCGACGGCACCCGCAGGGGTTTAGTGGGTAGTCTGGGCCGGCTAGCGGCCCAGGAGTCCCACACTCTGTGCGTAAACGCATTCCCATGCGAAAACAAAAAAAAAAAAAAAAAAAAAAAAAAGGCTGCTAGTGGTGTTTACAAACAAGTAACTGAATCTGTGGGCGTTCTTTTGACTCTGGTGCTTCGGAAGATACGCTAAGTCGTTGGACGCGGCTGCCATCTGGTGGTCTTTATAAGCACCATGTCAAAAGTGGTTAAAAAATAAAAAAAACTATGGCACCAGGATGTTAAAACTACCCACTCTAAATTATTGAAAGAGTTTAACCAATCGAATAAATATATTTTTAATTTGTACTAACCTCATTTGAAAAAGTATTCTCAAGACATCAAATGTCACGCAAAAGATACCCTTACTTATCTCAATATTAGATGTAATTTCCGAGAAAAATATATGAAAATTGCTACAATCTGACATAGAAGATACGGATGCCTGTTCACAGGCTTAAAAGAACTACAGACGTAATCTCACACCCATCACGAACGAAGCATTCAAACTCTGGTCCTTTCGTTTGTAACATAGGGTTTCCATCAAGGAGCAATTACAAAGAGGAGTTGCCGTAATAAGCGTTTTGTAAGAAAGTATTTGTGAGGCTACACGGAGCGGAAGGCAGACGTGCGGGGTGCTTGGTCTCGGCCGTGGTTCCAACCATAATGATACCCATCTTACGGAAAGTAGCAGTACTACGTTATTTACAAATTATCAAGTACTTGTCAATAGATGCCACTAGTACGTCGAAGTTCCAATCTTAAAAACATGGCGATATTTCATAAAATATGGACATTTTAAATATTAGGTATAACTTTTAGAGCCGTAAATATATCACATTTAACAGAAACCAATTATACAATGCTAAATTTGTAAAAAAGCCGTGGGAACTCGTGATGCACTTATATATTATATTTTATAGTTTTTACAATATAACATACAATATAATAATGTACAATAACTAAAATAACACTGTTGTAAATAACTGAGGTTTGTTTACAGCGCAGCACTTAGGAGCTAGCGATCTGTTTCTCGGTACGTTTTTGAACGAGTAGTGACAAGCTCCGCCCACTTCTGTGAGCGATGAAGCGCCAATGATTACATCACTGCGCCATTTCAAACGGCATCTCCTCTTAGTAAATGCTCCGTGGTTTCCACTCACACAAATAACCAATTTTAATACATCGGGACCAATCACCGTTCTAAATCAAGTCGACAATTACACATGGGCGACTATTTTCCAGCTTCACTATTAATTTCACATGCCCGTCAGGATCTTTGGTCACCAGGCACACAGGCCTAATTTAAATGCTAAATGTGCGTATCATGTGCCTAGTGATCAAAGATCCTGACGGACACAATTGACAACGATCCGTCTGTATTTATCTTACAGTCTGTGTGTTATAGAACCAGCTCCAGTTTCAACGAAACATTCTTTGTTCTGAATGTTCATTTTTCCCATTTGGATACTGATGTCTACCATTTGTGTTGAAGTGGGAACTGTTTTATGTTTTGTGCTCATTTTCGCGCTTCACGACGAGAAATATATTTTTAAACTACATTTGAAACGTTTTTTTACTCCGTCAGAAAGCTTTTGTACTCTTTGTCTTTCGGTATTAAGTTTTTTACATTATTACGTTCATGCATTCATATCGAGTGAGTCACATTGTCAATTGACCGTGTTAACCTTGGTGTCAGAGTTTTCCAGCATCGCCTTTCGGCCTCTGACGTGGTTCTTTTAACGACCACCAAAAGGCAACCTGGACCAACGGTAACGTGCCTTCTGAAGCACGGAATCATCTTCCTTATCTGACAATCAGGTGATTCAAGCCTGCAATGATCTAACCAAAACTGGAAACAACTAAACAAATTATGCTTCCCGTCGGAATCGAACCCACTACCCCCGGGTTAAAGGTGAACGCCTTAACCACTGGACCATGTACTCAGTCCATTAATTAAAAGCTACCAGACCCAAAGGTATTGAAAATCGCTTCCACTTAAAAGTGGGATAAAGTTTAAACAGCTGATTTATCAGGCTGTAAAACCAGTGACGAGTTTTAACTTGTCGGCATGAGATAAAGTAGAAGAGTGGGCAATACTCCATTTTGCTTGCGCCGCATCTGGGTCAAAATAAATGTGTTTTCTAAATGCAGTTTTGAAACTCTGTAATGGACTACTTTATAACTAGCGAGCCGCTCCGGCTTTGTGTTGGTGAAGACCGTTTCACGTTAAAAGAGCGACGGGAATTAGTGAAACTACGTATTTTATTTAGCTGTACAAAAGGGTTGCAGGGTCAATTGATCGACTCTGTACACCCTGGTGTCAAAGGTTTTTGGTACAGCTTTTCGGCCTCTGACTTGGTTACTGTAACGATATCCAATCTACGATCACCACCGGGATTATCGGCACCTACCGAAGCACAGAAACATCGATATTATAGACAATCAAGTGATTCAAGCCTGCAATGTCCTACCAAATGAAAAAAATTGACCAAAATATGTCTCACGTGGAAATAGAACCCAAGATCGGATCTAAAAGGCCTTAACCACGGGACAAAGGAGGTTGTCGTCGCAATAAAAAAGATGATCTGGAACACTGAAAGTACTGAAAATCTGTCTTTGTAGCCATTGTTATTAACCATACTATTTATACTTCCATACTAATATTATAAATGCGAAAGTCTGTCTTTCTGTCTGTCTGTCTGTCTTTCTGTTTGTCTGTCTGTCTGTTCACGGCCAAACTGCTGAACGGATTTTGGTGAAATTTGGTATGAATATAGTTGAAGACCCGGGTACATACTACTTAAGCTACTTTTTGACACAGGCGGAGCTACGGGATAAAGCTAGTTATTTATAAGCCGTGTTTATAACCATGCAATCTTAACCCTTTTAAAAAGTAAAAACCTAGTAGGTATAAAAAAAAAAAATTGTTGTTTTAGAATACACAATGAAAAACCTATTTTCTACTTTTGTATTGTATTTTGTATGATATATCGAGAACAAAATTATTTCGATAATAATAGGAGAATCTACTTTCATTTCGTAGGATTAATCATTTATTTCAATTAGTAAGTAAAAAGTCGTTTTAGTGCGTACTGAAAATTACAAGATGGATTAAAATAATTTTAATACAACCGTTTACAAGGGTTTTTTATACAACTAAGTAGGCAATCAGGCGTACGGTCCACAGGTTACCGTAGCCTATGACACCTGCAACACCGGAAATGTCACGAGCGCGTTGCCGACCTGTCCGCTATCAGCACAGCGACCCCTCTGGAGCCTGGGTTTCGTTAATTAGTAGCCCATACTACTCATTTTAGCGCCTTCCCTATTGCATCCTCAGTTGATTACCTCAGCGTCTAGGGTCCGCTTTCCTAATTTTTTAATTTAATTAATAGCCCATACCACTATGAGATTCCGAGGTATTACAATGCACTCACATACGGCTACGATATAAATGTGCGTGAAATTGAAAAGTCCTGGGTAACTGAATGAAACAATGTACGCGAAAACAATGGAAGATGCAATCACAGAGCTTTGTGATTTTAAACGCAACTTTTATACAGATACTGACTGTGTTACGCGGCTGTGTCCAATGGCCATTTGATATTTGCCTACCACTTAGATGCGCTGGCCAGATGACTTGAAAAAGGTCGGTCATTCTCAGTATCCTTTGGGATTTTTTTTTGACACCTACCGCGCATACTTCAATTGTCCGAGAGGTTGCCTGAAAGAAATTGTTCTTGCGATAAGGCCGGCATTGCGCAAGGTTATTTTTCTTGTAATTGCTTGTATTTAACAATGTATCCTTGTTGGGCAATAAATTTATTTTGTATTGTATTGTATTGAAGGTCAATGATGACTGTGGCTGTAGGTATGTAGTGAATGTATGATAAGTGATGATGATGAATGAAGAAACTTTGATAAACTTGGTAATACTCGTAGTTAAACTGCCTTCGTGATCCAGTAGTTAAGGTCTCCACCTTCGACCTGGGGATCGTGGGTTTTCCACAGAAAGCATTACTTTGTTTATTAGTTACCAGTTTGTTTTGGACAATATTGCACCTGATTGTCTGATAATATAGATAATTCCGTGCTTCGGAAGGCACGTTAAGCCGTCGATCCCAGCTGACATCTGGTGTTCGTTAAAGAAACCATGCCGAGAGGTGGTTCCGCGCAGCTCTAACCTAACACCAGGGTGTGCATGGTCGATTGAGAATGTGACTTACACGAAATGATGATAACATGCAGTTCAAAAGCGAATCTAACAGCATACCTATTAACTAACGCAACCTGCGTGTCCGGAGCAAATGCACTTGTCAAGGTGGCGAGACGCAAACCGATTAGTCACCATTAGTGGAATTTTCTATCTGGAGCTTCTCCATGCTTGAAGCACGTTAAGCTGTTGGTTCCAGTTGTTATCGACAGGTGGCAGTTGTTAGACTGTGTCAGATGTCTTTAGGCATCCTGAAGAAATCCGATTGATCCAGGCTATGAAGTATAAGCCGAGGACGAAACTGGAAAACACGATTGGACTAAGAAAAAGACATGTTTATTAAATCTGTTTAGCAGTTTATTTATTGCTAACGAATGTAGAGACAAACACAAATGTGGATCAAACGCATAGGCCTCTTTTTGGCTAGCAAATCCGAAGTCGGGTAAAAAATGACCAAGCAGTCGATCGTCGTAAAATATAATATAATTATTATATTTTCCCGATTGTTACAAAAACACATTAAAAAATTTGATAAAAACTGTATAAAAATAATGATTTCTTATGTTTTCGCGATAGTTACAAAACGCGATTGTTAGTTAAGTGATGTTATAAATACACACATTCACAAACATATGTTGTTTATTTTGCATTGCATTTAAGTATATATTAATTGTTTGTGTAGGTATATTGTAAATACGCATATTTTTCAATGTTTTTCTGTTAATTTAACTTTATTTTACACCCACATAAAGCTATCTGCTTGACCCAAAGGTCGGCTGTTAGTTAATGCTTTAAGCATTAAGTCCACTTATTGTGCTTTACATTCTATTTGTACAATAAAGTTTAAATAAATAAATAATAAATAGTTCGATCTAACGTATTTAAATAGTGAAAATATTATTATGAAACTTACATTTTGGTTCACCATATGAAAAACAGTTATTCTGTAAAGTTTTCTCATTAATTCCGTACTGAATAATTGCAAAGTGAAGCGTGATTAAATAAAAGCGAACTCGCAATACAATCGAAGTGATTAAACTCTTTTGCTGTTCTGGATTGTGTTAATTGAGAATGTAAATTGAATGTTTGAAGCCTTTTATTGTTTTGTACAGTGACAATGATGATTGCTCGATAGTCTAGCGGGGTGAGGAAATAGATGATAGTGACATATAAGTAAACAACCTCTTCAAAAGTATCTTTGACTAGCTGTTTCCCGCAGCTCCACCTACGGTATATAGCCTATGTTACTCAGGGTGAATGTAGCTTTCCAATGGTGAAAGAGTTTTTGAAATCGGCACAGTAGTTTTTGCGTTTATTCATTACAAACATACACACAAAAATACAAATCTTTCCTCTTTATAATATTAGTGTAGATGTAGATGTAGATGAGAAGAAGCCTAATGTGATTCGGAAGACATGCCTCTACAACACTATATTCGATAAACTCTCGACACCAGGGTGTACAGGGTCGATTGATTGTAGGTTTATTTATTTACTGTTATGTTCTACTACTACCTACAATTAAACCTTTTCACTTGTTTATCTCTATCTACCCTAAGGTTGGCTGGAAGAAATTACAATAGCGATAGCCCGCCTTTGTGCTCAATTGTCTTAATGTATTTCTTTTAATTTTAATTTTGTGGTTGGTACAATAAAGTGTTTAACTATCTCTCTTGATAATGTATGAATGAATGAATTGAGGATTTGCATTTTTCCTAATTTTGACTTACAGACAAAATCCACCATTTGTGATGTAATTTTTTTTATTATACAGAATTTTTCCCATTGTAAATTTATGGGAGTATTCCCAGTTTTCGTAAACACAAAAGATTCCCAAATTAAAAAGTAAAATCTCGAAAGAGATTGTGATGACACCGTATACAGAAAAAAAAAAACCAAATTAACAAAAGTTTCCGAAAATTGCCGGGGACAGCACATCACTAGTTGGAAGCATGATTGACAGGCCGTTGGCCTAGTAAGAAATTCCAATTTTTGTTCTTAAAACAGCAATAATTTGTAATGAAAAATACTAAAATATTTCCATAAAAGCCAGTTCGTGTCAGACTCTGTCAATATTGAAGCAAATACTCCCGATATAACCCCTGTGTTTGAACTCAACATATTTGTGCAAATAAATCCTTTCAATATGAAAGGTTCTGAGGCATTTTTATGAGTTATATTCCTTTGCATAACTTAACATTTCAACCAAGGGCTTGACAGGAGATTTCAGTTTGTTTAGTTGCCGGCACGACTTTCTATCCGTGGATTTGTTTAGCCTATTAGCTGCCACCTGGGAAGCGCCTGTCGTTGTCCCTATAAAGTCACTTCTACTACAGGTAGCAGGACACTCCAACAGGTGCGACATGGTCTTCACTGGCTTTCAATGCATGTTTTAAGGCAACAACATGCATTCCTACCCTGGATGATGGGTCGCGTGTTTGTTTGGGATGCAAGTTGTTCCGACACGGTTGCAGCTTTGTTACTTCCGTGTATCAGCTGACACGGTGATGGTAGCGGACTCCCGGTTTCATCATTATCATTATTTCACAGTCAGTCGACTGCTGGACACAGGCCTCCCACAGAAAAGACTGACCAGCTAGAAATGGCCTACATCCAGCGCTAAGCTGTGACCTTCTGCAGTTCCTCTGACCATTTAGTCAGTGGGTGTCCTGTGCGTAGTCGCTATTCGAGGTTCTTTTTGATCTTTCGGTCACTTACCAAGTTACTTCGCGAATTACAACTAGTGAGTTCACTTTAAGTACTGGCCCATCCACTACTGTTAGTCCAAACATGCCCACCACAAATATTTTGCACGTGCAGTCCTCGAGTATATATGTTTTACCTCTAAATATCATCATCATCAGCTTTCCATAACTACTGCTGGGCATAAGCCTCCCTAAGTAACTACTTATTTGTGGTAGCCATGGTGTCACTAAAAGTTTTCCACGAGGTATTACTAGAAGGTACTTTGTTATAACGTAACTTTCAAGTACTACCTTTTGAACACAGCGGTTGGATCAGTATCGTACCTGGAAAAAAAGTAAATTGATTAAATCATTAATTGCACCAGGTTGCACAGGATCGATTGATCATGTAACCCACTCGATTTAAATGAATCATTAATTATCATAAATTTTTGAGTATTGCGGCGTAACGCTAGAGCAAGTGTTGGCAGCGCGCTAGAAACATCCTTAAGAAATAGCGAGCATAGCGTAGCGCAGCGCAGCGTTTATTTCATGTGGATAACATAGTAAATTAACTCTGTGCACTCTGGTATTAGAATTATACGAAATCGCCTTTCGGCCTCTGACGTGGTTTCATTCATCATCATCATTTCAGCCGCAGTCAGTCCACTGCTGGACATAGGCATCTCCCAATGATTTCCAAAATGATCGGTTGGCAGCAGTCTGCATCCAGCGTTTGCCTGCGACATTTTTCAGGTCATCTGACCATCTGGTCGATGGATGTCCAACGCTGCGCTTACCGGTACGTGGTCGCCATTCGAGAACCTTTCTGCCCCATCGCCCATCGGTTCTCCACGCTATAATTCCATTAACGATGACCAAATGCAACCGGGACCAATGCCGAAGCAATCAATCATCATAATATTAGCCGCAGTCAGTCCACTGCTGGATATATGTCTCTCGCAATGATTTCCAAAATGACCGGTTGGAAGTGGCCATGTCCAATATTATCAGATAATCAAGTGAATGTATTAATATTTACAATTATTCTAATTAACTAAGTTACTATATGAATCACAGCAAAGGATCACACGCTAATGAAAATGATGTTCAGTGTCTGATAATTTTCATAGTAAAATAAAAATAGAAATCCATTGCAGCAGACCGTTCAAGTAGATTGGATGTTATCTAACTATCGTGTTTCACATTAATCTTCATTCATACGTGACCACTGAATGGCGACCCTGAGTCATACAATGTATGATAGCGTTATACATAATGGTATGTTAAAGTATGTGAACTATGCAAATATAAATTTATTTTTAAATTTTGGACTTTTGATCCAATGGTCAAACCCTAAAATTAAATCATCTAAAAAAAATATATCTTTGTTTAATTTTATGTGTTCTAATATGTACCCATTGTATATTCATTATTCATATATAGATATTCAGACTGATTGTACTGACTTATTAAACTAGTTATATACTTATTAGGATATTAAGACAATATTAACTGAGCTCTGCATCTTTAGTTTTATAAAATACTAGCTGTTTCCCGCAGTTCCACCTGCGTCAAAAAGTAGCCTATGTTTGACCCCGGATCTTCAACTATATTTATACCAAATTTCATCAAAATCCGTTTAGCGGTTTGGCCGTGAAAGCGTAACAGACAGACAGACAGACTTTCGCATTTATAATATTAGTATGGATTTTCCCTCGTATTAATCGTCAAAGCCTTTATCTGATGCCGGGTCTTCCAAATATGTTCATACCAAACATCAAAATCGGTTCAGTGGTTTGGCCGTGAAAACATAACACACAAACAAACAGACTTTTATACTTGTAGCCCTTCGCCTGCAACTAACTAACTAACTGTTCTGTTTTTCCTAATGGTTGACTGGGAGAGAATGCTTTTAGCATAAGTCCGCCAATTGTAAACTTGTGGTACAATAAAGATTTATAAATAAATAAATAAATAAATAACTAGATAACAATAAAAATTCATTGAGAACCAAATGTAGTTTGCGCTGATGAAGGGATAATATTAGCCTTTTTCACATGACTATAAAATATAAATTTTAAAATAACAGATCAAAAAATTTGTTAACCAATGTCATCGACCAATTAGAGAACAGTGTATTACTTGAGGGGCTATAGTGTACCGTAAAATAGTACGCTGAACAACAATTGGCCCGTTCGTGTATGATTTTACTTGCAGCAAAATCGTTAATTAGTAAATTCCGGCTAGGCGCCGTAAGTTGATCAATTAGCTGAAATTTATTGCGGTGAATAATACATTTCAACTGCGGATTATTATTTTTCGAAAGTTGATCAACAAACTCGTAAATTGATCAACTTACGATTCTTGTTATTTTCCAGTGACATATATAAATAAAATATCTCACTGCCAAGCTCGTGTGCTCTCACTCAATCATTGATTCTCTTAAAATTTCTGTTTTATTTCTACACAATCTCATTAATAAAATCTTCACTATAAATCACAAATATTCACAGCATACACACAATTTAGAAGAACTAGAAAAAGGTCAAAATGTGGTTCCGAAAAGTGTTGACACTAGGGTGTACATTGTCGATTGATCATTAAACTAACTCGATACGATGATAATTAATGGCGAAACATTTCAATATGATATTTCTAATATAAAGCAAGACCAAGACCACTTGTTTTATGACGGATGACAATCATTCGACGCACTTTCCTTGCGAGTAAATAACCAGCCTGCCAAATCTAGGACCATTATGAAAGCGTACTCTACTCTGAAGCGCTGGCTGAGGATACAATTGAGAAACACACTCAGACTAAGAAGAAGGCATCGTCGAATTTTGACGAAGTATACTAAATACTTGACAGCATAGATAATAAAGATTTGCAGCCGCCTTTGTTATGGAAATTAACAGTAACAGTCAGACTGAGAAACGATACGCTATAAAGTCATTGCACTGTGCGACTTTTCCTACAAATCACTGAAGATTTGGAAGACAATTTTTGAAATACTTAAGATAGATCTCTAGATTTCTTTGAAAGACAAAACCGATTACAATTTTGTGGAGATATAAAAAAAAATGTTTCCTGACTGGATTAAGATGGAATGGATGGAAGATTAAGACTTTTTGACATTGTTCTTGAGAAGCTCGATAGTGACCGTATCTGTATCGATTGCACGTGTCAAGCGACGGTAAACGCAACCGTGTTGGATTGGTTGCCATACATAGCATTTTCTACCTCTCCTTGCTCCGTAAGGCACGGTAAGCTATTGGTCCTCGCTGTTCATCATCATTTCAACCGCAGTCAGTCCACTGATTTCTGCCCCATCGATTCTCCGATGTGTCCCGCAAGTTGTTGGCCGTTATGTGGCAGTCGTTAGACTTAAACTTAGACTAAAATGTTATATTTTGAGTTACTAATAAAAATCAACCAAAAACTAATGAAAATCATTCGATGCATCAATTTTGAGTGATTCAGATATATCAAAATCAGGATCTTCAGTCACATAGCGTTACAGTTCACACCAATCGCCCTCATTAGAATTTTCTGGAAGCTCCGTTTTCCTACGATGGGTACACACTACACAACTTTGACGTCTATCCAACTGGAAGAGGGCATAGGCAATTTTATTGATTCTGTTGAGTAGAAAATATGCAAATAGGCAAATTTTGACGTTGTATTTTTAGCTGACTACGGCTTACTATGTTCCTAGCAGTTCTACACTATGTGTATTTGATCAGCCCGTGGTCTGTCTAGGCTTAGTGGTTCCAAAAATTACCCTAACTCCTTTAATACTATTATGTACATTTACTAACAAGCTGTAAAATTTACAAGCAATTCTGAGAGATAAAGATAAAGATTAACAGTTCTAGATACTTTTATTTGAAAAATAAAGAAAGACTACGAATTTTGACCAACTCTTCTGCACTTAAAAATGAAGTGAAATTAATATTACCTATATTTAAATGATAGTTAAATATGTACATCTAGATAGAACTATATTCGTTAAAAGCTTTTGATCTCCCTCGCGTATTTACATAGAGACTCCAATTCGAAATCAATCAATATTATCTATCTATATCAATTTTATGAAAGTCTCTCTTATCCATTTATATTTCAACATTCAATGTTATTTATTTATTAAACCGAAATGGCTACCCGTTTCAATTCACGTCGTATCGACATGAGGATATCTTCAAAGCCCTTGGGTCAACTAATTGATGTATTCAGTGATTGTATGGGAAAGGTACTGTTTCAGTTTTAATTAAATGCGGGTAGATTAACTTAATATATGGAGCTCGTTAGCTTTGAGTAGAAGGTGATTGTAGTGTATAAATGATGTCAAGCGTGACTTGAGTTGGATGGGTGACCAATAGTGAAATGAAATCATGTGTCATATTGGTTCAGTGGTTAGACGTTTGCTGTTCCTAAAACATTCAGAAGAATAAGCTGAAAGTGTACGCTTTAAAATAATAAAAAAAAAAAAAAACTATTTTTAAATTGTGTTTAGACACGACTTAGGTGTCCTTAGGTAACAAATGTGAAATAAACATCAAACCCTATTTTTGAAAGTCGGTTAAAAACAACAAAAACTATTTTTTTACCTAATGTATTTTAATGTTTTCCTCATACATTCAGAATCACATCAAAATTCGACTAACGGCTTTGGAATAAAAACTACTGAACCGATTTTGATGTCAAACGAACTTGAAAATTCTATGCATACTATAAACCTTCTGAATTTCATCGAAATCGGACTAACGACTCCAGAGTTATCACGGAACATACATACTTCGCTCGCTTCTATCTACGTCAATATTCAAGTATCAAATATATAAACACTCTTTAATGCACCAAAATAAAAATTTCACGTGTCAAATAACTGCGGTCGGGATTGTACCAGCTTTGTCCGACAGTCGTTTCACTGGTCTGGCTGGTGGACTGATCAACAGGACGATTCGTTTCAGACTGACGCAGATTGGAATTTTTCCCAAGCGATGGAAAGTTCCGCACATAATGCCCATTTTCAAAAAACTAGCCTCCTATGGCATTCACGGTAGCTTATTTCACTGGTTGACCTCTTACCTTGAAAACAGAAGTCAGTTGGTGACCTTGAGAGGATTCACATCATCTCCCATTGATGTGCCCTCTGGGGTTCCTCAAGGGTCACACTTGGGCCCATTGTTGTTTATCTTCATTTATGATCTTATTAACGAATTGTCTTGTGAACATCTGTTATACGCTGATGATTTAAAAATATTTAAATCCATAGATTACCTTGAAGACTACAATCTTTTACAAACAGACTTAATAATTGTCCCTAACTGGTGCAAAGAAAATTGGATGTATCTTAACATCGATAAGTGTTTCATCATTACTTTTATTATAAGCGTCTTAGGATCTTGGGATTACACCATTGATGACCATGTACCTTAAAGGTCCAAGATAGCCAGGGATCTAGGAGTTCTTTTCGACGACAAACTTACATTTCGAGCACATTACCGCCATTTAGTCTCAAAAGCAAATCAGCTCCTTGGTTTTATTTTTAGATCAACTAAGGGTTTCAAAAGCGCAGATTCTGTTATCTACTTATTCAACACACTCATCTGAAGTATTTTGGAATATGCCAGTCCTATATGGACCCCTCACTTCAAAGTTCACAGTGACAATATAGAGAGAAAACAGAGGAAATGTTTACGATTTTTGTGCTACCGACAAGGGTTGGGAGGTACCATTCCTAATTAAGAAGCGCGACTTTCTAAATTTTTCGTACAGACACTGGAAGCACGTAGAAAATACCTGGATTATATTAACTTTTTTTAAATAAGTCATGCATTAGTGGATGTCCCAGGTTTGATTAATTAAATTACCTTTAATATTAGATACAGTGCACGTAGATCACATAAAACTGGCCTGTTTGCTTTGCAAGTATACAAAAATAATACCTCATTTTATAATCCTCTGGATAGGATAGCTCGTCAGTGCAACGAGATAACGAAGAGCAATTTGGAGTTTGATATTTTTATCCCAAAGTTAACGTTATTTATAAAAACCTTAAAAAGTATACTAATCAAGTCAAACAGTAGATTAGAGTGAATTATTGGTTTAATGTATGGTTTTGTGTCATTCCTGGAGCCCTCGAGCGAAAATCCTACGATATCGAACAATAATTATTCGACTCGCCCATTTTGCGTGAGTAACACCTTACGGAAATGTCAGTCCTGATAATGTCTGCCAATTTTGTTAAACTTAAAGAGTTGTATGGTTATTGAGAGGTGTAAATAACTCAATTTTAAGCATTTAATGAAGTTATAAGTTTTTAGATGTCTAACTCGTCTGTATACACATATGCTAGTGGATTGCAACCTAGTTTATAATGTTTTTATTTCTAAGTTATGATTGTTGTAGTTGTAATCTGTTTTGTGTGATTTAAAAACAAAATCGCGACACCACTGGTCAGTGCCAGCAGTCTGCAGTCGCCGCGCTGGATTTTTCCCCGCAATTAATATCAATTTCACAGAAAAGCATATAACAGAATAGAAATAAGTAATATCGCTTGAAGTCCGCGGTCCTTTTTGAAATCACACCTTAATGTTTTTGCGACTTTCACTCATCATCTTTTTTGCCGCAGTCAGTCGACTGCTGGACATAGACTTCTCCTAATGATTTCCAAAATGACCGGTTGGTAGCGGCCTCGGCATCTATCGTTTGCCTGCGACATTTTTCAGATAAATTTTTAAATGGTTACAATGTGGAATCACCTTTATCAATATTTTTTGATTATTAATTCTATTTAAAATTGCGCATGATGTAGCACATCTATCAATCTCCATTGACGAGTATTAAGTACTATGATCAAATGGTTATTTTTGGCAATGTCGTGAAAAACAAAATTTGTCTCAATTAAGAACCTCACGAAACCAACTGCATTGTAATTGCGGAGAAATGATAAAATAATTTTGTTTACTTATAACTTTTTATTCGTCGTTGTTTTTATAAAATTGGGTTTTCTACTCAATTTATTTTTATCATTCATATGAAACATTTCACTACCAGAAACGGACAACAGAATGATTTTTTAAAATCCGTTCTTAAATAAGCAAGTTATATAAGTTTATATAAGCCTTTGAAATTCGGTGGAAGGGGAAACTGTCCAAAAACAAGAAAATGATGCACTGTGTGTGCAGTGACGTCACTGCCACTTGGTTTCGTGCGTACAAAAAGCAAAACGCCCCACCACGCTCTCACAATTTTTCTTAAAAAATCTTTAAAATCCAATTACTGCATGCCTTAATTAACAACGAATTTTGTTGTTGTTTTCAGAATCGGTTACTTTTTAGTGTACTTAGTGTTTCGTATGCAAATATTTCCCGAGTATGAATTCAGTAAAGTAGCTGTAGTAGTATTATTTAAGATCGATTAGCGATTTTTACACTAATCAAAATTAAATGTGCAAATAATTGACTTAAACCATATGGGATTCAGCACCAGTGAACCATGTAGCCAATAGTAAAGTAGGTTGTCGGCGATAAAGGAGTATCTAAGTAAGAAGTACTAGCGTGGGACCCGGTCACCAATTAAGTTGGTTCTGTTGTTCGGAATCGCCTCTCGGCCTCTGAGGTGGTTCCTTTAACAACCACCATATGACAGGACCAACGGTTTAACGTGGTTTCCGAAGCACCAATCGAAGAAATAGGATGTTGAAGTCCTCCTAATGTCTTCAAGCGAACGCTTTAACTTAACAGAGACAGTTATAACACTCAATAATAGAAGAAAATCATACAAAAGTAATACCAAAAATTTCAAGTTGAATGAGACATGTAAATTGTTCTTTTTGTACAATAAAGTTTTTACATACATTACATACATACGAAGGCCAAAATCACCTGCCTGCTTCTTTCGTTTCGGACGTAACACGATTTACAATTTGCATGACTATGAGTTGTATAGGTTGACCATACGTTTGACATTTTTGAGGTAAATTCATTGTTGTACATACTAATATACCTTAAATTAAGTTAAAATAAACAATAATCCTTGAGAAGATTGCAAAATTTTCTACCAATTAAAATTTGCATGAGTATTACAGCTCTGAGATTTATGAGGATCTATGCAAGAAGTATTGTATGTTAAATCTAATCAAACGAAGGGAAATTGCTGATATCACTTTGTGAAACTGGTCTAGGGTCTCATAGATTGCCCCGAGTTGTTGGGTAAATTATTTTTTCACACACCCGCAATTAATCTCAGAAACAATCCTATCGTTTTCATATCTGGCGTGTCTACAAACTACAGACAGAATTCTTACCTATGGCGAGCATGTGACAAACTCAACAAATTGGCTAAAAGGTTAGATATAGATTTGCAGACAGCGTTAATATGGTCAAGGGTAAATTGATGGATCAATTCTTTAATTAAGCTTTGTATTGACGTATTTAAACCTAGTTTGGCGCAAATACTTGCTAGTTTATTATTTTATTTACTTTTTGAGTTCAAATTCACAATTTTTTTGATAGTGTTGTGTACATGACTTTTTATAAAACATATTGTTTCTATTTGTGAAAACCTATAAGCGGCTTCATGTTTCTTAATATTAGTTCTAATATGTTTCTTGTATTTAAGCCCTGACTTTCCAAATAAATAAATAAAACCTTCTTTTTTAATATTGGTCAAGAGTGCATGTTTCTTTTTTATTAATATTTGTCAGAAATTCACTCATATTATTTGGGAAAACCTTAAGATTTTCTATGTTTATCCCAGTGGTTTATCTGTACAATCCCACTATTTCTTATTACGAAACTCAGCCCTATACTTCCTATCTCATTCAACTTAATAAATGAGAACCATTAGATTATATTAACGTCCCGGAGGGCTTTAATATAGAAAATTATGGGCTTGGAGTATATTAAAATATCTAGGCTGCTGTACAATAAAATACGATTAGTCGCTGAAATCTTATAATCCAGTTTTCAGTTTATGAGTGGTGATTTAATGAAGATTTTGATTATAAATTCCTTGCTTAGTTATCATAAATTTTAATGTCTTTATTTTAGATTAAATAGGTACGTTCATTACATTAAGGACAATTTTATTGTACACTAGCGATTTCCCGCAGCTCTGCCTGCGTTAAAAAGTAGCCTATGTTTGACCCCGGGTCATCAAATATATTCATACCAAATTTCATTAAAATCCGTTCATAGGTTTGGCCGTGAAAGCGTCACAGACAGAAATACAGACAGACGGACAGACAGACAGACTTTCACATTTATAATATTAGTATTAGTATATTTAAAAGCAAGTTAAGAATTACGTAACCCCTCAGAAATGAAAGTACAAAGAAAATAATTACATTTTGTTTATAAAATTAAGACTCAGTTGCTATTTTGAGAAAACAATTTGTAATTCGTCACAAATTCACAACGAAAATAAAAAGAAAACTGTTTTTACATCCTAAAAAAAACATAGACTCTGTAAAATATACAGACGCTGGATGCAGGCTGCTGCCAACCGGTTATTTTAAAAATCATTAGGAGAGGCCTATGTCCAGCAGTGGACTGACTGCGGCAGAAATGATGATGATGATCCCAAAATACTTTTAGACTCTTAAATAATTGCATATATTTTTGTAATCTTTCTAAAGAAGTTCTGACAAAACTGTTTTGATTTGATACCACCTCTGAATGAAATAATGAATTCAGAAAATCATTTTAGTGTTTATATCATCAGTGCATTTCGAACCACTTAGTTGTTTTTTTCCTTTTACATTACATATACTTAGTTACACGACTCAAATTCAGTTTAAACCATTTTTATTTACGAGTGAACATAAAGATGATGAGAATCGTTAAAAATCCTTATTACCTGTTTATTCGTTTTTTTTTTTATCTTATAATAAAAATATTTATTTAATAAAAACTTTTAAGTATTATATATGTAACAAATAATAAATATAACAATAATCTTCCAACGAACCCCATCGAAGCACCGTACCCAGTATACTGTAACTTCAAATTATAATATAATTATAGTCCAATACTAATACTATAAGTGCGAAAGTTTGTGTGTCTATCTGTTAAGCTTTCACGGCCAAACTGCTGAACGGACTTTAATGAAATTTTGTATAGTTGAAGACCCGGTGTCAAACATAAGCTACTTTTTGATGCAGGCGGACCTTTGAGAAATAGATAGTGCTTAATAAGGCCCAATTTCCCAAATTCCAACCAATTGTTGGAATCCCTACACGGCGGTTACACGTTGACAGCCCAAGCATTGGTCCCATACAAGTCTACATCATTGTCAGACGAACTTCTTACAATGTATTGATGAATACGTATTTTGGGGTTCAAGTCATAAACTTATTGGTTAGTTTCATTTAGAACAATAGGCCGACTTAATGCTAAAAGCATTAAGTCATTACGAGTACTACTTCTTGAAATAAGATCTATGTTTATTTATTTGACTTTTAGTCAAAAATTAATTCATTCGTAAAAATCTTCTTCATCTAACCGTGTTGTCGTTTCGTCCTCTTAGCTTAAGATTTAGAGGTTAGGATATTCTATCTACATTCTTCGTTTGTTGTTTCGATTTGGGTACGTTGCAAGATTTTCAAATTGACGTTAGACAAAATAATTTACATTTAGTTGACGTACCTATATACATCGGTCTTTCTCACGGCAAAGCATTTTCATGCTAATTTTCGTACGGTTTTTAACTTTTACGTTAAATATTGAGCAGAAAGTATGAAAGAGAAGAAGAAAATAAACACATTGATATATTTGGCCCACAAATTTATCAAATAATTTAAGAGATAATCTAACTTATTTTTTTAGGTGTGTCGAAAATTAGATTCAGTGAATTAAGAGATGACTTTTGAAAAAATATTGACAAATTACTATGATGACTCAGGTATTATCTTACCGTGTCGAGGTAGTTACGTATTAGAACTAACACCAAAAGAAATTGAGAAGCCCATAATGTGAACGAGTATCGATATATTCATCATAACCTCTCCAATGAAGTCAAAGAGGAATGACCGACATACAGTTGTTTGACAACATATTATTGATGTGAATTAATTTCTGATCATTAAAATTAATTTCGTATTTACGAACTACTGAGTTTTTTGTAAATAGACTACTATAGAGCCAGCGAGCTTAATTATAAATCACACCCATCCATCCCTATCAGCACTTAAGATATCCTTTTTTGGACATAGGCCTCCTTTATATTCTTCCAAATTACTCTGCCGTGCCCCTGGCATCCCTGCGTGGCGCTTGATATCGTTCATTTCCACATATTCCTCTTGATTGTGAGCACAACATACCTGACTTTGGACAACTGCCGAATTCGATAGATCTCATCATTACTTAACATTAGATGGAATCTTGATCAATCGAATTGAACTTTAAACCTCTTTCCATGTAATTGTATAATTATTAGTAGCAAAAAAACAAACAAAAATTTTCTAAAATTACAAGCAAAGTATACAAGACAATACACATGTGTTAGAAAGTTACTAATTTGTATGATATACACGAAACAGCAAACATACTAAATTCTACGCAATTTATCCTGTAACTTCAAGAGGCGAAACAAAGTTTTGATCGTGAAAAGTCTGAACACGACTTGCGAATGTTAAATTGGCCTAAATTATATCTTGTGGCAGTTCTTTTGCTTCCTGTCTATACAATTTTACTTTATCTTAAAATGGAAACAATATTTCTGTTACCTACTTAATCATCATCATTTCGGGTAGGTTACATTTTCAATCGTCCATGATCTCCCTGGTGTCAGAGTTGTTTGGAACCGCCTCTCTACAGACAAACAGACTTTAGAATTTATAATAATACTATGGAAGTATGGATTTTTAAGTGTACTTTGACTACTTTGGGCTTTGAATCAACTAGCTAAGAATGCACTGAGAAAAACTATCGCATTCGTTGACTCCACCTACATTTAGTATTGTTACGAAGTCAAAAATAAATAAAAATAAAATGCGGTCCGCGGAAGTTTGAGTAGCGCTGTCCGCGGAAAATTCTCGTACAATCGTCGCGTGTTTCCATACGGGAATAATATCGCGAACGATCTAGTACATCGATTATCTCGCTCTGACATATTGCTTTGTCTCGCTCTCGCACTTCTTGTATGTACCAAAGGAACGAGACAGAGAGTATCCCTCTCTCTCTATTCCGGAGTAGTTGTGATCTTTCTAGAAACGTATGGAGCGGGTTTCCCGGGCCATATAAATATCGGAAGGTGCCTCAGGAGGGCAGTTCTAATATAACTGAGCTACAAGTGCGATCAAGAAGCGATATCCGGAGCGAATAACAAGTGATACAAGCGACCTCGGCAAGTTATAGTGACTGTGATTAGCAAGTGTTTGGGACATTGTTAGTGATAAGTGAAGTGAAGTGACGTCGGCGACCATCCTTGTGGGAATAAACGTTTTTAAGAGTCATCAGGTGTTTTTCTCCAAATTGCGAACCCCGAGCTCGTAACAATTGATGTCAGAAGTGGATTTGGAGATGCCATTGACTCCGAGAGAAGACGTCACCAGTGAGGGTGTGAAGACGAGGGCGAAGCGTGCTGCGGAAGCCAGTTCTACTGGATCTGCTGACCAGGCCGCTCCCACTGCGGCCACCGGCCACCAGGTCACGTCCAACGCCAACCAGGCTACGTCCAACGCCTACCAGGACACGTCTAACGCCCACCAGGCCATGTCCAACACCCACCAGGCCACGTCCAACGCCTTCCAGGACACGTCCAACGCCTGCCAGGACACGTCCAACGCCCACCAGGCCATGCCCAACACTCACCAGGCCACGTCCAACACAAACCAGGCCACTTCCAACGCCCACCAGGCTGCGCCTATCTTTGATTTTGGGGAATTGGTGCGAATGCTGGACAACAAATTTACAATGCTGGACAACAAATTTACAATGCTGGACAACAAATTTACAATGCAGGAGAAGCTTCAACAAAAGGCTCAACAACAACTCCTGTCAGCTATTGGTGAAGTTAGTGGCGTGGTTACCAAATTACGCAAGGATGTTGATTTTGTGGAGGAACGCGTCACGACTCTGGGGAACGACATGGAAAATATGAAGACGGACCTTTCCACATTACAGAAGAAGTTCGTGCGCCTTGAAACAACGGGAGTAGCAGTTGCATGTGGCGGAACAGTCATTGCCCACCACGGACCCAGCGTGAAATTGCCGCCATATGACGGAACCTCGTCCTGGACCGCATACCGTCAACAGTTCCAGACCATCGCAGCTGCTAACGGATGGACAGATGAACAGTGCCTGACAGCTCTCACCGTCGCACTCCGAGGACAGGCTCTGACGGTCTTGGAGGTTCTTCCGTCGGGCAGTGGATTCAAGGACCTGCTGGAGGCACTGGAGTCGCGATACGGGGAACGGCATTTGGAGCAGCACGTCTTCCGCGCTCAACTCCGCGACAGAGTCCAGCGCTCAGGAGAGGGTCTGCAGCAATGGGCGCTGGAAATAGAAAAACTCGTCCGCAAGGCGTATCCAGGGGCCGATTTGAAGATGCTTGAGTCCAACACCGTGCAGGCGTTCGTCGACGGCATCAAGGATTCGGAAGTTAGAGCTGCAGTAAGGCTAAACCATCATGCCTCATTGAAAGATGCACTGGCCCACGCTTTGGAGGTGGAAGCCGTCAGACATGACATTCGTCATTCCACGACTCACAAAGTGCGCGAAGTAGTGGAGGAAGTTAGGGAAATAAAAGCTCCGCTAAGGAAGACGCCTGGATCCATGTGCTATAGGTGCGGCGAACGAGGGCACCTACAAATGAACTGCCCAAAGATCAAGAAGCTTGAAGACGACGTGAAGGAACTGAAGATGAAGCAGGAGGCTTCATAGTCGGAGAGGAACCAGGGAAAACTAGTAAGAGCCAGGACTAGGGGACGAGTACTGGCTGGCGCGGAGGAAGCCCCGACAACTATTATCTCTCAGGCATGCAACGGAAACAGTCTCGTAATATCTGGAACTGTAAATGGGATCAACTGCCGGATGACGCTGGATACCGGAGCATCAAGAACAATAGTCCGACCTCACTTAGTAAGGACCATAATGAGAAGCATGAGAAAACTTGAATGTCGGCTTCTTTCTGCCTCCGGCCAGCCAATACCCGTCCTGGGAGAAGTGTCTGTAAAAATGTCTATGGGAGAAACCACATACACCCACAACGTCATCGTGGCTGAAATTATGGACGATTGTGTATTGGGATTAGATTTCATGAAAAAGTACAACTGTAGAATAGACGTTGCTAGTGGTGTATTCAAGTGTGGTGAAGAAGAGGTCATCATTCTAGGAGGCATTAACGGGAGAGTGACATGTTTAAAGCAAACGGTCATACCTGGGAAAGCAGAAGCCCAAGTACTAGTAAAGTTACCAATAACAAGGAACAAGAAATCTACCGGATGCGTGTTGATTGAGGAGATAGCTAATAAACCTGCGGCTCAAGGACTTATGACCGCGAGGACTCTCGTGAAAGGAAGAATCTAGGCGACCAAGAGAGGACCTTAAACAAAGGCGACATTATTGGAAAATGTGAAGAAGTTGCCCTTGGAAATCCATTCCGACCAAGGCAGGAATTTTGAGTCACAGGTTTTTCAAGAAGTTTGCAGGATTATGGGAATGAACAAAACCCGAACCACGGCTTACCATCCTCAGTCAGACGGGATGGTCGAACGGTTTAATCAGACGATCGAGAGACATCTGGCAAAAATAGTGGAAAGCCATCAAAGGGACTGGGACAAGTACATATCACTGTTCCTGCTAGCGTACAGAACAGCAGAACATGAAAGCATAAAGGCAACTCCGGCATATGTCAACTACGGTCGTGAGCTGCGGTTGCCAGTGGACCTCCTAACAGGAGGCTCACCAGATGAACCTCAAAGTGTTCAAAACTACGTTTCTGATCTGCGTGACCGAATGCGAGAAATACACGCCGCAGTTCGAGAAAACGGGTTGCAGTCGAGTGAGAACATGAAGACCAGATACGACAGAATGTCGAATACAAATGGCTTCGAGGAAGGCGCTCTAGTCTGGCTTCACAACCCGACTCGCCGCAAAGGGAAATCGCCAAAGTTACAAACCAAGTGGGAGGGTCCGCACAAAGTGGTAACGCGACTAAATGATGTGACGTATCGGATACAGCGTCAACCAAGGGGAGCAATGAAGATTGTTCACATCGACCGCTTGGCGAAATATCACGGAAGTAATGATGATGCTCGGGACGAGCATCTCTAAGAAGGGGGCAGTGTTACGAAGTCAAAAATAAATAAAAATAAAATGCGGTCCGCGGAAGTTTGAGTAGCGCTGTCCGCGGAAAATTCTCGTACAATCGTCGCGTGTTTCCATACGGGAATAATATCGCGAACGATCTAGTACATCGATTATCTCGCTCTGACATATTGCTTTGTCTCGCTCTCGCACTTCTAGTATGTACCAAAGGAACGAGACAGAGAGTATCCCTCTCTCTCTATTCCGGAGTAGTTGTGATCTTTCTAGAAACGTATGGAGCGGGTTTCCCGGGCCATATAAATATCGGAAGGTGCCTCAGGAGGGTAGTTCTAATATAACTGAGCTACAAGTGCGATCAAGAAGCGATATCCGGAGCTAATAACAAGTGATACAAGCGACCTCGGCAAGTTATAGTGACTGTGATTAGCAAGTGTTTGGGACAATGTTAGTGATAAGTGAAGTGAAGTGACGTCGGCGACCATCCTTGTGGGAATAAACGTTTTTAAGAGTCATCAGGTGTGTTTCTCCAAATTGCGAACCCCGAGCTCGTAACAGTATGGTAGATAGTATGATTTAAAAATACGGAATTCGTATAACATATATGCACTTGAGACAATAGAGTTTCTAAACAATTTTTTAAATAATTTAATACCTAAATGTATTTCTTTAAAAATTTTATCTTAAATAATTTATTTATTATGGAATAACAAACTGTTATAGAATAAAAATATAACAAAGTACTGGCTTTATACCTTCGTATAAATAATTTTGCAACCAAAGAACTGCGTTATTCTCAGATTGAATATACATAGGGCGCACTGTAAGTTTCCGGAACTGGCCACTTACATAAACAATATTTAAAAATTTATTGCAACATTTGAAAATAGAACTCTTTGGCTGTAGAATGCAGTTTGTTTCATCTGACTGTCTTTTGTTTTTACCTTGTGTCTTGTATTTAAAAAATTGTGTGTCTGCATCAACATGGATTTAACTCGGGAAAATTTTCGTAGTATGATTTTCTACGATTTTAAGTGTAATTTGACAGCTCAACAGAGCATCGCTCGGCTTGAAACAGCTTTTGGCAATGAAGCACCATGCAAGACAACTGTTTATAGCTAGTTTGCAGAATTCAAGCGTGGTCGTATCAATCTCAGTGACGAATCTCGCGATGGTCGGCCGTCCACCGCTGTGACCAACAAAAACATCAATGCTGTGCGCCGTATGATTGAAACAGACAGGCATGTGACCTACCATGAAATTCGCGCATCCTTAGAAATAGGCATGAGTCAAATACAATTAATCCTACACAAACATTTGGGTGTGAGGAAGCTGTGCTCGCGGTGGATCCCACACAACTTGACCGAGGGTCAAAAAACGGACCGCGTCACTTGGTGCAGTGCCATGCTTACCAGATTCAACAAAGGTGCGTCAAATTTGGTGTGGGACATAGTAACAGGTGACGAAACATGGATTTATTGCTACGATCCCAAAACAAAGCAGCAATCGAGCGTATGGGTCTTTCAAGATGAGCCAAAACCAACCAAAGTGGCGCGCGTGAAAAGTGCATCTAAGCGGATGATTGCTTCTTTTTTATAATAAAACTGGACACGTGGCTACTGTTGCTTTAGAGAATCGTCGTACAGTGAATAGTGACTGGTACACGACCATTTGTTTGCCGGAAGTTATTGACGAACTCCGTAAAAATAACCGTAAACGCCGTATCATCCTGCACCACGACAATGCTAGTTCTCACACGGCCAGACAGACAAACGACTTTTTGAAGGCGAAAAATGTAGAACTCATGAGTCATCCTGCATACAGTCCCGACCTGGCACCTTGTGACTTTTTTCTGTTCCCAAAAATTAAGAACCAATTACGCGGTCAACGATTTTCATCACCAGAAGAGGCTGTCGAGGAGTATGAAAAACACGTTTCAGAGGTCACCACAGAGGAGTGGCACAAAAGTTTTCAAAACTGGTTTCATCGAATGAAAAAGTGCATAGACGCCAAGGGAGATTATTTTGAAAAACAATAAATTAATTTTGTACCTTTAATAGTATTTTTTCATATTCATTCCGGAAACTTATAGTGCGCCCCACGTATACATGTTAATTTTAAAGTTTAGCAGCAGCTTTAAAAAGTGGATGCATAAAATAAGGAAAGAACATAGTAGGCAACTAGGTCAATTCTATACAGTGTGCAAAATGAAAATTTGTACATTACTAGTATTTTTATAAGTGCAAGCAAAATTAATAAAGTGTTAAACAATATAAAGGAGGGAAAATAACAAAAAAAGGTAGGGTATCGATATTCTAAAAGGAGTGCAAATCATTTATTCCTTAATTTACCGAACAATCGATTGAAGTTTTTGTCGAGAGCGATTTGAATTGAGACAAAAATGGGGGCAAAATTGGTTTAATTAATCCAATTTTACTAGTTGAAAACATTGTTTATGTAATAGTTTGTTACTGGAGGAAGAAACCCATAGGAGACTAAAAAAATAAAATGTTCCCCGGTTAAATATTTGGAGGATGTTTGCGAGGTTTACTGTTCACAGGATTACTAGCTTTATAATATATTTTAAATAAGACTTAATAGTTAAACTTATTGAAATCGCTGCCTTCTTTGTAATAAGACCATACACCTTAGCATTGTCTCAATGTCTACTGTCAGTTAAGATATAATTTCGTTAGACAAAATTAGGATTCCACTTGTTATCTACGTAAGTTTATTTTAAATAACTTGACAACCTAACTAAGCAATGAGTATAAGTTAGTTCCTAATGGCATTTACCGTGCTTGAAAATAAACGTTAAGCAGTTGGTCTTGGCTGCCATTTGGTGGGCGAAAGGGTTCCAAAAAACTCTGACACAAGGATGTGCAGGATCGATTGACCATACTCACTCGATATGTTTGGATTAGGCTATGTCAAATATATATAGGCGGCCTGAAAATTGATAATGTGGAATAATGGCTTTATTTTAAAAGATTAATTTCGTAAAACGTATAACCTCTTAGATCTAAGCTTTACCCATTACGTAATGCTTCACTGTAATAGTCCCTAAAGTCCAATGTATTCTTTGTTTACCTACTTTTTATATTGTATTCATTTTAGTATTTTTAGTCTTGTTTTCGTTATTTTTGCAAAAGTAATCTGAGTAAACTTAATTAGTTTAAGTAGTATTGTAAATGTAATAATGTATATCAACTACATAACTGTGTGTTTCTCAAATGTAAATTAATAAGTTGTGGAGGATTTTTAGGCTTTAGTTTATACACAACACTACATAAATGAAACACAAATACTTTTTTAAAATAGATCCCTATAGTACTTACACATTGAGAAATTTTTATTAATTAACAATGTAAAACTTTTTAATGTACCGAAGAAATATGTTATCTGATGATAAAAACACAATATAACAGGAAATTATGCTAACTATAGTAACTCGGATAAGTGTTAGCTTGTGTGTTTATAACTATTGCCAAATAAATAATTCATTAATGCATTGCAAAAATATTTTTAATTGTTAACAAAACTAACTTGATAATATATATTTAACCGATTCAGGCGTTACTTTGCGGAAGTTAAAGTTACAAGCACTTAATAAATTATTTTACGTGCTTCCGCCACCAGTTAGTGGGTGGGTGCCGGCCGGCAATAGTTTGCATGAACTAACTGGTGGCGGAAGCACGCAAAATAATTTATTAAGTGCTTGATAATATACATTTTTTTGATGAACTTCAACACGCAGAAATCGTTATTTCTCAGCTCAGCTCATTTTTCTTATGATTTCTATGTAATAAGAGGAATACGATACGATACAAGTGCCACTTGAGCAAAACCAAATGTCACATCTAGTTACATAACATACACACCAAATGTTACATCTAATGTGGAAATATGTGTTCATTAGAATAATAATGACGTACCAAAATCACATTTCACCTTTTGGCAAATGGGATGAATAATTTGGAATACAAATCATTAAGCGTACGCGTGCATAAATACATTTACATGAATTTCAAAGTAAAATAATTTACATGTTTGAATATATACAAGTAAATATCTGCTTAACCAAATTTAAACAGAGTACAAAGCTTTAGGTGCTAACATAACTTAGTATTACAAGCGAGTTTGTTCTCAGTTTAGGTAAGCTTCAGAGTCTTAGGTACGCTTTACATCATGATCTCAGACTCCACGATACTGGTTTTTACAATGGAGCGACTGATGTCTGATCTCAGTGCCCCTTTTTTACATGACCAACATGATATGACCTGTGGTGTGTGTGTGACTTGGCATCTACCGGCAACAACCTAGACCAAACGAATTTTAGGAATGCTGCTAATGGCGACCGATCCCTAACAGACCACGTTTTACTGTCGCGATATAATTACGTATACGCGTGCCCCGCTCCGTTATCAAGGCGATTACAATATTTCGTTTAAATAGCCTTCAAAAAAGGCGTAAAAAAATTCCTTCTCGCGTAAAAAAAAATCGCTCGTGATATCTCCGGTGTTACAGGCGTACATAAGCTACTGTACTATCAGGTGGGCCGTACGCATGTTTGCCTAATTAGTTGTATAAAAAAAATGTATTTAATAAAATTACTACAATTTACACAGAAAAACCGTACTTATTCATATCGTCGTTTCAGCCGCAGTCAGTCCACTGCTGAAGTTGGGCCTCCCCGTTAATTGAGGGTTGTTGCCATACTCGCCACGCTTGGCAGGCGGGTTGGCGACCGCAGTTTCAGCGGCTTATCGTACTTCCGACGCTGCCGCCCATCGGAAGTATTCTTAAGCTAAGGAAGGGTGGGAAGTGTTTGAGTTTGGGGAAAGGATAAAGGACTAGGATGCTACTGACTCGGATGGACATGGGTTGACTCGGTAGCAGCTCGGGTAAGTTGGGCTCGCGTACCCGTGTGCTATGTATCCAAGCCCTCGGACAGATGCTTGGAAATAACACCTCTGACTTGTTTATATAATAGTATGTTATTCATATTTTTCAAAAACAAATAGTTACTTAGGTAACTACGTCAGGTAAAGGCCTTGATGGAAATATCAAATTTAAATAATTATCCTTAGGTAACGTAATATTCAATACAAATGTTATCATTCCTTGCAATCAGAATATCTTGTTTCGTATTAAATTTTGGTTATTCAATCATGCAGTTTATATGAAAGGTATTCAGGGTTCCGTGGCAAAATGATCTAGCTAAACAAAGCCGTAAGGTGGCCAATAATAGACCGTCGTCCGAGCGGCCATTTTTCGACCAATCGTTCTTCTTTACTGATGAGACCTTAATATAGTTGTAGGGACTTGTTTGGGGTACCTAAATATGAAGTCAATCAAGAAATTTTAAGTTTTGCTGTCCTTTGATGGAAGTGAATAAGTTTATAATAATCCATACTAATATTATAAATGTGAAAGTGTGTTTGTGCGTTTGTTTGTCCTTCTTTCACGTTAAAACGGAGCAACGGATTGATGTGATTTTTTGTGTGGAGATAGTTGGAATTTTTTTCTGTGACACAAACGGAATTCCACGCGAAGCCGCGAGCACAGCTAGTAAAATTATTATAATTAATAAGAGAGGTAGGACATATGTAAGGAGTAGTCCGTCTGGGGAAGTACCTCCACCCTACAGAAGACCGCAGCCAAATAACACTGTGATGCAGTGTTGTGTTCCTGCTGGTGAGTAGGGTCGCCAGGCTCCAGAGGGGTCGCTGTGCTGATAGCGGACAGGTCGGCAACGCGCTCGTGACATCTCCGGTGTTGCAGGCGTTCATAGGCTACGGTAACCACTTACCATCATGTGGGCCGTACGCCTGTTTGCCTACTTAAATGTATATAAAAAAAAATGTTTTAATATATAAATATTAGTTTTCTCATGTAAGTGCCTCGTAAGTCTTGTTTTGAGAAATAAAGAATCTTTAAGGAGCGTTCAAACTGACGCGACGCCCACAGAAATAAGAATATGTAGAAGTGTCATTAGCAGGCCAGTTAACTTTTTCATATGCTACGGCACTTCTATCGATTCTTATTTCTATGGGCGCGCCGGATACGCATTAGTTTGAACGGTCCTTTAAACCTAAGTCTGCCGCGCGGATCTGGAAGTTTCTGGAAACGGAGACTCTAAAAAGGATGATGATTTTATGTACTGTGTTCACTCTTGGTTACTATAGTATGTTTTATTGTACTTTGTGCAAAGAAGTGTTAAATGAATTCCACTATAAAACGGAAAATAACAAAGGACGGAAAGTGTCTTATCTTTGACATATTATTCTTTGACATATGATACGAGCTTCACAGATCAAAGAAATTACTACAGATAGTCACCGAAATTGTCCTAAAAATATTCACACGCAAAATATTAAGTCAAATAACTAGTACGAATTTAAAGAAAGACTAGCTGTTTCCTGCATAAAAATTAGCCTATATTTGATCCCGGGTCTTCGACTATATTCAAAACAAATTTAATCAAAATCCGTTCAGCGGTTTGGCCGTGAAAGCGTAACAGACAGATAGACAGACAGACAGACAGACTTTCGCATTTATAATATTAGTATGGAAGTATGGATTACAATTATTATGAACTTACTTATAGTTTAAAAAATAATAATTTGGGGCTATTTGTGTGATTTGTCCCTGTTTAAACTGAAGGGAAAAAAAACCTTTTTTAACTCACTTTTACTAGGTTTAATAGGTTGTCTTCATAAAATAGGACTTAACGATTATGCCAATATAGTTAACACAAATTACTCTTTATACCGAATCGCCCATTAAAATTGTACCAAATCGTTTAATTAAAACAATTTCGCTAAGAATATCTCCGAATCCCTTTTTGGGGAACAAATTATTCTGATAAAATTATCCTTTATAACACTGTCATTAGAATTCAAATTGGAACGTCTCAACAGCGATTTAAGGGGAGTTTGGGGAACAATGAAGCTGGCGTTTTATTTCAAGTGTCAACTTAAAATGCTTTTAATACAAAAAAGTTATTTTTTTCAAACAATCCGCTGATTCAAGGCTAAAATGTCTTAATCAATTTAGAAACAACTCAACAAGCGTACCATGGGAATCTAACCCACGAAATGCGGTCGTTGAGCTTTGATTTTAGAGGTTTGACAATAGATGAGATTATAATGATTCTGACCTCTAGTGTGACAGTATAGGTAAAAATATTGGGGTAAAAAAATTATAAAAATCCATACTAATATTATAAATGCGAAAGTCTGTCTTTCTGACTGTCTGTTACGCTTTCACGGCCAAACCGCTTTGAACGGATTTTGATAAAATTTGGTAAAAGTTGAAGACCCGGGGTAGTGTTGCTTTGTACCTATGCAATAAATTTCATTTAATTTTAAGTTGATCCATTTTTCTTATAGGTAACTTCTTGAAGTATTCATAAAATACAATAGGTCAACTACATAACATCATAACATTTTCCCTTTTAGTTCATAGTCTCCTTGAAAACCATAATTACGAAATTCA
Source organism: Euzophera pinguis (assembly GCA_947363495.1). Taxonomy (NCBI): domain Eukaryota; kingdom Metazoa; phylum Arthropoda; class Insecta; order Lepidoptera; family Pyralidae; genus Euzophera; species Euzophera pinguis. The sequence continues at coordinate 1,664,384 of OX376177.1, forward strand.
CTTATTGGTTGATATTCAATCTAGAACGTATTAAATCGGAAAAGTCGGATGCCATACTTTACAACTGAGCAAATAATATATTATTTGAACAAACGGGTTTCAATACAACATAGTTGTTTGTTATTAATTTGATATTTTTCAAACTAATACGATCGTCATATTTCTAGACATTCATCAAAGAAAAATAATGAAGCATATTGAACTCTGATAAAGTAGTTTGGGGATATGTGTGCAGTGTGTAGTGAGCACGTGTTGGTTGCGATTTTGTCATACAGTTGATGCCGTCGTCGTAGCGATGGTTGAATGAAAACACGTACGTCCACTTCACAGTAGTATATTTCGTTAGTATTTAACACCATTGCAGTACGATAGAGTATTTCTCAAAGTGACGCCAAAATCAAGAAATTTTACTAAACGTGCAAAGTTTGCAATTTTCAAAGCGGCGTTCTGTCTTTTGCAGAAGTAGCGTAGGAGGTACTTCCGACAAAAGCGTTGCCAGAAATCAGTGGCGATAAAAGCGCCACAGTCGTTTTGTTATAAATAATAATCGTCATTTATTTATCGTGTAATGTGTTTGTGTTTTTAAAAAGTTTGGTATCAAATGTACATGTTTCCCCTTCTATTCTCAATCGCCCTCAAAATACTTCTATTCTCCTAGAGCTTAACTTGCATTTGTTAGTCTTTCAGTAGTGTTTAGTCTTTCTTACCACGCCAACCAACCACATTTCGAAAGCTTTTGTTTCTTCTAGAATCTAAGTTACCAGACCAAGACAACAGCTATATGAAGCAACTAACAGCCCGTCTCGACTACGTCTTAGCATATACCCTTCCTCGATAAATAGGCTATCCAACACTGAAAGAATTTTTCAAATCGGACTAATGGGTCCTGAAATTAGCGCAAACAAACAAACTCTTCAACTTTATAATATTAGTACAGATTAAAAGGGAAACGAATAATCGACAGGAATGAAAGACACTCCATTCAACTGACAAGAGCTCTTAAATTAATTATGATGATAATCACTCTTCTTGTTTCATCAAAATTCTTATTTCAGTTATGAGACGTAGTAGAAATAAATGTATAGACGTGAGCACTCCTTCGGCTGGGTGGGGGTGACGGTCGACAACAGTCAGTGCTAGCGGCCGGACGTGCGACCACGGCTATACCCAAATTGCCAGTAATTGTTTTACTTAGAAACCTACAGCTTACCCATACGTGACGAGAGGACGTCATAAGTTACATAGAATCTTAAGTCATTTTAGCAACCTTACACGTGATTTAATTACACTATTGAATTCCCATTCCACTATTGTTCATACTCTTAGCTCAGGTAAATGTATCAATGTATAAATACGATTGAAACTCTCAATTGTATAGACCAAAGTCTCCATACAAGTATAAACACTACAGATACTAAATGGGCCATCAGTTTAGATAACAGGGTCGAGGAGATATAGCAAACTTCAAAAAAAGGCAAAACTTTTTTGGAAAAACCTTTGACTTCATTTATTATTTTAAACTTTATTGTAAAAATATACAGTTGTATATCACAATATGGGGGGGGGGGGGCTTAATGCTTAAGTCCTTCACATTATTGTTATTTGTGAAAATACTACGGTTGTTGTTGACAAATACAATTTATTCATCAGACCATTGACTGGCAAAATAAGCTGCAAAGAGTTTTTCATTAAACAATCACGTTGGTATATGTTTGTCTCGAGGCTTCTTAGAGGCTATTTTTACGTGGGTAGAACATTTAACGCATTGAAATCGTATAAGACATTCCAGTCACCTTTCAAAACACATTTCCTCCCATCCATCATCTAAGGTCACCACAGATCAATAACTTCTTCAACTGCAACTTCGTATTCCAGCAGTTAAATGCAGTTCTCACAATGTTATTTAAATGCCGACTATAAAATACGGAAAACTAATATCTACGGGGAAAACTAATCTTTCTGATATTTTAAATTATTTATTTTTAAAAATTAAATACTTTTTACTCAATGTGTGCTGTTTATTACTAAAAACAAAACAAGGTATCACAAATGGCCCGAATGTTTTCCAGAAAAGATAGTAATCGCCGTCACCTTTTTATCTCACTTCAACTTGGCGGGAGTGCTGGCGTGCTCCCAGATCTCTTCCAACACATAGAAGGGAGACAATTTTAAAGATAATAAGGTAAAATCAAATATTTCATTCCATGCTTTTTGATCGCGGTTGTTATAGCTAAATGGCAGGCAATAACAAAGAGGTGATGGCGTATCGAGAGCTTCCTTACAAAAATTCTGTAAGGCTACGCGGGGGCGGAAGGCAAAGCTTGGCCATGACGCTCCCTTCTACTTACCAATAGATGTCGCTAGCAAATCGAATATTTCAACATAAGAAATATGCTTATATTTCTTTATATTACAAATATTTTGAACATTAAAAACACATATTTTGTGTAAGACTAAATCAATGAAACACATTCGAAAATATGTTATTTACTTACGTTTATTACTATCCCATATCAGTACAGCATTGAAACATTTTAAACTAAATAGTTTAAAATATTCTTAGCTGAAACGTAACGTAAATTAGAAAAATAAGAAAAACATTAGAGCTCGCTTCACGTCACGCATCTTTCACAGTTGGAACGAAAAAGGACGTAAGCCACGCCCACTTCTGACGTTACTGCGCCAATGACCGTAACGGTGCGCCAGTCGATACGCCGTCTTCTCTTTCTATTTGCTCCATGCTGTTAGTGGCCGACACTGTCAGATTTTTTTTGGCTGTAAAAAGGCATCTGAAACAGCATGACGACGGCCACCTATCGCTTACAACTAGAACCAACGGCTTAACGTGCCTTTAAAAGGAAGATGAGAAGCTCGAGATAGAAAATGTCACTAAATGGCAACCAATCTAATACGGGCCACGGCAGCTTGACACGCGCATTCGCTACGGATACGCGCATTGCGCTCGGCTATCGAGTCCCTCTAGGTTTTTTTCCATCCGTTGACTGACTGCGGTTGAAATGATGAGTTTCTTAAACTACAATACAACATTGAAAGAGCAGAATATCGTGACTATAACAATAACTTCTATTGAACAGTTTCCATTGAGGCAACATTGTAGATTGTCAGGTCGTAAAATTGTGAAAAAATGTAGTAAACGTGACTGCTTCGACAGTTATGGTTAATTGCAAAATAAGCAGTAAAAGATAGCAGAATTTTCGGTTTAATGTTAACATGCAAAATTAACATTAAATTAAACTTTTCAATATGTTAAACTATTTTTTAATACGGTTTTTATCGCGTTTATTTCTTACTAGCTGTTTGACGCAGGCGGAGTTGCGGCCTATGTTTGACCCCGGTTCTTCAATTATATTCATACTAAATTTCATCAAAATCCGTTTAGCGGTTTGGCCGTGAAATCGTAACAGACAGACAGACAGACTCTAGCATTTAAAATATTAGTATTAATATTAGTATTATCGTTTCCATGAGTTTTTAATTGTAAATGTCATTAACTAGGGAGTTGCTGGTTAAAATGTTCTAATGTGTACAATTTTAAAAATTCTTATTCTAACAGAGAATTTTTTTATTTAAGTTTGAAGAAAGTCATTTACAAAGAACTATGAGTGCAGCTGTTACACAAATATGACTGTTTGTTTGAATTTGTTTATAAGTATGTTTCATTTAGAGAAAGATAATCGTCAAAAATATAATACCCATTGTCAACGTTTAAAACAAATGATCCTCGTCACGCGACAGATGTCTTACAAAAATAAGGATTCCATTTCTTCGAAACTAGATAATCCCGAATGGAAAAAATTACCAAAAAACGTTAAAACCGAATCCATTAGGTAAAAATGTTTTGGTGGAAATTTTCATAGAGTATTGTACAGTGTCAGAGTATTGTAGAGTATTGTAGCATTAACACATAAACAATTGTACTCAATTTTAGACCTTTACATGTTATGCACGTAACTGTACACTAGTGGACGAGCTAACTAACATGCTTTTCGTGAAATGTGTTGTAACCATTTTATTACAAAATAATGTGGTTATATATTTTTATGTTTAAAAACATCTGATATCCTTCGGTTATATTAAAGTACATGTGAATTTACAGACTGCGGCATTACAATAATTTATGATTTAAGTCTATCTAAACTTACATTATATTGCTTTTAAGTAGATTTGTCTTATGTAAATACGTCTGAACTTATATTTTTAATCACCTTTTACCTTTAGAAATCCGGAAAAGATCTGTAATTTTTGGCTGTAAAATGTGTGAACCTGAACTCTCATGGGTAAATTTAGAACAATTTGAGAAATACGCTAGGACAAAGAATCTATAACGATGACATACATCATACATATATACATATATACATAGTAGGTATGATGACAAAAAGAAACAATCCGTTCTGACTATTTCCATGTTCTAATTTTTTCTATGTTTTTATTTTTGACTTGTGTATAATTTTATTGTTTTACTAGCTGACCCGGCGAACTTCATTCCGCCTAACAGTCGATTCTTTAATTTTTTTAGTTTTCTTACTTTATTTTTCTAAAATAAACGTAGCCTAAGTTACTCCTTATTACATCAGCTACCTGCCAATAAAAGTCTAGTAAAAATCGGTCCAGCCATTTCAGAGATTAGCCGGAACAAACAGACAGACAGACAGACAGACAAAAATTGTAAAAAATGTTATTTTGGTGAATGTACCGTATATATATTCATATATATGTAGTAAAACACGGTTATTTCATATATGTATAGATTTATTTAGGTGTTGAACGTTTTTATTCTACAAGTAAAACATATTGAAAAACAATTGGTGGACTTATACTAAGAGCATTCTCTACCAGTCATCCAATAAGTGAAAGAGAAAGATAGTTCGGCGCAAAAAAGATACGGTAAATATATTACAGAACAAATTTAATGAAAAGCTTAAGCACATACAACACACTACTCAAACATACATAATTATGATACATAAATACATAATTGTTGATGACTAAATTAATAAAATTATATTTATTTATGTATTTTAACTTTATTACAAAGAATGTAAATGGCGGACTTAAAGCCATGGGCTTTTTCTACCAGTCAACCAACAGGTGGTGTTGAGAGACAAATGTAAGTGCAAAGATAGAATAATTAATTATAATTACCTAATTACACATTTGAACAAATAAAACATCCAATATTAATACATAGACTACATATTTATATATAAAATAAACCTACATACTAACTACTTAAATAAATATAATTATATTTTCTCTGACAGCGTGTGAAGATAATGTGCGCGCAGTAAACGTTTCGGTGCGGGCTTTACGAATATCGATTGGTATATATAATACGAATATGGATTGGTATATAAGAATATAAAAATATAAAATATAAAAAGAAGTCTAAAAGAATAAAAATGTAAAAATATTCCAATGCAGTATTCGAGAGCCCAATTTGCAGCTGCCAATTTGTTCCTTCCGTCTAATTTACTCCTCCACCTTTCTTTGGGTTCCGTTCATAAATAAAATAAAAAAACCCGCGCGTGAAAGGATCTGCACAGTAAGTGTTCCGTATCAGATTTGAAAAAAATAACTGTTATTATGAAAAATCCTGTACGTGTAAGGGACAAACTTCAAACATGAAATGTTCTCCCCATATATCTACGTTCATCGCGAATGGTTTCCACTGCAAATTAGTTTATCATCTCAAAAACATTATTTTGTGAAGTATAATAGTCAGGTGTAAAAGTACATGCATAATCTTCGGTATATGTATATGTATATATACATTATTAGATTTATACTAAAATATACTAAACATACATATATGATACACAAGTACATAATTGTTGATGACTTAATTAATAAAATGATATAAAATATATTAAACATAGGTAAATAGTCGTATGGCGGTAATTAGGAAAGGCGAATACATTTTGTTTTTTCATCAGTCAACATTCAGTCCTCATAGCCAATCAGCTGCACCTTAAGTAAGGTTATGATGTCTCCTATAGGTCCCGTGTATGAATGTTTTAGGCATGGCTGCATAATATGATCTATGGTTTGGGGCTCTTCCCGACAATCACATAAAAAACGAATCGGGCAAAGCCTATTTGTGTCTAAAAAGATGCAGCGGCCATGTGTTTATTCGCTTAAACAACTGGCCCTTCCTACCTAGCTATAAAATGCAAAGGTTCAAAGGTTTTGATGTCTTAAGTAGAGACAAAACGACTTAAAAGTTTGATTTCCTTATAATTCTAAAATGAAGCAGACCTGATTATTTGATGAAAACATTTTGTTAGTAAAACATTTTGCCGAAAAAATCACGGTGTACAAGGATCAATGTGAGTATTTTCGTATCATTAATTACACGCCTCTGCGCACGTGATTAGTATTTTTAATTTTAGCCGTTCCATTTTTGGGACATACGAAAAAGGTTTCGCATGTTGACCTTTTTGGCTATCCTTAAATCGCCCCCGCACTGAGGTCGGGGACAACTAAGCACACTAGAGTTACATAGACAATACTAGCTATTTCTCGCAGCTCCACCTGCGTCTAAAAGTAGCCTAGGTTTGACCCTGGGTCTTCAACTATATTCATTCCAATTTCATCAAAACACGTTCAGCGGTTTGGCTGTGAAAGCGCAACAAATAAGACATACAGACAGACAAACTCGCGAACTTATAATATTAGTATGGTCACCGCCGCCGCCAGCACGGTCTCCGCTTCCATCTCACTCTCACACTCAGTCTATTGAGCAAACGACTGCGATGCCACCATCGCTAGCATCTCCGTCGAAAGCCTCTGCTTTGACCACTAATAATTTGGATGACGATCGGCCGTCATCTCCGATCATAACAAAACCGCGGAGAGAGAAAGGGACTGTGATGACGTATGGATGTAAGCTTGCGATGTATTGGAGGATGAGCCTTCTTCAATTGAGACGAGTGATAGCCCCCATGTAGCATCGACTGAAACTAATATTAATCGCAGTCCCGAAAATGTAATGCCATTGGGGAGATCAAAACGTGTACGAAAACCTGTTAGTTTTTATATATATATATATATATATATATATATATATATACTTACTTAAACTAAATAAGAACAAGCACATGATATTGTTGTTATCATATTTATATCATTGTTACAGGTTTCCAAATTAAAAGTGAAGAAAGTTGTACTGTATTTTGTTAATGTTATATGTACTAATTTACAAGAAATGAAAGAAATTTACAAGAATGAAACCAAAGAACCAGTGTGACCAAAAGGAGAAATTTCAAGCTATTACGAGTAAATGGAAAAACATGGTAACTATGTTACAAAATATTTTACTACTTGGGCTTTTCATTCATTCATATCGAGTGAGTTATATGGTCAGTCGACCCTGTAGACCCTGGTCTCAGAGATTTTTGGAACCCCCTTTCGGCCTCTGACGTGGTTCCTTTAACGACCACTAAACAGCAGCTGGGACCAACGGCTCAAAATGTATTACGAAATCCATTGCGTAAATATGATTAAGTTTAAAAACTATAAAAATTATGATTAAGTCCGCCTATTGTGATATACAATTGTATATTTTGTACAATAAAGTTTGAATAAATAAATGATATAAAAAAAGATTTAATTTGTACAAAAATATATATTTATCTCACTGAATTAACAACATTTGTGGATTTAATTTTATCGCGCCATCTGAATTATAACTACTGAGAACTAGCAATATATTTTGTAATATATGTTGATAAACTTATCAATGCTATGTTACCACACATAAAGGGCAATGTCAAATTTTCTCATAGTACAATGATGAACAAAAGTATTAATTTATTCATTTATAAGTAAATGTGTAAGGATTATTTTTTATCACTTTTATAAGCAAGTATTAAAAATTTAAGTTAACCTTGATTAAAAGTTAATATTTTTAAGTCCTAACAAATTTTTATTTAAATAGCGGGCACGTGCGCACACTTTGGACTCGCTCAGACTTCATCATTGGTATTTGTGTAGGTACATGTATATATATATATAGGTATATATTTAAAATGAAACAGTATTTGTGTATGTTTCATGTATGTTTTTTTTGATAAAATTTGCTTTATAAGTAATACATTTTTTCCCCCTTAACTTTTTTGCGCCAAACTATCTTTCCGTTTCTCCCAATGGTTGACTGGTAGAGAATGCTGATGAAAAATTGTTATAAGTATATCTGTACTTTGTGGAACAATAAAGTTTTAATAAATAATTAAATAAATAAATGTTTACTAATCTTTTTATTTAAATGTTCCCCCTTCTTTTATTCCAACAAAAAATGTAAATAAGAAAACTTAACTATCGTATAAAAATGTTCGATTATTTTTTTTATAGGAAAATAAAAAATTAAAATAAACACTACACAACATGTAAAGATCTAGATAAACGTGAAATTTCTACCTTTATTTTTGGAAACAAAATAACTATTAAAGTTTAGTTTATTAGTTAAGTTTACATATAAAAACAGTGCTTGGTAAAAGTTGTTTAAGATTGTTTAAAAAATAGATTATAGATCGTTTTACATATAAGTACCTACTAAGTTTACAATGTGATAAGATTTTCACTAGATCTCTGAAGAAAAAAAAATAATTGTAATTTAAAAGAACAGGCAATTTCTAATTAAAAAAAAAACTTGCGTCGCCGACTGTACGGTTTAATTTGAAACAGTTTTAGAAATAACATAGCCCATCTGATCTTCTTGAATTACTTTTGACATTGTTTTGGTACTGTCTACGTCTTAAATTGTATGAAATAATGTGTTTCTGTATGATATTATTATATTTACATTTAAATTTTACTAGCTTTATCCCGCGACATCGAACGCATATTTAAACACCACGGGATCAGTATTATTCTAACATTTTTCTGTTTTTTATTTGTATATTTATCTAACACTAGCTGTTTTCCGCGTATCTGCCTGCGTCAAAAGACAGCTTTTGTTTAACTCCGGGTCTTCGACTATACGAAGTTTCACCAAAATCGGTTCAGAAGTTAAGCCGTGAAGGCGTAAAAAAACAAACATTATTTACAATATTGATATGGAAGTAAGAATAATGAATGTATTTACAAATAAATCATTTTACATACTTTATGATATTAATAAAATATATTGTAATGTCACATTATTACACCGAATTGCAGGTTTGTAAAGTGTTAATTAACCACAAGATGAAGATCTCATAATTATGCAAGACTTTAATTAGGTTTATCATACGTGTTTTTTTCTCAGTGTTACATGTTGTCTAAATTATTTAAGATATGTGTTAAATTCCTTTTTTCCTAGAAATTATACTCGTACGCCAGTAATGGTTTCACATTTATACCATAAGTGATAATTAGGTTGTACGATATAAATACATCTCTAACTATTTATTTGTAATCGAGAAGTTTCGTCCAAGCGTGTTTTTTCTAGTTGCGACTTCAGCTTACGCTTCGGAGCCTTAGGGTACGCTGTAAGATTTGGCGGCACTATTTATTACAATGCGTCGTTCATAAGCCTTTTTACAGGGAAACCAGACCAACAGGAGCATGATACAAGTACGTAGTGAACACAACACAGCTTAACGACTGCCATCTATGGATAACAATTGGGACCAACGGCCTAACGTGTTTTCCGAAGCAAGGAGGAGCTTGATATAGAATAATAAAATATTCAGCGTAAATATAATAGTAAAGAATACCGGTTAACATTGTTATCGTTAATTTTAATAATTACAGTCTGTCAACAAAACAATTGCCAGTGAGTCCTTGAAAAATAATCAATTTCTAAAAATACATTACAGCACAAGTGTTCAAATCTAAATTTTCTTGTCATACAAGCTGACATTGTCTTTAGTTTGACAAAGTGTACACTCAATGGCAAAATGCCAATGGTTCCAATTCCAAGGGTTTAATGTACTTTGACATTGATCTCAAGTGTACAGTTACGAGCATTAACATACAATTGTACTTAATTTTAGACCTTGTTTCTTTGACTTAAGAATCAATGTGTATACATGATAATGCTCGTGACTGTACACTCGTTAAAATCGAAACCCCACCCGCCCTAAGGGGTTTTGTTTTTTTTTCTGTCTGTTGTAAATAAGAGTTTATTAATGAGAACAATTGTTTGAAATAGGAAAAATGGGTGGGCAGTCCTATTTTTATGGTCAAGGTTATTGACTTTCTCAATTCATTGAATGAATCAATGAATCAATGAATGAACACTTCATTGCACCATTTACAAATAAAAGAAACATATAGATAAATCTAATAAAATCAAATGCGTACAAAGGCGGACTTATCACATATTATCATTTATTCATACAGAGTGGATATCATGATCAAAAAACTATGTACTCTCTGGTTTCAGGTTTTTTTGCAACCGCATCTCGGCCTCTTACATGTTTACGTTCTGAAGCATGAAATCATTTCATCATTTATATCGAGTGGGTTACATGGTCAATCGACCCTGTACACCCCATATAATCACACTCATTGCGATTATGGAATGAACTCTAATATACAACGAAAATAATATGAACAATATAAAATGAACTCGAATAACATGGGAGCCTTCAAAAAGGGAGTGAAAACATTCCTTCAGGGTCGGCAACGCGCTCGTGACATCACCGGTTTTGCAAGCGTTCAAAGGCTACGGTAACCACTTACCATCAGTTGGGCCGTACGCCACTTTGCTTAGTTGTATATTAAAAAAAACTGTGAAAGTATGTACCTCCCGTGGTAATCATACAAACGTTCAGGAGTCCTATTTTGTTTATTTTTATGACTGGTGTGTCGAATGAAAATCGTGCGACTCACCGATCTTCGCACTCCAAGGTCCGCAAGCAAATGCTTTGAATTGAACGCCAACTGGGTTATATTATAAAATCAATTTTTATAAATAACTTGTATTGATAGCAGTACATACTTAAACAGGCTACTTGACTGTGACACTGTTTAAATTTGGACGATATTTCATACGAATCAAATTTGTATACTAAAATATAACAAACTTCGAAAACGACAATAAAATTAGTTAATAATTTATGCAGTAATTAGCATTCAAAATTTTCAATACAAATTAATTATATTCTTATGACATCACGATATGTTAACTTACCCCCGTATTCTTAAACATAACCTTATGGACGTCCTTCACTCAAACTCATTCGAGGGCGCCTTAAGGAAGTCCTCGAACTTTCCTTGAAAACGATATTCTTAGTTGGTTCCTTAAGCAAACTCCAATGAGGAACGTCACAGGTTATAATAACAATTCTAAACACAAAAATTAAAAAATCCAAAAGAATAAAGTTAAAAAGAAAATAAAGTAAGTAGATACCTAGGCCAAAAGTGGAAAAAACACGATTTATATCCTTTTTATTTAATTTCATGGATGCCTCAAGGTACCTCTCGATCAGCATTATATTTGACAGTTCGATACTCACCTCCAATGAGAAATCATCTCAAGTCAAGGAAGCTTGTGACGACTAATCATACCAATGAGGTAGAGTAAGGTTGAGTCGAGTTTGAGTGAAGGTTTAAGAATATGGGTGTCAGTCTACCTGCGACCATGAACGCTGCCAAGAGTTTAAAAAGTAAGGTGTAGTAATAAGTTACAAACGCGATAAAAATCGAAATATTTATTAATTTTATCCTACAGGCAGTATAGAAACTTAGGCCATTGAACCCTACAATTTAGTGACCATCAAACAATACATCATTTTATCATACATATTTTGTTCAATCAATACTTCGGAGCCAAATATAGTTTAAATTACTTATACACAAGACTTTGAAGAATGAATACATGAATTATTAAAAATTTCTGATTAATACGTACAGGAGTTGTTACAAATTGTCGAGTGTTTTTACTCGTCTTTAAAATTAACTTTTTTATGAGAAAATGGAGAATCAACAAAGAAGTGAAAGAGCATTTTCTAGGTGGGGGTGAATGATGTGAGATTATTTGAGGTACTCGTATTATAGTACATTTATTTATTGATTTATGTATTTTAAATGTGTACTGATATGTAACTTTAAGTAAGTTTATTTTGTGTAAGTTTATACTATTGTATTTACCTATGTTTCTGCACCATGCCTATCTCTTTTCCAGAATTTTTTCCTACAAAAAGGGTTGCCTGTAAGAGATAGCTATTGCGATAAGGCCGCCTTTGCACATCATTATGTCTACATGTATGTGTCTCGAAATTGTATTTTCCTTGCGCAATAAAGTGTTAACGAGTATTATGTATCTCCGCTTGGGATTCACGGGTTACCCCGGTCCTTTGAGAGTCTTGCGCGGGGATATGGATCCAACACGTAGAGGCCCTTTGGAGAAGTTGATGTCATGTGGTGCTCCTGCCAAACCCCGTTCTCGGCTATATCAATAGTTGACATTTCCATGAACAGATCTCGGCGGAGGAGGAACTATTTCTAATAGGTGAAAAGAATAAATGGGTTATGGTGATGAAGTTTGGATGGATTTAAACTGGGCTATTGCAATAGAAATCGGACGCCTGCCATAATCATGATTATTATTATTAATCATCCAAATTTTATAATTTATGTATGTTTTAATTTCTGCTGAAGAATGTAATGGTTGGCTGTTAGATATGTTTCTAGCATACGCCTAATGTGATTACCTACAATAGGGAATAAGTAAATTAAAATTCTGAAATCCCTTGATTTTTTCTTGTGGTAGGAATAATGTCCTTGTTACCTGAAAAAATATCATATTCCTTTAATTTTTATTTTTTAAGTAGTTCAATATAGCTTTTATTTATTGTTTTTTGTACATTTAAGTAAGTTCCGATAATCTACTCCTACTACAGTCACAGACTTTCCTCTGTTATAGTGGTTGACTCGTAGGAATAAGTCCGCCATTGTACATTAATATTTAAGATTTTTTTTCTGTTGATGTTGTATTAACTGTTTTCTTTTATGTACAATAAAGAATTTTACATTCATACATACATATTTTTGTATTGAAATGTAAAAAAATAATTAATAATAAGTGATTAAAAAAAAAAAATTTTTTTCATATAACCTGCAACTTTTCTTTCTTTTCCTGGTATGTTTATTCATTTGCATTCTTATTTTGTGGAAGAATAAAGTAAATAATTTATTTTATACTAGAAAAAATAATTCAAGTATTTATGGAATTTTTACCTACCATATTGTTTATTTTAAGTTTAAAATATTAAATAGCTGGAACAACATGTTTGCGATAGCTCAGAACTTGGCTGGCGTAGACAGTGACATATTCCCAGCAGTGGATTACAGAAAGCTGATGATTCATATCAAGTGGGTTACATGAACAATCGACCTTGCATACTCTAGTGTTTTGCTGAACCACCTTTTGGTCTCTACGAATGACGGTTGCAATTTGAGAGTTATAACCTACTAGCTGTTTCCCGCAGCTCCGCCTGCGTCAAAAAGTAGCCTATGTGTGACCCCGGGTCTTCAACTATATTCATACCAAATTTCATCAAAATCCATTCAGCGGTTTGGCCGTGAAAGCGAGACAGACAGACAGACTTTCGCATTTATAATATAAGTATGGATACCTATTAAGAAAGGTTTTAGCTTTCTCACTTTTCGCCTTATTTTACAATGACTCGCACACACACACACACCACACAAAATAGGGCCAACATTAAAACGTGTTGAAATTCTTTTCTCGCTGTTTTTGTGGCCTAACAGTCAGCTTTAAGGCGAATTGGAATTTTCAGTTTACCCGTTTTCTATCCAACCACCAAAGAGCAACCTGGCAGGCAGAAAGACAGACAGACTTTCGCATTTATAATATTAGCATGGATATTGGTTTGATTTGATAGAATCATACTCGTAGCATAGTATTAATGAATAGAAAGTGGAATTTTCTGTCTACAATTTGGAAAAAAGTAAGCTGGAAAGGCGGAAGGTCGATTCCCAGTCAAATTTTCGAATTCATTCATTCACAACCATGTACATCCAACCAAACTGAAAACAACTAAACAAATTATGTTTCCCGTGGGAATCAAACGCATGACGTCCACGTCAAACGTAACCACTGGACCAAGGAGGCAGGGTGTTAATTGGATCTTTAGTATGATTTTTCTTTTTTACATTTATTTGTTTTATAGTAATGTTGATTTATTTGTGTCCAATCTATATTATATTTACAGCGTGTATACTATTCATACTAATATTATAAATGCGAAAGTCTGTCTGTCTGTTACGCTTTCACGGCCAAACTGCTGAAGGGATTTTGATGAAATTTGGTATGAATATAGTTGAAGACCCGGGGTCAAGCATAGGCTAGTTTTTGACGCAGGCGGAGCTGCGGGAAAAATCTAGTATGAAATAAATAGAGAGAGAATAGAATCTATCTCTTATCTTGCGCTTTTCCGGTTGCGTCCTTACATGGTTGCTTCGAAACCTACGGGTTTTAAATTGTCTAAATTATCGTTAGGTATTTTACAAATAATATTTTCTAAAGAAAAAGAGGGGAGGCTTTTGCCCAGCAATGGGACACAAAATAGCTATTAAAAAAAGATTAAAAAAATTAAATGTATGGAATTCCTATAATTTCAGATGGTAGACGAAATTTTCATACTTTTGTAATTTTATCATCACATAATTGTTTTATAAAGTAAACAAAATAAACATGCATTTTAATATACTTAAATAGATAATCAAATCATGTGTTTTTATAAGGAACGGTAATAGATTTGATTTAGTTGAAAATGTATAAATATGTTTGATCTATACCTAACTAGGTATTTTTAATATAAAAAGGAAATCTGATAATACAGTAATAATGTACGATAAACATTTAAGTTTATTAAATTTTACGCATTTTCTCAAGTAAAAAAAATTAAATAAATACTTAATAAACTTATTAAAACTTCTGACTCCAAACTTAATACAGGCGGTCCACCTATATATATATTTTATATTAAAATGGTTATCCAAAAATTTCTACATCAAACAAAATTATATCAAGACTTTTTCAATTGCAATTTCAAAACTTACCTTTTCAAATCCGATTAGATACTCCTGAATATTCACTCGGTGACAAATCTATTGAAACGCACAATCACATCACTTTAACACTTAAAAATAAAACTTCACTATTTCAACACACACAAATACAGTGCAAATAAAATTTATTAGTCACTGTGACAAAAATAGTGCGAACATCCGATGATCACTGATTTTTTACGGTACTATAATT
This sequence comes from Euzophera pinguis, assembly GCA_947363495.1. Lineage (NCBI taxonomy): Eukaryota > Metazoa > Arthropoda > Insecta > Lepidoptera > Pyralidae > Euzophera > Euzophera pinguis. Next base: position 1,679,622 of record OX376177.1, read on the forward strand.
TATTTGGGATAGAGCGATACGTGCGTGCCACTCGACTATCCGCATGAGACTGGCGGGCTTATGTGGAGCTAGGTGAAAAACGCGGGAAATTGTATGTGCGATTTTTCTTCTATCTGACGTTTTGGCGTTCCAATTTCGAATGGCGCTAAAATTATTGCTGTACCTTTGCAATTTACAAGATTTACTTTTTTTCTTCTTATGTCTGAGTTGCCAGAATTGCTACAGATAATCAGATCTCTCTTCAATTTGACCTACTTAGCGGTGTTCGATTGAGCTGGAATTTTGCACTGTGATATGGCGGATTCAAAAAGTAATTTTTAAGTTAGTACCTAGTTAAGAAATTAATTTTAATGTTTTCCCCGCTCGTATTTGATGTACCACTGTCAACATAATTTCAGCCACAGTAATAGCACTGCCGGAAATTTGGAAATGCGTAGAGAATAAGTGAACATCACCGCTTTACCAGTGGTACCTACTGTATTTTAATTTTTTTTGTAAAACTAAATAATGTTATTCCACTTTTTTATCTCACACAGCAGTCTGGTTTATCTAAAAACGTAACAATCACATGAAAACAAACCGTCGTTGATTTGTCAAAGCGCTAATCAACTAATGGAGTTTGGGTGGTCAATAGAGAGAATGCGAGTATTAAGGTAGACTTCCGAGGAAAGCTGCAATGTAATATAATACAAAATATCTTTATTGCATACATACAGAAACAAATAATTGTAGAATTACAAGAAAGGCGGGCTACAATGATTTATATAATTGGTGATTTTTATCATTTAGTCGGCCAGTATAGTACGAAAGTCGTGTGGTGCAATAAAGTTTTTAAAATAAATTAATAGGGAACAGAAAAAAACTTTATAAACCCTTTTTTTAGCTTCCACGAACAAGTTTCTATATTATCAGATTTTTAGAATCAGCCAATTAATTTAAGGCAATTATTTTTACATTACATTTTAATTTCCCTGAAGTGTGTTGGCTCAACCGGTCTATGCTTTTGCTACATTCAGCACAACTGTCATTTGAACGTTTTGATAGGTTGATTTTTTTTTTTCATATTGATGTTTGACGAATGTGTAAATGTAATAATAATAATATAACTCTTTATTGCACCAAGAAATTAAAATTACAAAATTACATAAGAGATTTGCAATGTACAATGGCGGCCTTATCGCTATAGCAATATCTTACAGGCAACCAACGGGTAGGATTTAATAAAATAACATGGGTAAGGCGCAGACATAATAAACAGACACAAAAATAAAGAATATATACGTTAATTTACATTTAAAAAAGTAATTTAAAAGTTAATCCATACTTATCAATTATGCGTTCTATATACATTCAAAGTACATATGTAGACACAAGTATTGCACAATACTTATTGCAAACAAGACACAGGTTTATCAAGCGGTTCCAATGGTGAGGTAAATAAGTTGTTAACATAATCATATAGATAGGAAATGGGCTTTAACAAGTGACTTAAAAACGGGAAGAGTTTGAGCGCGTCGAATGGTAACCGGGAGAGAATTTCATAAACGGATTGCTTTGACAGTAAACGAGCGGGAAAAAAATTCAGTAATGTGGACAGGTGTTACTAACCGTAGGTTACACGAGCTGCGTGTTCTATTTTGTTCTTCACTACAGAACACAAAACGATCTTTTAGATATTGAGGAAAAGAGGGATTAAAAAGAATAGGAATAAATAATGTAATTATAAATGATCGTCTTTCTCTCTCCTTATTCTCATTTTTAAACGAATATGCGGTTTAGCACGCGTACTTAAACCCCATTAGAACGTCAATATTTCCAGTTGGATTCCTTATGTACTTCTCAGTACTTTTACCTATGAGTATGTGAAATTTCAAGAGAATTCATTAAATACAATGTGCTTTTACAATATCAATTTGGATCAGGATTTATTTAATGTTTATTGGCCTGAATGCCTTAAGGCATTCTCTACCAGTCAAACATAAGGAACAAAAAGAACAGGAATTAAAGGAAAGTATTGTATTATAATTGTATGTAAGAGATCCCTAAGTGGCTTAAGTCCGCCATTGTACTTATTGTTTTTCCATGCTTGTGTTTGTAATTTTTTTTTGTACAATAAAGATATTACAAACAAACAAGTTTTTATGTTGGCTTGACTACCATCATCGTCGTACGTATCGGAACAGCACCTTTTTGTAATCGAATCATGGGCCTAGGTCTGGTAAATAAACACAATTTGCTCACTGGCTCAGGAAGATGTGGTCACGGATGTTTAGTATTAGTAATAAGATTAACCTGAATGAATGAATGAACATTTTATTGCGCCATTTCCAAAAAATAAATACAATCTGACTCCGTGGTCCCAACCGGTTCTAATCGGAGGTTGTGGGTTCGATTCACACGGGAAGCATACTTTGTTTAATTGTTTCTAGTTTGGATAGGACATTGTGGGCTTGAATCATCTGATTGTCTGATAATAATGATTATTCCGTGCTTCGGAAGGCACCTTAAGCCGTTAGGTCTCTAAAAATACCAAGTCACAAGCCGTAAGGCGAAAAGATCCGACACTAAGGTGTACAGGGTCGATTGACTATGTAACCCACTCGATATGAATCGCGCGTATCGGAACAGCGCCTTGTTAACCGACTTCAAAAAAGGAGGAGTTTCTATGTTCGGGTATATGATTTTTTTTAAATCGGATGAAGGGTCTGGTGAAGCAACACAATTGGCTCACTGGCTCAGCATGGTGTGGTCATTTTTTTTATTATACAACTAAGTTGGCAAACAGGCGTACAGCCCACCTGATGGTAAGTGGTTACCGTAGCCTATGAACGCCTGCAACACCGGAGATGTCACGAGCGCGTTGCCGACCTGTCCGCTGTCAGCACAGCGACCCCTCCGGAGCCTGGCGACCCTACTCACCAGCAGGAACACAACACTGCATCACAGTGTTATTTGGCTACGGTCTTCTGTAGGGTGGAGGTACTTCCCCAGACGGACTACTTACAAAATGTCCTCTCTCTCTTAAATGGTCATGATTGTTTTAGTATTAGTAATAATATTATACTGTTTAGGGGACTTCTGATTTTTGTGGGACCAGAGTTTTTTCAGGTACAGCAGCCGTATTTTTGAAATCTTTTACATAAATGTCACATGAAATTTATTCAATATCGACCAAAATTCATTCGAGTCGCCAATTGAGATTTTTATGAGTCACACTTTTCAAAAATAGGGCAAATAATACCAAATTACTTCTGCTTAGTTCATCCGAGCGTATATCCCGGTTCCGTTCTCAGCTTACGCTTTTAAGCCAGGGTCAATTCAAAGGGGGATCAGGAGTACCCGTAATCGACGAGTGTGTATGACGAGAGTGATGAGCGTAGAAGAAACAGCGTCATGGCCCACGCCATGACATTATGCTGAGCGGATACCGTTTTGTTATGCAAATAAAGACTTTTCTATCTGTCTGTAAGGATCGTAGCAAATGGAAATCCGTAGTCTCTGCCTACCCCTACGGGAAAAAGGCGTGATGGTATGTGTGTATGTATGCCAATTCAAATACTTTTTATTGTACAAAAAAGGAAAACACGTTGCAAAAACACTTCGATAAAAACAGTGAAGCACAAAGGCGCATCACTGAAGCTAACTTCTTACACTTTTTGACAGTATTTATTTATGTATGTTATTTATAAGTTTATTTTTTATTATTTATTTATGTAAGTTTATTATATGCGTCTTAATGTAGGCATGTACATTTAAGCTTTCTGCACCGCTCACGCAAGTGTTTTTCTACCGCAGCTCATTTCTACCCTAAGGTTGGCTGGAAGAAATTGCATTAGCGATAAGTCCGCCTTTGTACCCATTTAGTTGTATTGGTTTTAACTATGTGCTTCTTTTGTTTGTAAATGGTGCAATTAAGTGTTTATTCATTCATTCAACCTTAGGACATCCATCTAAGAAGTGTAAACAATATTTAGCCTTTCCGGTTGCGTCCTTAGTTGTTCGCTTCGGAGACCAGCTTTAAACTAGCGTGAATTAGATTTATTAACACTATTTGTCATAAGATCACTTCCATCTTCATCCAGAAGGATATTAACTACAATTAATCAAAACCTAAACTAAAATTAATTTTCCTTGAAATTATTAATTTAACTAGTTAAGAGAATCCTTACAACTTGAGTTGATCATCTGTCATCTACCATTTTAATTAATATCCGGTTCTAGACATAACTTTTAACTAGTATAGTTTAGTTAAATGGTATTGAATTTGAATTAAAATATCTTAGGAAACCATAAATTAGGAGCTTCAAAGCATTGCATGCAGAATAATTATGCTATACAGATATTCAACCGTCATACATTGAAAGGCGCCAACTTTCCTGGGCGCTCTCATACAAAATCATTCTTAAACTATATATCAAAAACAAGAAGAATTGTATGAGAGTAACCAGGAGTAAAGATAGGCAGCCGGAAGAAATTCAAGGGGAAGAAAAGGGAAAAATAATTATTTCCGATTTATAACCGGTTTTTTTTATAAATTCCCGGAATAAATGGGAAATTTTCCGGGAAAGCCTATCTCTAACCAGGAGTAACCATGAAAGTTGGCGCGTGTTAATGTATGACGCTTAAATATAAAGAAATCATTTAAAAACTAAATCATTAGGAACTTACCAATTAACTCTTTGCCTTACACCCGGACGTTGTGCAGGAAGGAGGTAGCTTACTCGTACTTTTTAAGTTGTTTCCAGTTTGGTTAGGACATACCTAGTAAGCTTGAATCACCTGATCGTTTGAGAATGATGATTCCGTGGTTATGAAGGCTTGTTAAGCCGTTGGTCCCGACTGTCAATTAGTGGTCGTTAGATACTACGTCAGAGACCAAAAGGCGGTTCCAAAGAACTCCAGGGTGCAATATAATCTACTAAATATGATTGGGAAAGCATGCCTGGATGGAGAAGACGATAATCAACTTGGTTCTTCTTCGTTTTAGCGTGTTCTCCTAGTTTTTCAGCTTACGCTTCGGACCGACTGGTTATTACAGAGGAGCGACTGCCGTCTCCGTGACACTCTCTACAAGTTACCAGACCAACAGGAACATGACACGAGGTATACTGTCAGATTTTCTCAAGTTGCCTAAAGCACCTGACACAGCCTAACGACTGCCATCTATCGATAACAACTAGTACCAACGGCTCAACGTGCCTTCCAAAAGTACGGAGGAGATCGAGATAGAAAATGTCACTAAATGGCAACCAATCCAATACGGGTCGCGCTCGGCGATCGAGCTCTTCAAGAAATACAACTTTGTTACATAAAAGCATTTAAACGGTTCTTACAAACATAAACACATTTACATTATTGTTAATTGCGGATATAAATAACTTGAAAGGAGCGTTCCAAGTGTACCAATTTGCCGCAGTCGACTGTACATTGTTCCCTCGTCTGATCATTGCGAATTCGAGCTCTTTAATTGCAAAACGCCCAGACTTAGACTAAGAGCTTGTGACATTTTTACGGTATTTATTATTATGCTATTATTTTGGATTTTTATATTATACTAGCTGTTTCCCGCAGCTCCACCTGCGGTATGTAGCCTATGTTAATCTGGGTGAATGTAGATTTCCAATGGTGAAAGAATTTTTGAAATCGGCACAGTAGTTTTTGAGTTTATTCATTACAAATATACACACAAAAATACAAATCTTTCCTCTTTATAAATAAAAAATAATCCAATGGAATATAATTATATTAGATTATTTTTATTTTTATATGGTGTATAATAGTCAAGTGGCCTTTCATAAATAGTGATGACATTGCATTTCTATTTGCAATATATTGCATAATTTGCATTCCTATTTGCAATACCTGTAAAACCTGGAAGAGTGATCTTAAGTAATTATAAGTGTAAACTACTATACTATACTGTAATACTAAGTTGTAAGCACTTAACACTTAGTTAAACTATAACACTTAGTTAGGTAACTTAGTTGTAAGTCTGTAATTACAACTCTAAATATAATGACGTAGATATTTTCCATTTGACTATCGCTTCTTTCAAAAGTAATATTAAATCACGTAATGCTTCACTGTAAAAGTCATTAAAGTCCAGTTATTCTATGTTTACCAAATTTTTAAATTGTATTCATTTTAGTATTTTTAGTTCTTGTCGTTGTTTTTGTAAAAGTAATCTGAGGAAACTTAATTGGTTTGAGTGTATTGTAAATGTATTATGTATATCAACTATATAACTGTATGTTTCCCAAATGTAAATAAATAAATAAATAAATAAATAAACACTTAGTATGCCAATAAATAAAATTGAAAACTGAAATTGAAATTGACATTGATATCATCATCATATACGATACTACAAATATCTTAGCCGTACACACAATCTAGGCTTTAGAAGGTTTTAGGTGATAAAATATTTATTCAAAATATTTTATCACCTCCGCCACGCTCCTCAAAATTTAATACAAAATTTTGATGTAACTAATTGTAGAGTCGGTTTGTGCTTCTTACCCTTCGCTTGATGAGAACTAGATAACAATAAAAAATCCATTGTTATATAACCATACTAGCTGTTTCCCGCAGCTCCGCCTGCGTCAAAAGTAGCCTATGTTTGACCCCGGGTCTTCATCTATATTTATACCAAATTTCATCAAAATCCGTTCGGCGGTTTGCCATGAATGTGTTACAGATGGATAGACAGACAGACTGTAAGACAGACAGACTTTCGCATTTATAATATTAGTATGGACTGTAAAACCAAAGTGTCCGCGCAGGTTAAGGGCTCATTTTTTTTAATTAACCTATATTGTTCCACTGCTGGGCAATGGTCTCCCCCAAGTCCTACCAAACCTCTCTCTGTTCCGCCACCTCCGACCACCCAGCGTCGAATCTTCCCAAGTCGTCCCTCCAGCGCATCATCGGAATTAATTAAAGAGGTCATTAAATACATTTAATACTTCTACAGTATTTTATTTAGATTTTTATTACTATTATTTTGAAACGGTATTATGTTATCAAGCTCTTATACTAGAACCTCTATCACATGATTACATCGGGAGGATCCACAGACATCAGTTGCAGATCTTTGTAGTTAACAAATAGTTATCAGAACTTTTTGGATAAAGACACAGAATATTAACTAGCTATTTCCCGCTGCCTAAAAGTAGTCTATGTTTGACCCCGTGTCTTCAAATATATCCATACCAACTTCATCAAAATCGGTCCAGAGTTTTAGCGGTGAAAGTGTAACAGTATAACAGACTTTTACATTATGGATGACTTTGAACACGAGCCAACCTTTTTTAGTGTGTTTAGTGCCTAAAACTAAATATCCATATAAAGCAACGATTTAGAACTTAAAAAAATAGCTATACTTTTAACGAAATAAAAATACATACATACATACCATCACGCCTTTTTCCCGTAGGGGTAGGCAGAGACTATGAATAAAAATATGAATGTGTTAAATCAAATAATATCGTTTACGCTGTGGAGTAAATTTTTTATTTTGTGTGCGGTAATTGGCGGTAACACAGATTACAAAAATTTACTGTACATATGTTCAATCTCCATACATTTAAACGCGCCAACTTTCTTGGTTACTCCTGGGCATTCTCTTAAAAAATCATTTTAACGCCATCTATCGGAAACATGAGATATTGCCGTTCTTCTTTTAATAACTAATACAATAAAACACTAAATCAACATGTACAGTAGGATGTCGGTACATAAAAAAGTGTTTTAAGAAATCTGGTTTTAATATCCCCAAAAATCAACCATATGCCAGTGCTAGTCATGCTTGCATGTCTAGCGTAACACTGATCCGCCACCTATTGAGACGTCTGTCACGCACTTTATCTATCTTGTACTTTGCTTGTAAGACCTTTCCTGTAAGTGATGGATCTATCAATAAAGATTTTAATAAACTTAATTGAAAAAATCGATTCTAGTACTGCCATTTATTTTCAGTTAGGAGAACTAATTCATTTTCTAAGGCAATATGGGCAACAGGACACAATAACGTAACTGTTGACACTGGTAGAACCGCGGGAAACAGCTAGTACTGCCTCGTAGTCGTATGACATAAATAAAACTTTTCGTTAATTTCAAAATGAATATATAAGGTGGATTTAAATTAAATAAAAATACTTTCAGGGCTAAATAATTAAGTCATTTATAACAGATTTATGTTGGTTTCATAAATTTCTACACGCTAGTTTTACGAACACACATGTTTTACTGAATAGTAATAATTAAGACATTTTCCTTTTTTGCTTTACTTCTATTTTGCTGGCAATACTGGCAGTAGTTATAAAACTCATTTTGTCTCTGTCTATCACAAACGGAAAGAGAAAAATAGCAAATAAACACAATTTAAACGTAGTTTGGGGAGACAGCATTGATAGATTGTAATGATGAATAAGATTTCTATTGCGCTTTCAGTTATCTAAAAAATAATAATTTTGTTAGGAAAATTGTAAAATCTTTTCTGTAGATTTTTAAAAATTTGCTCTTAGTACTTTGCTTTGAGCTTAAACCACCCCTCAAAATTTTGCACCTAATAAAAATCCACCTTATATAAATCCTACAAGGTTAACACGGGTACCTACTGAAATTTTCTATCACATGTAACCCTTTACACCAATTTCTATCACATTACGGTCCCTTTTATGTCATTATATGGAGTGGACAGCTTAACACGATAACTGGTGGACGATAATTGATTTACCGACCCCACTTAAGGGTTTAAATCGTTTATCCATCCATACTTCCATATATATACTTCCATATTATCCATACTAATATTATAAATGCGAAAGTCTGTCTGTCTGTCTGTTACGCTTTCACGGCCTAACCGCTGAACGGATTTTGATAAAATTTGGTATGAATATAGTTGAAGACCCGGAGTGAAACATAGGCTAATTTTAGATGCAGGTGAAGCCGCGGGAAAGGGCTAGTAGTGTTATAAAGTGTTAGTCATACCGTAGATTACAGAAGCATGGAAACTTGATAGGTTAGTAAACTATCTTGCATCGAGGAGCGCGATAGTTAAGCGAATGCGCGTGTTAAGCGACTACGACACGCGATCACTATTGAATTGGTAGCCATTTAATGGCATTTACTATCTCTAGCCGTACTTCAGAAGGCACGTTAAGCCGTTGGTCCCGGTTGTTATCTATAGATGGCAGTCGTTAGGCTGTGTTAGCCTAGTTTGAAAAAATCTGACAGTGTTGGCCACTAACCCATCTCAGGTCATGTTCCTGTTGGTATATGGGGTCACGGAGACAGCAGTCGCTCCATTGTAAAAACCAGTACAGCCAAATCCAGGACCATGACTTACAGCGGACCTTAACGTAAGCTGACGCAACTAGGAAAAATCATGCGCCAAAGAAGCTGTGAAAATTACTCAAAAAAGAGTATGAGAGGAGGAGTTTGTAGTACAATACAATACAAAACTCTTTATTGCACAAATTTACATGTGTTGAAGTTAGTAGTAAAGCTTATGAAAAGTTTTATTATATAGAACATCTTCTCCTTTACGTTGTCCCACTTTGTTATGTGTGGTCGGCACAGTATGTCAGTACCTCCCACTTTCCTTTAACTCTAGCCATTTCCTTCTCAACGCCTTCCTATTAATGTTCTTTCTCATACAATCCAGCCATTCTTTTTTGTTCTTCCCCTATTTCTTACTCCCACAATTTTATTTTACACAATTACTAATTTGTTCATCTATTTCTGTATAATGTTAATTTGTATAAATTTTCTAGTTATTCAATATACTAGCTTTGTCCCGCAGCTCCGCCTGCGTCTTAAAGTAGCCTATGTTTGACCTTGTGTCTTCAAATATATTTATACCAAATTTCAGCAAAATTAGTTATCCGGTTTGGCCGTGAAAGCGTAACAGACAGACTGAGTTTCTCATTAATAATATTAGTATGGATATGTAAGTATGGATTTCATGGTTTATTGACCGACTAAATTGTCACATTATAAATAAATAAATAACTCTTTATTGCACCAAATGTAAAAAGTAGAAAGTACATGAATATTATTATTAATTATATGGTACAAAGGCGGCCTTATCGCTAGAGCAATTTCTTCCAGGCAACGAACAGGTACATTATGTGCATGATTTCACCAGATGCCTGCGACGTACGCAAGCCGTACCGCGACGGATATTGTCGTCATTCGTCAATAAATTAAGGACAACTCAATCAAAGGATTAAGAACCACAGTCCAAAATATACAGTGTCACTAAAAGTCATGATATCGAGAGAGGAGGGGCAAAGTTATGGTCTTCAAAAGGGACTTCTAATTGAAAGCAAAATCAATCCATACAATAATACAAAATTCTTTATTGCACAACAAGGATAAAGTAAAGCATAGGGGGCTCGTGACGTCTCATAGAAAAAGTGTACGTTACACGGAACTTCAACGCGCCATATCTTTACCATTCTTTGTTTAATTTTCAAAAGAAAAAAAACGGGTCTCCAATATTTTTTGATTATCTAACTGATAGATTAATTATATTTTTTTAGGAAACTAGCCTCTTGTGTGCACACAAAAAATAAGGAACTAGCAAATGCCAGGGAAGAATGGAAGAAACTTCACCGACGAGGGAGAGAGAGACACTTCTTAAATTAATGATGATAACGCTTTATTGAACAAAAGACTCAAACTATTAGGGCAAGCTATTTAGTAAAATGCAATTTGAAATTCAATTTGGCATTAAACAAACCAAATCACTTTCAACATTAGTTGTACCTACCTAACATAGCAAAGAAAAAATTAAAGATGTACGTTTTGGCATTTGAAAATCCGCCTTTTTTATACAACTAAGTAGGCAAAAAGGCGTACGGCCCGCCTGATGGTAAGTGGTTACCGTAGCCTATGAAGTTGCAGGCGGCAACACCGGAGATGTCACGAGCGCGATGCCGACCCTGAAGGAATTTTTTCACACCCTTTATGTGGTTTATGATGATTTTGGGTAATTTGGCTCATTTAGCCTTGGCGACAGTGGTTCTCAGGGACTGACATGCATATTATATCAGATAAATAGTCGGATATACATGAACTCACTGCATCTTATTAGTCTGTGGCAACAACATCGCCAAGCTTGACAATTACCGATGGTAGATCGAGCAATCGATTAACTCGCCAATCTGAATACGCTTTGTAGTCGATATTAATTTCTGTTGGTAATAATCTTATAAGGACACAAGTCTAAACAAACCCTGGTTTCACAAGAATTTGTATAAAAATGGATAAAACCAGAGTTTACTAAAGGTTTTTTTTTCAACTTCTTCTTACACAGTACCTCAATCTCATAGCATATTTTATTATTAATTTAATACAACAGTAAGCTAGTTTCCAGGGTAAAAAGACTAATATTAAAATTAGTCCATCATTTATGAAATCGAAATATATCAGTGTCGTATTTTTTCTTTTGTCAATTGAGCGATAAATTATAAAAGATATAACGCATGAAAGTTTAGGAGGGACGTGACGTCACATATTGTGAAAAAGTGTAGCACACTGTGACGTCACACGGAATTTTAATGCACCATATCTTTACTATTCTTTGTTTAATTTTCGTGGTGTGTTAGTGGCCAATACTATCAGAATTTCTCAGGCTGCCCTGAGACGTCTGACACAGCCTCACGACTGCTATCTATCGGTAAGAACCGGAACAAACAGCTTAACGTGTCTTCGGAGCACGGAAGAGCTCAAGATAGAAAATGCCACTAAAATGTCGACCAATTTAATAGTGGTCGCGTCACGTCGTCGCTTGACAAGCGCATTTGCTAAGGATACCCGGGTCGCGCTCGACTAACGAGCTCCTCAAAATGTCGATAGACAATGTAACCTATACAAAATTAGGTTTAAGAACTTTATTTCTCATACGAATTTACATCAATTAAATTCACTTCTTGAGAAAATCAAAAACGTTATTTACATAGAAGAATACAAAATTATGATGATGATAGCAACATTGGCCAGTCTAGAAATGCAGAATTGCTCGCTTCGCTCGCTCAGTCAATCAATGCCTGAATAATCGCAATAAAACTATGTTAATAATATTTACTCATATGCATCGTGGTTGCAATCGAACTCAAATATAGTTGTTTAAACAAAAGTATCAATCTCGCAAATGCAAGTTGTTGGTATTTACTCTGCGAGTATTTCAATAGTTTTTAGTAAGGATGGGATTACTGGAACATTATTTATCTGTAGAATCCTACATATCATGCCGTTATCAAATATTCCGTTAATGTTACACCAAACTTTCCCATTTTTGCCCTCATTTTTCCCATTATCAAAAAAAAACATTCGACAAAAAAATTCAAATAAATCAAGGAACATGTGTGCCAAGTTTTGTAAGGATCCGTTTATAAATAAAGCTACAACAAACTTTCCCCCTTTTGCCCTCATTCTAGCCCCAATAAAAAAAACGCTTCTTCTTCTTCTTCTTTGCGAGTCGACTCTGGCTGTGATCAAACTTCAGAGGACCAAAACTCCGCCACTGACAAGGCATTGTCGGTGGCTTCGTAGAGGTCCCTGAGCGTGAAGGTGGCTGGGCACGCAGGACACGACAGGAGATGCGTCATGGTTTGGGGAGAGACACCGCACCGGCAGGCCACCTCCGAGCAGTAGCCCCACCTGAACATGTTTTCCTTGCTTCGGTCTACGAGAGTCCGAAGTCTGTTTAAAGACTTCCATGTAAGCCATGGCAGGCCATGTCAAAAAAACGCTATCGGCAAAAAAATCAAGTAAATCCAGGAAAACGTGCATCAAGTTTGGATCCGTTCAGAAATGCGACTTTAGCGCAGAACATACATATTTCTGTACGAAAGCAAAATTGGTCAGACTCGAAATGGAAACTTCGCTTACTTACAGTCAATATGCTGTTTTCAATAAAATTACAATTCCCACAATGTAACTAATTAATAGGTTAATGGATACTTATTCTAGTATTAATAGATACATAATCTTCTCAAAGCTAATGATTCAATTAAATGGAAACTAATCTATTTGTTCAATTCGAAGCTCAGTGCTAAGAGGCTTTGTAAATAATCAACACTTTGAAGTATTAATGGTGATATTGTTAATAACTAATATAAAGCCATTCTAGCTGTTTCCAGCAGCTCTGCTTGTACCAAAAAGTAGTCTATGTTTAATCTCGGGTCTTCAACTATATACATACCAAGTTACATCAAAATCGGACCAGAGGTTTAGCTGTGAAAGCATAACAGACAAATAGACTATAATATTGTATATAAATATGGATAAGTGTTATAGTTAGTATACGTTCAAAATTCTTTGTCAAACATTATCCAAAAAAATTGCTGTTTTCATATTTTTCAACCGACTTCGAAAATTCTTCAAAAATTGAGAGCAGGACGATGTCATCCTAATAATCAAACATAATTCATGCCATTTCGAGTCGCTAGTTTGAGTTATTTTTTGCGAATCATACATTTTCGACTAGAGGAGACTAGGCTAAAATAGGTATAGCCAGCACAATATTAATCCATACATCAACGTCCGTTGCTAACTAATTTCTGGGCTAATACGCAACGTCTGGCCAAGTCTTGGTGATTGATGTCTGCGTATTAATGTAATTGGCTATAATTAACTAATTATGAGCCATTGAAACGAGATGTAAGAATGTTCTTAGCAGTACATTGATAGTAGCACAAGTGCCTCCGTGGTCCAGTGGTTAAGGTCTGCCTTTGACACTGGTCGCGGGTTTGATTCCCATGGAAGCATATTTTGTTTAGTTGTTTCCAGTTTGGTTAGGACATTGCTTGAATTACCTGATTGTCTGAAGATTTCGTGCTTCGGAAGGCATGTTAAAACTGTTTGTCCCGACTGCTATTTAGTGGTCGTTAAAGAATATCATGATTCTATTGGTATGGTTTCCCTATTAAAAAAGGTTACGGAGGTCAGACGGCAGTCTGTACTGCCAAATCTAGGATCATGACTAAAGCATACCCTGGGCTCCTGTAAGCATAAGCTGACGACGCAGCTAGGATGAAGAAGAACATTGAACAGTGTGTACATGAAAGAAATAAATATAGATATACTCCATTTTATCGCCCGATTGCGGCGAAGCCAGAAAGAAGTCATCATTTCAGCCGCAGTCAGTCCACTGCTGGGCATAGGCCTCTTATAATGATTTCCAAAATTACCGATTGCAAGCGGCGTTGCTAGTTTAGGGTCCCTTACGTCAAAAGGTAAAAAAGGAACTGTCTGTTTCAGTCTCACAGTCGGTTTTTTGGTTAAGTTTTGTAGTTAAGTTTTAAATGAACATTTTTAATCAAACTTAGTGATTATTTGACCCTTATCCCAAATTTTTTAACATCATGCAAACAACAATCCATACTTATGGAAGTAAAAGACGGACTTTCGTATTATAATATTAGTATGGATTAGTATGGAATCCATACTAATATTATAATGCGAAAGTCCGTCTTTTCGTCTGTAATGATTGGTAATAGTTAATTCAAAGGACTGCAATATAGTATTGATTTTAATGATTTATGTATAAGTTTTATCTGTAATCCATACTTCTATAAATAATATCATATTATAAGTGCGAAAGTCTGTCTGTCTGTTACGCTTTCACGGCCAAACCACTAAACGGATTTTGATGAAATTTGGTAAGAATATAGTTGAAGACTTATATTGTTATTGTCAAATTTAGGCTACTTTTTAACGCAGGCGGAGCTGCGTGAAACAGCTAGTGTAACATAAATAATTTTTGTGAAACTGTCAATAAATTTTTCCACAAATACAACCCAGCAATTTGGAAAATGACTTCAAAATGCGGTTGCAGCTATCAAATCAGTTTGATGCATGTACTTAGTTGATTGCTATGGCGCGTGCGGGCGAAAATTTTCTTTTTTTCTTTTTTAGTGGGCTTACATCTGTCAGGGATGTTATTTCCAAGCATCTGCCCGATGGCTTGGAAATAACACACGGGTACGTGAGCCCGACTTACCTGAGTTGCTACTGAGTTAACCTATGTCCATCCGAGTTAGTAGCATCCTAATATATATATATTTTTTTATACAACTAAGTAGGCAAACAGGCGTACGGCCCACCTGGTACGGAACGCCTGCAACGCCGGAGATGTCACGAGCGCGTTGCCGATGAAGGATGTTTTTCACGTCCTTTTTGAAGGCTCAGGAAATTCCGTTTGAAACGTTCTGTACGCGATTATATGAGATCCAAGGTATGGGGATGAAATCCTTGACGATGGCGAGAGATCGACAACGTAAAAAAAAAAACGATTGTAAAAAGTGGCTGTTGGCATCATGTCAAACAATTCCTCCGAGCATAGCCCATTTTACAACTGGTAGAACACGCATAAGGAAGCGAAGTCTCTCCTGAGTCTCAAAGGATCAATACCGCTTGTAATCACGGGATCTTCGGCAAATCTGACAGAGCGTCTCTGTATTGAGTCAAACGGCTTAAGCTGACATTCAGGTGCTCCCGCCCACAGGTGACAACAATATTCCATATGTGGCCGCACTTGCGCCTTATATAGGAGCAGTCTATGTTGCGGCGTGAAATCGCTTTGCCTGTTGAGAACTTCGAGCTTTTAGGATGCCATTTTTGCCTTGCTCTCTAAATGACTACAATACCTCATCCTTTCCCCAAACCCAACCACATCCCTCCCTTCCCTAGCTTAAGAATACTTCCGATGGGCAGCAGCGTCGGAAGTACCATAAGCCGTTGAAACTGCGCTCTCCCGTACCCGCTGGGGTTGGGGGGTAGGGGTTGTTGCCATACCCGCCTGCCAAGCGTGGCGAGTATGGCAACAACCCCTCAATTTGAGGGAGGCCTAAGTCCAGCAGTTTACTCATTACGGCTGAAACGACCACTACATCAACTGGAGGCCGATCGCGGTAAATGAAAATGACGTTGACGTATTTACCAAAACTGCTAGGGCTATTTTGATTTGAATTAAATTAAAATAATTCAATGTCTTTTAATTATCGCGATTGGCCTGTAGGATATTAACTACCTATCGTAATTCTAAGTAATAATATAATAAAAAAACTGCTAGGGCTATTCTGATTTGATTTAAATTAAAATAATTCAATGTCTTTTAATTATCGCGATTGCCCTGTAGGATATTAACTACCTATCGTAATTCTAAGTAATAATATTATAAAAGTGAAATCAAGTCAATTTGAAAGTATTACATATTTATACAATACAATACAATATAACTATACTGCCCACATCTGGGAAATCACAAAATTGAATAATATTGTTAACAATATGGAGCAAGGCGAACTTATTGCTAAGCAATCTCTTCCAGCCAACCTTTGTACAATAACAGAACATGATGTAAGGATGGGCCCAGAAGAATTAAAAATAAAAATAATGTGTCCGTTACAGCTTCAACAAAAAATAAGTAATAGAAAACAGAATAAAATAAAGTATAGTTGTATAATTTTGTAGTTATTTATGTATATCTTTTTAAAAAGTTTTAATTTTTAGATTTTAATTGTAATTAATGCTATTTGTTTTTATAATAAACTAGCTTTTTCCCACAGCTCCGCCTACGTCAGAAAGTAGCCTATGTTTGACCCCGGGTCTTCAACTATATACATACCAAATTTCATCAAAATCTGTTCAGCGGTTTGGCCGTGAAAGCGTAACAGCCAGACAGACAGACAGAAAGACAGACAGACAGACAGACTTTCGCATTTATAATATTAGTATGGAAGTATGGATGTTGTTTAAAAACCACCTCGTCTGGCGGGAAGATCTTCCCTTTGCGGCGGTCGAGCATCACACCATCGCTCCCGCTGTACCCCAAATATTTGAATTGAGTAAATTCAGGAAACATAACTAAAAACACAGTAGAAAGTAAATTAAGTATGTAACTTATGAATGAATGAATGAAATTTTATTTGCAATAAACATGGTAACTAGGCACAAATAAGATCTAAGATTTAAAAGTTACAATCTATAAATAGATTAAGTACGCAGATACAGATCAGAAACATTATCTAAATAGTCAGCAATTCCATTAGTTGCGCTCCGAGAATCTACTCCCGGGGTATAACTTAGGGTAAACTTCATGTAAGGACAGTTTGAGCTAGTGATATTACTTGGAAACTACCTAACTATAGCCCTAGCGATGGGTAAGTCTCAATCATAACTTTCACAACTTCTTTAAGCTTTTGAAAGTTATGCACTAAGCAAGTTTCAAACGATACGAAACGTCTGAAGTTTTTGTATTGCATAAATTTCTATACATACTATCGTGATAATTTTTTTTTGCTCAAAACGAGATAGCTTTATCCGTCAATTTTTGATTTTCTTTCTAAACTTCAAGAATTTCAAAATTGAAATTTTTTTTTGCTGTTTCTGTTTTATGGATACCCCTGAATTTAGGAAACCACTTTTTAAATAATAAGTGCAAAAGAAATGTTCAGCTGACAGGGATTTTGTATCGGAGGATGAACATTTTTTCTCGGTTTCACTTATTTATTAATAAAAAAGGGAAAAATCAGGAGGATTACAATAGTCCTAAAAAAATAGGTGGCAAATTGTTACTACGAAATGGCGCCTTCATTGAAAAGAGAAAGAGGATTTTGAGATTTTTCTTTTGAAACAATTTCACGGACTTCTGGGGGAGCAACACCGGCCAAAGGATACAGATTTTAAGGACCTTAAATAACACCGACACCGACACGTATCATCGAAAACTGAATCTACCAGCTACATGTGAGTGCTGCCTAAAAACAAGAGTTTAAATATAGTTGCTGAAATCAGGTCTCGGTGTAACAGACATCCATTTTCGTATGAGAAGTGGATGCGACCCTTGTCTTGTTGCACTCATAATCCTCTAATAATAGATTCCGACGGACCGAAGGCTGACATTCTAGATTATATCCTTTTCGATATCGCAGTGATATTTGCATTTATTTACCTATTAACTTGCTTAGTCAACGATACAGCTCATTTGGTCTAACTCTCGGATTTGATGGATTTTTTTGATTAGATTTGCTTCACGTAATATCTTTTTATTTTTTCAATGACCTTAATTGCCCCGCTGCTGGGCAAAGGCTTCTCCTTTAGCTTTCCATGCATCTCGGCCATGTATCGTTTGGGTTCTATGCACTGTCGAATTCTCCCAGGTCGACACGTCTTGTACGTGGTCTCTCTTTAGGTCTACATCCTAAACGAACCCAGAATGTTGCTAGTCAAGCCAAGTCAAGTAATTCATTTATTTGTTTATTAAAACTTTATTGTAGGTAATACAAATGAACATAACATACAATAGGCGGATTTAATGCTAAAAGCGTTTTCTACTAGTCAACCATATCGAGTAACAGAAAAATTGTAAAAAGTAATGCCTAATTATTCTGAATTGTAACTGTCTTATAAATACAATCAATTATTTTACGTACTTACAAACACAAAACCCTTAATCTGCTTATAAATATGTTATCCCTTACTTAAATGTTCAGGAACGCGCAAAAAGTACCTCCCCCCTTAACTATTTTAGACCGCGTCGAGATCGCCCCAATTTCCAAAATTAATTCATTTATTCATTCAATTTCAGCTCTTAGCGTCAAGGAAGGGTGAGAAATTTGATACGGCAGTTATTCAAATTTATTTATTAAGGTTTAGAGGCGCATAAATTTTATTGTGACGAGCTTTGTAGCGTAATCGTTAACATCGCTCGCTACTTATCAGTTCCCGGGTTCGAATCCAGGTCAGATCAAGATGGAAAATGATCTTGTTTTGATTGGTCTGGTTTTTGGATGTATAAATAGTTTATTTGTTATTAAATATAGTTTAGTATAAGGATACTATCCTAAACTTAGACTTGTGGGGACAAGTCTCAAACTTACTATATGGCCTACTCGATCTTTATGATGTGTACGTGTACATGGGTTTATTTATTTTGCATACGGCTTCGCACACTTATTGACAGTATTTATTTGTGTATGTTATTTGTAAGTTTATTTTTATTATTTATTTATGTAAGTATATTATATGCGTCTTAATGTAGGCATGTACAATTAAGCTTTCTGCACCGCTCACGCAAGTGTTTTTTTTTACCGCAGCTCATTCCTACCCTAAGGTTGGCTGGAAGGAATTGCATTATCGATAAGTCCGCCTTTGTACCTATTTAGTTGTATTGGATTTAACTATGTGTTTCTTTTGTTTGTAAATGTTGCAATAAAGTATTTATTCATTCATTCACGCGCATTAAATCCTACAGGGACGGTGTAATATATGTACATAATGAGACTGTTATCTCGGTCAAACTGCGTAAGAAGCTTTGCAGGACATGGAAATGTTAATAAATAAAGATGTTGTAATCCTAATAAATATTCTTAATGAATATCATAAAAGCGAAAGAAACAAATATATGTAGTTACCTCAGGCTTCATCTAAATACTGAACCAATCTTGGTAAACTTTCGCTTATTCTGTCCTCTGTGTCGCGAATTAATAATTCACTTAAAAATGTATTATGTGGTTTCCAAACTGAGACCTTTTCTATGACTTTTTTTAGTTAACAAAGGCATATCAATTTATTCATGGCTTCATGAATAACGGGCTTAATTGCCTCCTGAAGACATTACCATTTGCATGAAATTTCTGATATTTCAGCGAGCTCGATTACTGTCTTTATCGATAAAAAAACACATCATTATCATCAGAGTTGTACCACCGACTGCTGGGTAAACCTATTTCTTAAGCTAAGTGAGGGTTCAAAGAAGTAGTCCTGGATAGAGATGTGTAGAAGAAAATAGGGAAGGCTTTTTGCCCAGGGACATGAAATAGCTAAATAGTAGTTCCTCTATGTCCTTTGTAAGTAAAGCAGGGTTGATTAGTAAAACCAGTAAGGACTCAGGATCGACTTCGTAAAGCATAGATACTTATTGTCATCCTAAAAAGTCTGGTGTCTGGAGCCTGATAAGGGTTCTGCACAGATCATGGTTCATCTCCTATCTTTTACTGCATGCCAAGCAACTTGTATGCTCGTTCATAGATCTATATTATTATGAGTATAAGGTAAAAAGTCAGTAATGAAACTTCCTATCTTTCTATCCTCACAAATATAGATTTCCCTTAGAGTCTACAACATGGGGTATTTCAAAAAGGGCGTTAAATGATTTCTCAAGCGTCGGTAATGCCCACTAGATGCTTCTGGTATTGTTGGAGTCCATGGGCTACGGTGACGACTTACCATCAGGTGGGACGTATTGTCTTTATGATTACTTCTTTCGTTTCAGCCTTTCTCTACCAAAGAGTTACTGTAGTTAGACCCTTTAGACTCTCCATATCTCTCTAGATATGGAGGAGTCTGAAGGAGGTGCTGCTCGCTATCCTTTTAACGACTTTCTCTCATTTCATTTACGGTCTTCCTCTGAATCGTTTTTGATCGTATGGTTTCCTCTCCAATGGCCGCTTGCACCAAGAGTCAGTCTATCTAGCAATGTGGCCAGCCCACTCCCACTTCAGCTTTGCCATTCTTTGGCCGATGTCAGATACATTGCTTTGAGGTCTAAGCCATTTGTTGTTTTTCTTGTGTAATAAATTGACACCTTTGTCTACTGAACTGTATGTATGTATGTAAAAATCTTTATTGTACACAAAGAACATAGTATCATAAAATAGTTTGCCAGAGTCACTAACAAAAATGTTTTTCGAGAAAGTTCGGGGTTATTTCCATTACTGCATGTCCATAAATGTTATCTAAGGTGTAGGGATAAAGCAATAAGCCACCGACAATTTTTATTACCCCATCGGAAATTCCATTACCTGGTTAGGATTTTTCAGATTTTTCCTATTACATTAATAGTTCCATACCGTCGCTTCGATAACGGGATCCTGTGTTTTAAGTAAACTTTACCTTAACGCCTAGGGTACGCTGTAAGTCATGATCATAGATGTGGCAGTACTGGTTATAATAATGAAGCAACTGCCGTTTGACCTCCGTAACCCTTTTCCATAGGGAAACTATGGACTAATAAACTAAAGCTACATCATCATCTTCATCATCATTTTAGCCGCAGTCAGTCCACTGCTGGACATAGGCCTCTCCCAATGATTTCCAAAATGATCGGTTGGCAGCAGTCTGTATCCAGCGTTTGCCAGCGACCTTTTTCAGATCATCTGACCAAAAGACTAAAGCTACAGAATGAAACCAATTAAACGCCTTAAACCAAAATCATTTCTGAGTCTAAACCAATTTGAATAATTTTATGTAACGATACCCTAGTAGTTCCATCGAACCATTAAATGAATATTTAATGTAAATCTTAGTGAACTGGGCCCAAGAATCATTGTGGTACTACAAATTTACATAATCTTAGTATCATTTATGCACACAGTTTGGGTCCAAGTTGCCCAGTTTAATTATCTAAGAGATATAAGGCTGTTTTAATGTAAATTGTAGATTGTGTCCCTTGAATGAATAAACAAGCTATTTTGAATACATTATCTTTAAAATTCGTTCTTCCTCTAGCATCCTTCTCTACTTAGTTACTAAGGATCGCGAATAAAACCAGATTGTAAATAATTGAATTAATGGCATACTTCATGGATTATACCCAAGTAAGACTGACTACAAAAATACCACTATTATATCTAGGGTTTAGGTTTGGTAGTACTGACACTAAGGTAATGTGGCCAATTGGTCTTAGAAAGCTATGTAAAACACAAGCAAGCGACTTAAAAATATTTAAAATCAAAAAATGTTGAATTGTAGGGGTGTTTATTGGGATGATATCATTGTCCACTCACATTTTTCTAATGATTTTGATTTTGCAATCAAACTACTGAATCTATTTGAATAAAAGAGATTCGAGATCTAATCAAAAGCATATCCTTTCGAATAAAAATAAAATGTTTTGAAATAGGTTTCAATGGTGATGAAAACAACTAAATTAAGAACCTCCTCTTGCCTGGATTTTGGAATTTGGTTGAAAAATAAATGCGCTTACTGAAATTTTACATAAATATAAAAAAATCATGCCATGAATACTCTAATTAAGATTAGTAGAACCAAAACCTTATAATAATGTTTCCCAATGATCTTCCGTCGGCGCTCAGACGCCGGTTTCCGCCGGATATGAGAACGGAAAATTATCCAGAAGGCTTTCGCGGCAATTTGTTCGTTTGATCTCTTTGTTATATTACTGGCATTGAGGATGGCATGAAATTTCTATATCTTATTTTCGAATTAATTGGAAAATTCATCATAATTTGGCTAGCTTTTTCCTGGTTGTACTCCAAATCAATTTTCCTCCTCTTCTAAATTTTTAATATAAATATCCTGACTTGGTATATATTTTTTTAATTGTCAAGTATTATGTACGTGAGTTAAGACATCTGCCGTCATTCAACTCACGACTTCCACAAATAAATTGTGGTCGTTTAATGTTTTATTTAAGATCACAACAATAAGAAAATAAATCAACGAGTCGATTGAAAAAAATTCGACTCCACTATTATCTCAAATGAAAATCATTCGAAATCCAATGAAATCATTCGACTCACTCGGATTTGCATTCTCAAAAATAGCTTCCGCGGCTTCTGGTAATTTTATATCCTTGTTCTGTAGGCTGGTCCCAGATAACTTTGCATGCTGTTAAAATGGCGAAATAGAATTGCTACTTATATCTGTGTACCACCTACGTAAACTTACCCTATTTTATGCAAATAAATGATTTGATTTGATTGTATTTCCCATAGTATAAAAGACAAAAATCGTCTAAAATCGAATTTTAACTGACTACAAAAAAAAGGAAGTTCATGTTCGTGTGTATGCATTTTTTTACCTAGTAGTAGTACTTATAGTGCGAGAGCTTAACACAAAAAACTGTCGTCATCAGAAATAATTTAATACGAAATCCGCACGGCAAATAAAACATCAAACCTACTTTATCGTAATTGAACAAGGATCCAATTTCTCGAGTCGTCTGTGGATCAACTCGGTTCAGTTCTTCGGGGTTCTCAGATTAGGGTTGTGTATGACCGTTGACCGTAGCAGTTGATTGAAATGATAACTTGGTATAGGATTTTACCAAAAAAGACAATATTAGGCTGATTTTTAAATAAAGTGATCAAGGAGATGAAAGAAATGAGTTGGCCACATAATGAAAACTGGTTTACTTGCTAATCTGAGAGGAAAAATAACGGCTTCAAACGCATACAAATCCACCGGATACTATGTTTTTGTTTACGGAATTTAAAAGGTATCTAATCCTTCTTAGTAATCTATCTATGCTTATGTAAAATAACAGGAAGTTTGGCTTAAGGTGCAGAGGTGACAAACAAACAAATTTTAAATTAGTTAGTAGGGATATATTTAACTCACCCTAAAGGAAGCTAGTGACAATGTAATGTTTTCTTATGTTTTCGCGATTGTTATTCATTAAATTAAACTATTTTAATACGGTTTTATCGCGTTTATTACTTATTTATTTACACCTGACGTTTCAAACACTTTACAGCGTTCATGGTCGCAGGCAGACTAAGTTAACATTTGTCTTTGATGTCATAAGATTACAAAACTACCGCCTGAAATTTTTATTGGGAACTATTCCGATTCACGCAGTATTGGCTCACAGTATCTAAGGGTCTTGCAGTCTGCTTCCGAGTTTGCAATTTTATTAAGTTAATGACTGGGTCCCAAGCTGGCGGTACCTGCCATCCATCCTCTCTATTGAAATTAGGATGTTTTTTAATTTCAATAGCTTCACGTAACATCCTTGGAATGAATCTGTTTTCCTTTGCAAGGACTTGAGGATTATCAAAACGCATATAGTGGTTGGGTTTGTCTAGAGCATGTTCACAGACTGCAGACTTGGTTGAGCGTCTATTTTTCATGTCAGCAATATGTTCTTTTATACGAGTATTAATGCTTCTCTTTGTTTGCCCAATGTATGATAAACCACAGTCACAGTCAATTTTATAAACTCCAGCATCTTGCAATGGGATATTGGATTTTACAGGTCTTAAAAATTGGTTTATTTTCTTATGCGGCTTGTAATAGGTCTTGATTGAAGCTCGCCTAAGTATGTTACCAATCTTGTCCGTGACTCCCTTTATGTATGGTAAGATGGCAGGAAAACGATCAACTGTGTGTGGCTTGGGTCGACTTCTGTGACAAATGTGTGGGAGGCTGAGATTGTTGCTTCTTAAGACAGACTTGACTCGTTGAAGCTCCTCCTTAAGATGGTGGGTGTCACAGATGCCGTGTGCTCTCTGTAACAAAGATTTGCCTACGGTAGCTAACTGACATGGATGATGGTGAGATTTACCATTGAGATATTTGTCTGTGTGGGTGGGCTTTCTGTACACAGTATGACTGATACTATTGTCAAGATTTCTAGTTATTAAAACATCAAGAAAGG
This sequence comes from Euzophera pinguis, assembly GCA_947363495.1. NCBI lineage: Eukaryota > Metazoa > Arthropoda > Insecta > Lepidoptera > Pyralidae > Euzophera > Euzophera pinguis. The sequence goes on from OX376177.1 coordinate 1,704,037, forward strand.
CTAATGAATTATTAATCTCAGGTTCCATAGTGAATTTAATTTTACTATTAATGGAATTTAAATGATCTAACAAAACAGAGACTTGAGTTTTGGGGAGTACAACAAAAGTATCATCTACGTACCGTTTGAACATCTTCGGCATAGCCAGGGTGCTTGAAAGAGCCTTCTCCTCAAGGTCTTCCATGAAAATGTCGGCAACAATGGGAGAGACTGGAGACCCCATAGCTACACCGTCAATTTGCATGTAGAATTTGTTTTCCCAGAAGAGATAGCCTGATGTTAAGCAATGCTCAAGTAACTCTGCATACTCTTGAGGTAGATGGTGGTCCTCAAGCCATCTCTTGACAATATCAATACAGTCATGTAAAGGTAGGCTGGTAAATAATGACTGTACATCAAAACTGACCATTGTGTCTTCATCAGTTAATCGTAGATCTTTAATTAAGCTGATAAAGTGATAAGAGTCCTTGACATTAGTATCAGTATGGCCACGAAGTTGTGTTAATATCTTCACCAGGTGTTGTGCTAGTTTATAAGTTGGCGAATCTATTTGGCTTACAATTGGTCTTAATGGGTGGTCTTTTTTGTGTATTTTTGGAAGGCCATATAATTTTGGTATACTTGGTACTTTACTTGGTACTTGCTACTTTGGTATATTTTGGTACAAATAAGGTATCCTCCTGGGTGCAACCGCATAATTTAATCCACAGGAGGATACCTTATGAACATATCATCTGTTCGGTAGAAAATGTCTTGGTAAAAAACCACTTAAATAAAGAAGATTTGGAAGCGATACGCCAAGATGTGTCATCAGTACTACGACATAGCAAGCCGCCAAAACCGAATCTTCCTCGTGAACAATATCTTGCACTCACCAACCTTCGCAAGAACCCAGACATTACTATTTTACGAGCTGACAAAGGAAATTCAACTGTTATAATGGACACCTCTGATTATAACACAAAAATTCAACAACTTTTGTCGGATGAGAATACATATAAACAAGTAAAAAGTGATCCTACTAACAAGATCGTAACAAAAACCAAAGAATTAATATTAAAATACTCCGACACATTAAACTTAGACATCACGTCGCTCGTGCCTTCCTGTGTGAAACCACCAAAATTATATGGCCTTCCAAAAATACACAAAAAAGACCACCCATTAAGACCAATTGTAAGCCAAATAGATTCGCCAACTTATAAACTAGCACAACACCTGGTGAAGATATTAACACAACTTCGTGGTCATACTGATACTAATGTCAAGGACTCTTATCACTTTATCAGCTTAATTAAAGATCTACGATTAACTGATGAAGACACAATGGTCAGTTTTGATGTACAGTCATTATTTACCAGCCTACCTTTACATGACTGTATTGATATTGTCAAGAGAAGGCTTGAGGACCACCATCTACCTCAAGAGTATGCAGAGTTACTTGAGCATTGCTTAACATCAGGCTATCTCTTCTGGGAAAACAAATTCTACATGCAAATTGACGGTGTAGCTATGGGGTCTCCAGTCTCTCCCATTGTTGCCGACATTTTCATGGAAGACCTTGAGGAGAAGGCTCTTTCAAGCACCCTGGCTATGCCGAAGATGTTCAAACGGTACGTAGATGATACTTTTGTTGTACTCCCCAAAACTCAAGTCTCTGTTTTGTTAGATCATTTAAATTCCATTAATAGTAAAATTAAATTCACTATGGAACCTGAGATCAATAATTCATTAGCCTTTCTTGATGTTTTAATAACTAGAAATCTTGACAATAGTATCAGTCACACTGTGTACAGAAAGCCCACCCACACAGACAAATATCTCAATGGTAAATCTCACCATCATCCATGTCAGTTAGCTACCGTAGGCAAATCTTTGTTACAGAGAGCACACGGCATCTGTGACACCCACCATCTTAAGGAGGAGCTTCAACGAGTCAAGTCTGTCTTAAGAAGCAACAATCTCAGCCTCCCACACATTTGTCACAGAAGTCGACCCAAGCCACACACAGTTGATCGTTTTCCTGCCATCTTACCATACATAAAGGGAGTCACGGACAAGATTGGTAACATACTTAGGCGAGCTTCAATCAAGACCTATTACAAGCCGCATAAGAAAATAAACCAATTTTTAAGACCTGTAAAATCCAATATCCCATTGCAAGATGCTGGAGTTTATAAAATTGACTGTGACTGTGGTTTATCATACATTGGGCAAACAAAGAGAAGCATTAATACTCGTATAAAAGAACATATTGCTGACATGAAAAATAGACGCTCAACCAAGTCTGCAGTCTGTGAACATGCTCTAGACAAACCCAACCACTATATGCGTTTTGATAATCCTCAAGTCCTTGCAAAGGAAAACAGATTCATTCCAAGGATGTTACGTGAAGCTATTGAAATTAAAAAACATCCTAATTTCAATAGAGAGGATGGATGGCAGGTACCGCCAGCTTGGGACCCAGTCATTAACTTAATAAAATTGCAAACTCGGAAGCAGACTGCAAGACCCTTAGATACTGTGAGCCAATACTGCGTGAATCGGAATAGTTCCCAATAAAAATTTCAGGCGGTAGTTTTGTAATCTTATGACATCAAAGACAAATGTTAACTTAGTCCCTGCGACCATGAACGCTGTAAAGTGTTTGAAACGTCAGGTGTAAATAAATAAGTAATAAACGCGATAAAACCGTATTAAAATAGTTTAATTTAATGAATAGTGACAATGTCTTGTCGTGGCCGAGTTTTGGTTCGAACGAATATAATTACCAGAGTCGACTCGCTAAGAAGGAGAAGTGAAACTTCAAAATTTTGACGCCCCATACACTACATCTTTCTGTTTTGGAATAATTTGAGCATGGAAATTTAAGTTTTGCAACTAAGATGGTACTCGTTTTATATAATTTTAAATGTGAAATTTGGAATAACCTTTAAAAACCACTTACCAAGTTCTACTTCACCCAAATATTCGTCACTTGAAAGTATTGTACGTGATAAGCCGCAGTCTCTCTTCAACAAAGGCAATCAGAAAGAGACGCCGTGTCACGCTTGGTCAGTTGCGACTGACCGACCCTTGTAATCCCGCGAGAGAAGTCGAATGCGGGATGAAATATCAGATGACACGTTTCAGTGTTGAATTGTTTCTCTTTTCTGTCTTTTAGAACTTTTTTCACAATTTATTTCGTATTTTATGAAAGTGTTTATTGATAGCTTAGGTAGTATGTTAGCTTAACACAACCAACACGCAAAAAAGGTTATTAAAAAGAGACGTCATGTCACGCTCGGTCAGTTGGAACTGACCAACCCTTGTAATCCCGTGGGAGAAGTCGAATGCGGAATGAAATATCAGATGACACGTTTCATGAATTGTTTCTCTTTTTTGTTTTTTAAACCTTTTATCACATGTCATTTTATATGCTTGATTATTAGTGGAAAGGTAATATGTTAGTTTATCAACACGCAAGATAAGAAAAAACATACGCCATGTCACGCTAAGACAATTGGAACTGTCTGTCTCTAATAATCCCGCAAAAAAAAAGTTCACTACCGGATGAAATATCAGATGACACGTTTTAATCTTGAATTGTTTCTCTTTTGTGTCTAAACCTTTTATTATATGTAATGTGTGTCTTATGAAGGTGGTGATTAGTTAAAAGCTTAAGTAATATGTTTAATCAGCTTATCAACACGCAAGCAAGGTATACAAAGAGACGTGATGTCACGCTAGGTTTGTTGAGACTAACTATCTCTAATAATCCCGCAGGAATAGTCGACTGCCGAATGAAATTTCAAAATCCTACTTTTAAGAACACGACGAGATTGATGACAATACGATGTTTAATTTGCGAAGAAAAGTAGAGAATGTAAAGTCACATTATAAAATATTACCATTGCGTGCAAGGATAGACAACCATAAATTTCCTCGCTTGTTTCCACCTATATAAAGCAGAGACAATGATATTAAAAAGGTAAATTAAAAATAAACGCTACATATCACGGGATATCCCGCGGGAGAACTCGACTGTGGAATGGAATGACAGATGACACCTTTCATTGTTGAATTGTTTATAATCTGTTACGAATAAAAAGTGTCTGTAAATATATTATTAACTTCCTCGAAGCTTCTTTCTATGAATGTCGACCTATGTTTTACATGAACAATTTTTATCACACCTTTGCATCATATCATCCATCCATGCAATTAATTAAGTCGTAATCAAGTGGTCCTGTGGTTAAGGCGTTCGCCTACGACCCGGGGGTTGTGAGTTCGATTCCCATGGAAAGCGTACTTTGTGAAACTGTTTTTAGTTAGGACATTGCAGGCTTGAATCACCTGATTGTCTGATAATAAAAATGATTCCGTGCTTCGGAAGGCACGTTAAGCTGTTGGTCCCGAGACTGCCATTTAATGGTCGTTAAAGGAACCACGTCAGAGACCGAGAGGCGGTTTTGAACAACTCTGACACCAGGGTGTACATGGTCCATTGACAATGTAACCTACACGAAATGATGATGATGATGATTGCAATGAATTATACCTACTTAGTTTTATTTATTAGCTAGCTATACGATTTTATTACAATTTTTTTTTCTTGATTTATTAGTACAATACATTTATTATCATTTAGCTCAAACTTCCATTTCAATATTAATAACGTTGGTGTCCAAAGCAACTATCTAGAGTTGAAATCGAGAAAACACCCTGAAATGAAGAATTCATACTAATTTTAGAAGTGCGAAAATCTGACTGTCTGAAAAGCTTTCACGGCCAAATGGCTGTGCGGATTTTGACGAAGTTCGGTATGAATATAGTTGAAGAACCTGAATAAAACTACTTTTGGACCCAATCGGAGCTGCGGGATAGCTACCTAGTATTGCAACGCCACAAACTTGTAAGCAGTCTGCGTAAATCATTAAAAAATTAACCGACTTTTTCCCATTTCAAAACCCAAAGGATAACTGGATGTAATCAGCGAATCTCCTCAAATTACCACTTTACGTAATTGAATGACATCGTCGGGATAAATTTGTTTGCTCTGTGTGAATCGATAGGTGCGGCACATTTTTTAAATTTGGTCGCCTAAAGTCATCTAAGCGTCTCCTGATTTTATTGCATCATCTCGGGAGCGAGGGCTACACCTAATGTATTTAACTTGGGATCCCTTCTATTCGCATTATTTGTTTTGACCAAATTTACTTTGGCATATCGAGTCGGGCATATTTTGGCATAATCTTTGTATTTAGGCCATTGAAAAAAGGAACCTCATTTGTATAAGGCTATTAGAAATACCTACATATTTATCCCTAAAATCTAAATATAGTTCTCGATTCGGCTGATTTGTAACGCTTGTTACTTGTTATCCTATAAACATATAATTTTTGTAAGATTTTAAAAATTCTTTTATTTGCCAAGACCCGAATGGCATCTAGTGGACGTCAAAAACAGAGAGTCGGAGTCGTCAGAAACCTAGGATAACAGGGAAACTTGCTCGATAATGAACAAAAATATTCCATTATTGAATACTAGCCGTTTCTCGATTGCGTCAAAAAGTAGTTTTATGTTTGACCCCGGGTCTTCAAATATTATTCATGTCTAAATTCATTCAGCGGTTTGGCGGTAAAAGCGTAACAGACAGCCAGACTTTCGCACTTATAATATTATGTATGTATTACAGATAAATCTGATATATCAGAATCGGCATTAAGTACCCAGTAAGTAAGAGATCCCTATCAGGGATAAGTCGGCCTCCAATTGTGTTCAATTTTGTTGTAACAATTTTCTCTCTGTACAATAAAGTTTTTATATACATACAATACACGTCACTAAATCAATACTACATTTTGCAGTCCTTAGAATTAATCATTACCAATCATAACCAATTAGTTAATATTTAGATTACATTAGCTAACTGGTTAGTGAACCGAAATCCAATTGATGACTAAACTAACGCTAATAATATTTAATATTGCTCAAAGGCGTAAATTTATATGATTTTCCTGATACACTTTACCGTTACCATAGATTATAGAACATAACATAAGCTTATGGTAGTTTTGTAATATTATGACATCACAGAATCACAGACAAATGTTAACTTAAACAGTTACGACCATGAACGCAGTAAACTATTTGAAACGTTAGGCGTAAATAAATAAGTTATAAACGTGATTAAAACCGTATTAAAATAGTTTAATTTATTGTACAACAATCGTGAAAACATAGAAAAACATTATAAAACAAGTTATACAGATATTCAACCGCCATAGATTGAAACGCGCCAACTTTCTTGGTTACTTGGTAATCATCGTTACGCCATCTATCGAAAACATGAGAAGTTGTCTATCTTAATTTTAATTATACCACTAAATCAACTTGTAGTAGAATGTCGATAGGTAAAAATCAGTTTCTTGTTTCGCCAAAAATAAGCGAGATCAGTACATAATTTAAACATTTTCTTTTTGAAGCGCCGTCGATCATAATGCTTATAGGGGAACGAATAATAAAGCATTCTTTCCCCTTTAAGCATTATTCCCCGTTAGGCATTTCAATCCCATGCCATTACACACATTATTTCCATAACCTGTTTTTTAGTTGCTTCTCCAACTTGAGCTTCGGAGAACAGGGTACGCTTTAATCATGGTCCTTAACAGAACCTGGTTGTTACAATATAGCGACTGACGTCTGACTTTTGTGACCCTTTTTACAGGCAAACTAGGTGGCCATAACCTCCTAATTTCATCCAAATGGATTAAGAGATCTCGGTAAGCCCTCAAAGTAATTGGAAAGTGTTGGGGGGGGGGGGGGGGGTTAGTGGTTAACACTGTCAGATTTTCCAGACTGCCTAAGGGTATCTGATGCAGCCTAAGGACTGGCATCTAGCGAGAACAGCTGGAACTAACGGCAAACACGGATGAGCTCAAAGAAAATGTCACTAGCGGCAACCAATCCAAGATTAGCCATTCTAGCCGTTGCTTGACACGGGAAATTGTTACGAATTGGCTATCGCTATCTCATAAAACTCATTTCACAGTCACATAGTAGTGGTTTTCAGGTAAACTAATTACCAAACGGTTATCTGTACGAGATTCAGCAAATTGCAATTTCAACCAAATTTACCTGCAAAGCGTATAGGTACTATAAGTTTGTAACTGAATACACCTGCAATACCACAGATAATAGAATGCTACACTAGCAGCAATATTAATTGATAAATGCTGTTGTATGAATCAACAATTTTTTTTAAAATTACAATAAAGGCATAGAATATACAAAAGTCATGTGAAGGCTCCTGGGAGGAACATTCTTGATTTTCTTTATTTGTATAAAGTAAACACGACCAGGAAAATAAAAACCCTGCGTTGGCGTCGCTACTGACCGCCTTTATGTAGTATGTGTTATGTCAGTAACCAAATTGTCAATGTCATTTAATAAAATAGAAATTAATCCTTCGTTTTCATTCGCATCAAATATTAAAACATCTTTCTAACAACATCAAATATTAATATTTTTCCGCAATATGGCCAAGGCAGCTATTTTCCTGGTCGAGCTATACCATCATTATTTACAGGAAACATCTTTACTTGTCTTTAATGTTACTATAGATACAATTTTGTATCACTTGTACTATGAATCACTTGTACTAGTCAATGGTACAACTGACTTAATTTGCCCTCATTTTTCCCCTAATCAAAAAAGATCTCGACTTAAAAATAACAATAAATAGAGCAAAACTTAGACCAAGTTTTGTAATAATTCATCCAGAAATGTGACCCCTAGCCCGGAACACACACATTTACCCACAAAGGCAAAATAAGTCAGTCTTGAAATGGAGATTTCCACTCGCTTCGCTCGCTCAGTCAATAAATGTTCACTAATCAAGCGTTACAAACATACAAATGATCGATTTAGTTCAAAATAGAACCAATCCTCCATATTTATATGCCCGAGTTACTTTATTGTGTGGGTTTTCATTATTTTGTTTTAAATCAATGACATTTCTACAAATATCTGCTAATAGAAAAAAAACTAATAGACTACTAATTTACTGAAGCTACAATTTTTTTTAAGCTCTGGGTCTTTTCTATTTAAATGTCACAGAAAATTTTTGCGATTTCTTCCAATAAGCTCTACCATCTTCATCAACATGACACTGCTTGAATGACAAACAAGCTCAAAAATAAATGTAAATAATAAAATACAAGAAATTACGTTCTTTAAAATATTTTCGAGAGGCGATTCTAAGAGACCCATTTCAAAAACAAGCTACTTAAATTTAATAACCGCTGTGTTTTTTTAAAAGCAAATTATTCATTAGTCGTTCAACTGAAAACATTCCATTTGGACGTCCCATTTAATTTATTAAAACAAAAAGAAATATTTTCTTTGAAGGAACGATGTTTTTTTAACGTAAAATGCCTTTGAATGCAAATGCTATTTAAAAGTATTAATATTATAAAGACAAGTTAAAAAAACATTTTATCACCCACACTTATATTGTAAACTAGCTTTTTTCCCGTTGCTCCGCCTGCGTCAAAAAGTTGCCTATGTTTGACCCCGGGTCTTCAACTATATTCATACCAAATTTCATCAAAATCCGTTCAGCGGTTTGGCCGTGAAAGCGAACAGACAGACAGACAGACTTTCGCATTTATAATATTAGTATGGAAGTAGGGGTCGACTGCAAATTGTTTAAGACCCGGGATTTTCGTAAACTTTTTTCGTATTTATCTCTTCTTTCATCTAGATGTTTATTTATGTCTAGTTATGAATACTCTATGTATTTTTTTTTAAATTAGATTTTCAAAGTTAGTACGCGCCGCACAAAACTTTTCTGATTTTGCTAGCGGTTGACTAGGCGAGCAATAAGTTTGCCAATTGTCCAAAGTACTTTTACTTGTGGTAAAAGTACTTTTTATTGTATAAAGATTTACATTAATAAATAAAAAAAAGGCTATTTTTTAATCAACCCTCAATTATTTGTATTGGGGGATGAAAATTTATTGAAATTTAGTTTTTCTATCACTGCACTTAGCCTGATCCTGAGCCCACTGTAGAAAATATAAAAATTAAGAAGGGTCATACAGGGCTTATATCCACGGCAGTAAAACCATTGTAAAAAAAGATAAATATCTACGCGCTGTGCCAGTTACCCTTCATTTAAGTCATGATTTGAAAATCCATTCGAAAAAACTTAAGAGAAATTCAAAAATAAAAATCTAAAATTCTGTAATTCGTTTAAAAAGGCCGACCTTTTTCACCGGTCCCTAAAACCAATTTCGACAAATTAGTAGGCGACCAATCATCATCGAGAAACAAATGGAGCAAATGTATTTTTTTTTTCTTCATTTCGTCTTGACTCTTTTATTATGGTCGTTAAGAAAATCCTGTCTGAAAATTCTTACACTTTTCGTTGATTTTAATTAAAGTCTTGCTGCGAAACTTGTCATTTGATTTCTTGTTATAATTATTTGTTAGGTATGGCGTGTTTTAGGCATATTAAAAAAATACATTTTGAAATTTAACTCGAGAACAAATTCGCACAAACGCTAGTCTTATTTCAAGTTTTATTTTGAAATCTTTACAGCATTGAAAGGCAAAACTTTATTCCGTGTGTGTGTGTGTGTGTGTGTGTGTGGTGTGTGTGTGTGTGTGTGTGTGTGTGTGTGTGTGGCGTTTGGATGCCCTTATGTTGTATTTGGATTTGAGTTTACAGAACTAATATTTAGACCAGATTTGGTTAATAACAATGGAATTTTTATTTTTATCTAGTTTGTTGCATGCGAAGGGATAGCTGTATCATTAAAACATTGCGCTACACAATGTTAAATTATATTATTTGAAATACTCAACATAATCTTGGTAAACTTATAAAAGGTACTCCTTAAAATGTTTATATATTATTCTACATAATATAATTCGTCATGAAGATACATAGTGCCCCGAAAAAGATATATCATTATATTTTTTAGCAATATTATGCAAACATACGATTAACTACTGCACTTCTACTACGAGATTTGAGTGACCGCGATAACATTTAATGATAAACTATCCGCAAGAGCCTGCAGAAATGCCATACTAAATAGGCTTGATTCCAGGATCAAAAGCGTCATTTAGGGAATCAAAATATATTAGTGACACATTTTTTCTTTTGTCAATTGAGCGATAAATTATAAAGATATAACGCATCAAAGTTTAGGAGTGGGGGCTCGTGACGTCACATATTGCGAAAAAGTGTAGCACACTGTGACGTCACACGGAACTTTAACGCGCCATATCTTTACCATTCTTTGTTTAATTTTCAAAAGAAAAAATACGTCCCATTATTTTTTGATTATGTTATTGACAGACTAATTATATTTTTTAGGAAACTAGCCTATTGTCGCAGTCGCTAGCATTTGCGTCAATAAAATTTGATAGTTTTTGAAGTACTGAACTAATAGTATTTATTAATCGCAAAATCGGTCACGGAGTCACGGAATTTACCGATTCGCACAAATCGGAACAAAGCCATTAGGCAACAACATTCATTGATTTTGAGACATTTTCGAATAACATTGTTTTGAAATTGATAAAGTCAAACTCATGTATTGCGATAGGAAATTGAATTCGTAGCACACAGAGTGTGCAGATTACAGTAAAAAGGAGATTAATATTAAATATTAATATAAATAATGTGTATATTTAACATGTATTAACTTTTCTTTTAAAAATAAATATGTAAGTTTATTTGCAGTGGCGTTTAGTGATCCCTTGTAGAAATCGAGTCAAATTCTAAATTGTCTGTGGTTTTCTAGTGATCAAAATAATTACTAGCCTCTCGTTCTATAATCTTGAATTTCTACGACTTTTTGAATTAATACAATAGTCATTTCCGAAAAATAATAAAGAATCTAAAGTAAGCATGTAAAATATTAGACGTAAAAAACCTAATCGCCTCAAACTTCTCTTTTCGGGCACATAATAGGTAATAGTACTTACCATTTACCATCAGGTGGGCCGTACGCCTGTTTGACTAATTAGTTGTATAAAAAAAGTGCTCTTCGTGTCTACTTTGGAGACTGACTCTATTGAATTTGTTATGGTTCCTTTATGGGGTTACCTTGTACTCATTTCTCTTAATGTTAATTGATTTCTGTGCTGTATCTTTTCTTATATGTATGTAAATGATGCAATAAAGTGTTCATTCATTCATTCAATTTCATTGTGTTTTACATAGTATTTTACTCAATGACGTTGTGTACCTACTCTCTAATTAAATTGCAATTTTAATATAGTTAATGTGTTAGCAGTCTTAAATTATTAAATAAAGTACCATTTGTGGAAAGTATTATTTCTTGAAGTCATTGCTATTATTTAAAAGTTATCTAATCACTTCTCCTTTTTTCCATAATCTTAAACTTTGTCCAATATGGAGTTAGAAACTGAACCAAACTCTGTACAGACGTTGTTACTACAAGCTCAGTCCGATGTAGTTTTACGAGACACGTGAGATGCGAAATAAGATTGGACTTTAACATGAGTTTACCATCCGGTGTCTAAAAGTGTCACTTTTCTAATGTTTATAGGATTTTTTTTTTCTGAGCTTGTATTTTTTAATGGCATTACTAAATAAAAAATTAAAGGTTAAATCAAACTATTTAATACGGTTTTAAACATTAACATAGTCTACCTAGTTGCCTGGAAGAAATTGCTATTGCGATAAGGCCGCCTTTGCGGAAGGTTATATTTTCTTGTATTTAACAATGTATCCTTGTTGTGCAATAAAGAGTTTTTGTATTGTAATTGTGACCGTTCATGGTACTATAAAGTGTTTGAAACGTAAGATGTAAATAAATAGGTAATTTTCGCGGTAAGAAGCGTATGGCCTCCGACACGAGAAGACATCATTTCTCACGGTCTTCTGTCAGTCAGCTCTGTCGCTTACTCCCAGGCTCCCATATCCATACTAATATCTAGTATCTGTCTGTATGTTACGCTTTCACGGCCAAACAGCTGGACGGATTTTGATAATCAAATCAAATTCAATCAAATCATTTATTTGCTAAAACACAGTACAGAATGTTCTTAAAAACAGTTATGTCGCTCAATGTATTTGACCTCATATTAAGGCATGCAAATGTCAACCAAATATCTAACCAACAGTTAACAAAAATAAGTCCAACAATTATGAAATATACTTAGGTCCAATTACTAACAAAACCAAAATGTCCACATTAAAAGATAAAAATATATCTAGTACCTAATTAGTCATTACTTTTGTGCAATTTACAATAGTCAATATATTCTCGTACAGAGTAAAAACAATGTTTCTGTAACCATTCCGTCAATTTTAACTTAAATGTCATTCCTTTTAACATTTTCAAATCATCTGGTAGATAATTAAATAATGTTATGCACATATTATATACGTTTCTTTTGTAAATATTTTTGTGACAAGTAGGCTGATACAATCTGTTCATAACTATAGCTCGTGTTTCTCTAGAGTTAATGTCACTTCTCTTAGTAAAGTAGTATTGATGTGATTCCACAAATATGCATACTTCTCTGATATAAAGACTAGGTAGGGGCAGTACCTTCAGCTCTGCGAAAAGCGGTTTACAACTATCGTTGACCCAAGCATTGCAGACAGCACGAATGCATTTTTTTTGAACCTTAAATGCCCGTTCCATTTCTACCGAATTTCCCCATAAAATAAGAGCATAATTTAGTCGAGATGACACATAACCATGATAGGCCAATAATGATGATTCCTTAGAAATAGTCTGCCTCAATCGTCGTAATGCAAAAACAAAACGATTGAGCTTATTACATAGTTCTTCAATATGTGCCTTCCAATTTAGATTTTTATCAATTACAATACCCAGGAATTTGTAAGTATCCACTTTCTCAATAACAAATTCATCATAGCTTACTTGAAGTGATTTTTGTTTGGAGTTATATGACGAAAATTGCATATAGTTTGTTTTACCGATATTTACCCGCAAGTCATTTACATTCATCCACTTTACCACATCTCCAAGTGCTTTATTGACAGTACTTTCGTAGGATTCTGCATAGTCACATTTAATAATTATAGTGGTATCATCAGCAAATAATATACTTTTATGATCAATAGAACTGGGGAGATCATTTATGTATAACAAAAATAGCAGTGGACCAAGAATGCTTCCCTGTGGTACGCCCACGTTACAGTTTCTAAAATTAGATCTATATGTTACTTTATCAAGTGTATTGCCTTTCTTGTTAAATGAAATTTGGTATGAATATAGTTGAAGACCCGGGGTCAAACATAGGCTACTTTTTATGCAAGTGGAGCTGCGGAGAGTTTGTCTATATCGTTGGATCAACGACACGACAAGAAGAAAGAGAAAAACGCAAGAGACGCAAAAATTAAATTGATTATGGACAAGATCTCTTAAAACAAATGAAAACTTCTTCGTCCAAGCGTGTTTTTCTAGTTGCTTCTCAGCTTACGCTTCGGAGTCTAGGGTACGCTCTAAGTCATGATCTTAGATTTGGCAGAACTGGTTATTATAATAGACTGACTGCCGTCTGACTTCCATAACCTTTTTTACAGGAAAATCAGACCAACACGAACATGACCTGAGGTGTGTTAGTGGACAACACTGTCAGATTTTGTTTCAGGCTGCCTAAAGCATCTAACATCTATCGATTACAATCGGGACCAACGGCCTAACGTGCTTTTCAAAGAACGGAGGAGCTCGAGATAGAAATTGCCACTAATTGGCGACCAATCCAATACGGGTCGCGTATCCTCGTCGCTTGATACGTGCATTCGCTACGAATACGCGCGACGCGCTCGACTATCGAACTCCTCATAAAAGAAAAAAAAAACAAACCAATAGCACAGCTCAGTGTAAATGCCTTCCCGCTAATACAAATACATTAATCCTTAGACCGGGAGACGGCACTAAATCTTAAAAGCAATTAAAGCTAGCCCGAAGTCGAAGAGCATTATGTCTGTAGTTGAAACTTTTACGTTTGAAATTGTATCTTTTTACTCCAGGGTTATCATTTTTACTCCACTACGTGAAGTTTTCTTATGTTTTCGCGATTGTTATTCATTATATTAAACTATTTTAATACGGTTTTATCGCGTTTATTACTTATTTATTTACACCTGACGTTTCAAACACTTTACAGCGTTCATGGTCGCAGGCAGACTAAGTTAACATTTGTCTTTGATGTCATAAGATTACAAAACTACCGCCTGAAATTTTTATTGGGAACTATTCCGATTCACGCAGTATTGGCTCACAGTATCTAAGGGTCTTGCAGTCTGCTTCCGAGTTTGCGATTTTATTAAGTTAATGACTGGGTCCCAAGCTGGCGGTACCTGCCATCCATCCTCTCTATTGAAATTAGGATGTTTTTTAATTTCAATAACTTCACGTAACATCCTTGGAATGAATCTGTCCACTACGTGAAGCTATAAAAGAAGGGTTATGTGATGGACTTGTATGCATATGTTGTTTCGTAGCGAAAAAACAGTTAAACCGATTTTAGTACATGAAACTTCGTTAGGTTCGCAAGAACGATTGGGTAGGTTAAAATTTGAAAAAAAAATATTAATATCTACTTAATAATCTATCTATATAATTGTGTGTCTTATCAAAATAAATGTGTTTTTTTAAAGGTCATTCCAAAAATATATGATAAAATGTTGAACTCCTCTGTGATTGGGTTGATTTTTGCAAAACAAAAGTAGTTAAATACTATATTTTAGTTGCATTTTGCGTGTACCAATATTTCCAATGGCATAAAATTTCGCATCATTTGTTTAATTTTACAAATGACAAAATTAAATACAGATAATTCTGGTTACAATTTTGTAAATAAAATCTTTGATAAAAGACGTGAATTCAAAAATCGCAAAAGGTTTAATAATGAATGCTGATTTTCCACCAATAATTTTCCATCAAGGCAACATCGAATTTTGTATTCAAAGGATGTTGAATATTTTGAATAGCAATGGAAAAACATTTTGCCTTTCACAAGCCAATACAAACTTCGTAGCTGTGCAAATATTTTAATTTAAACGTCGAAAAACTTATTTAAGCAAAGCATAATAAATCCATGTATTGAAAATAACATTACGGAACAACTCTCCGTGAACACGGCCGTTGTAACACGGTTGAAACGTCGGAATCATGAAGGTATGGTAATCCTATAAATAAATGTTTTAAATATGCAGTGTGTTAGTTTAAAAGTTAGGTATTCCGTACATCTATCTTTGCTTAATTTCATTGTCGATCGATCATACATTATTATGGCATCAGAGTGGTTTTGAACCGCCTTTGATGTCGTTCCTTTAACGACCACCAGATGACCAAAAGCTTAACGTCCAAAGCACGGAATCAACATTATTATGTCGGTGGCGGAGTTTTGTCCTCTGAAGTTTGATAACAGCCAGAGTCGACTCGCAAAGAAGAAGAAGAAGATCATTATTATCAGACGTTCATACGTCAGTTGGTATCGTCGCAAAATGTCCCTTTCGCAAAATGTCTCTTTGGCAAAATGTCCCTTGCGCAAAACGTCCCTTTCGCAAAATGCTCCCCGGTAGCAAAATGTCTCCTGGTAGCAAAATGTCCCTTTTCCAAATTTTCATTATTTTCATAAAATTACTGTAAAGTGAGTTTTTATTAGTCGTTTATTTGTTTGTTACGCCTCCACGCCGTAACTTCTGAACCAATTATCATGAAACTAGCTTTTGCGGCTCCGCTCGCGTTAATATCGATCCTTAAACAGTAACTTTTTCGGGATAACAAGTAGCCTATGTGTTCATCTGTGTAATAAACTATCTGTGTACAAAATTTCATCTAAATCCTTTAAGCGGTTTAGGCGTGATGAAGTAACAAACATCCAAACATACAAACTCACAAACGTACAAACTTTCGCATATTTTATGATATTAGTAGGAAGTAGGAAAGTAGGATTTTGCATACACGTTGTCTGTGTGGCACGAAAAAGGTTATGAGGTAGGAAGGTTACCGAGTTGATTATTTGTATTTCATTCAAATTTTAATTATTATTATAAATAATAAAATAAAACAGATATTCTTACTAAATATTCAGGTCTTTAATTTTAAACGTTAGATAAGTTACAATACTACAGATTTTGTTTATGGTGAGACCTCTGAAAATCACGAAAATGTTCACCACAGTAAAGAAAATCGTAATAATGGATATTTATTACGGGTATGCCCCTTCCACTTTGTATAGAAAACATGAAATTTTGTGAAAGGTATATTTTTACCATCAGGGGAATTTTTCTACCAGGGGACATTTTGCTACCAGGGGACATATTGCGAAAGGGATATTTTGCGAAAGGGACGTTTTATGAAAGGGGCATTTTGCGAAAGGGACATTTTGCGAATGGGACATTTTGCGACTAGGAGACATTTTGCGTACATGACATTTTGCGACGATACGGTTCAGTTGTTTCGTGCTAAATAGAGTATGCTTCCCATGGGAATCTAACACGCGACCGTGCATAAAAGGCTGTATAAATATTTAATTTGAATAAATCCATTGTATTTGATTACTCTTTTCTATAATTTCAGAGCTCAGAGTATAATTTTAATCTTGATTAAATCCTAGATATCCCTACTTCCATACTAATATTATAAATGCGAAAGTCTGTTTGTCTGTCTGTCTTTCTGTCTGTCTGTTTGTCTGTTACGCTTTCATGGCCAAACCGCTAAACGTATTTTGATGAAATTTGGTATGAATATATTTGAAAACCCGGGGTCAAACATAGGCTACTTTTGTACGCAGGCGGAGCAACGGGAAACAGCTAGTAATATTATAATTGCGAAAGTCTGTCTGTTACGCTTTCACGGCCAAACCGCTGAAAGGATTTTGATGAAATTTGGTATGAATATAGCTGAAAACCCGGGGCAAACATAGGCTACTTTTTGACGCAGGCGGAGCTGCGGGAAACAACTAGTTATTTATAACTGCGACAGCCATAGTCGATGAAAATACCATAGAAAATTCTAGAGAAACACTTGATCCTCTTATTCTAACAAAGTACTAAGACAACATAGTGCATACAAAGTTGATGTAGCTTTAATTATAGTTCGATGGCAGCTGCATGCTGCAGCAATCAGAAACCACAGCCAATTTATTGTCAGGAGTGTGCATTGTTCCAGATGTTGTTTGGTATTTGGATGTGGTGTATTCGCAAACACGAATAGGTTTTGTTCGAATTTTAAAATACCGAAAACTTTTTTTTTATTGACCTATTTCTATTTGAAATATTCAGTTGCCATATTGCTGAATTGTGGGTTTTTGGTTGTTTTTTTATGACTATATTTTTGATGACCCCTTATAGAAGGGGAGGGGCTACTTAGGTAAGTACCCCCCACCCCCCCCCCCCCCATTGTGTCAGATGAATTGCAAACAAATTGCAAATAAATGATTTGATTGATTGATTGACATAGCCCAACAATATTGCCATACTAAAATTGGCTTCCAAATTTATTGCTTAAGTTAATCGCTGAACATTAAAAAAAAAATAGTTCGTTAATTCAGGACCAACGATACAGCGAACATATTGAAGTGACACCTTCAGAGGATTTAGGTCATCTCACTGCGGAATTAAACTGCTTTTATGCATGTAATTTTAATCTTCACTGCTATATTATTACCACATCTATTAAACATAAATTCAGCACCAAACGTGTCACAGCCTTCTATTCAGTCTATCTAGACAATCATTGTCAAGCTTCGACGTTCTTGTGATTAGAACTGAACAGGCATTTTAGAAAGACTCACTGCTATACTCAGAATCAAATTAGAAATTTTATTTAAATTCTTCGTTAGAGGGAGATTTTCTACCACATGATGGACAGGACTATGGAAATTAAATGAAATCCATTTTGTTCATTCAGTTGTACTTAGCCTTTCGCCTGCGTCAAACTAGAAAACAATAAAAATCCATTGTTAAGAACCATAATATGGTTTTCGCGCATTTGGAAGGTTATCCTAATATGAAATATGAAAAGTAATATTTATGAGACATATAATATATATGTCGAAATGACGAAAAGGGTAGGCTGTCATCAAGTGACAGCAAAAGATGTAGGTAATGAAACTCTCTTTATTGAGAGAGATATGATTAAGTTAACAATCAATTATCATTAAGATCTTATTAAATTGGACAGAGAGCCTGTTCGTCCCGATAGTGGGACGGTATCCCAAATCATGGTTAAAGCAGACGCACACGACTCCCCGCGTCATACGATCATCCACAACCAAGAGTCTACCTGGATCTCTCCCATGCTAACATATTAGGAGACAACTCATCAAGAGACAGAGGTAAAGAAGGATAGTGCATCGAAGTGCACCTCACCGAGTCAGAGCCCTGACTGGCCAAGACTGCCGATTCATTTTTTTTTTTTTGTTTGAACTGACCTACAATTTTAGCTCCTGTGAGCTTTAAAATTTACAGCGGGACAGTTTGGGGCGAGGGCTATTAACCCTCAGCCTTTTCGGCAAATGCACAAGGGGCTCCCGGTTGGGACGAATCTCGGCCATGGGATTTGCCTTTATCAAGCGAGCGATGCAAACTCGCGAGCGGTAGCAAACGCTCAATGCCATAAGGGCCGACACTATTGTGCCTGAAGGGCCTACTAAGAACCTATCGGTGGAGCCGATTCAGTCATTTGGCGTTCGATTTATACCAATTACAAAGAAGGGGGCAACAGTAGGGATAATGGTGGAGTCGGTAGGCGTTTGATATTAAAATGTAGATAGTTAGGTTAGTCATATGCCGACATATACTTCTATACTAATAATATTTATGCAAAAGTTTGTCTGTCGGTCAGTCGACTATTACGATTTCACGACAAAACCGCTGAATTGATTTTCTTGAAATTTGATACGTATAGATATATTTTAAGACCAAGACTCAAATATAGTCTATGTTTGACTTTTTTAAAAAAAATAAACCTCAAGGGGTTGCTATGGGCGGTGCAAAATTATATGAAATACACATAAAACATACATTGGTCGCTGCCGCGGGAAACGGCTAATCCATACTTTCATACTAATATTATAAATGTGAAAGTGTGTTTGTTTGTTTGTCCTTCTTTCACGTTAAAACGGGAGCAACGGATTGATGTGATTTTTTGTGTGGAGATAGTTGGAGACCTGGAGAGTGACATAGACTATTTTTTCCGTGACACAAACGGAATTCAACGCGGGCAAAGCCGCGGGCATAGCTAGTAAAATATAAATAAATGCACGAGTGCTAGTAATTAAAATTTCTCCATGTAAGGCTACTGACACATTTTATGTTCGAGTGCATTAGTATATCCACACCTTAACTTCAAACTATGGCCGCCTGTAAACCCCAACGATCCAAAGTAATTTATTAGAGTTCCTAACAGAAGTTTAGACTGAAAAGTTTATATTAATGTGGGTACTATTATGAACCTAACGCTCCAACTCTAATCTTTACTTTAGATTTTGAACTGTTAAATTTTGAACTGTTTAATAGGCAGACTGCGTCACTTTTTTATAGGATATTTGAATGTTAGAAAACAGAAATAATGAACTAGATTCCAAGAATTTGAAAAACCGGCGGGAATATTACATACCTGATATGTCAATAGTTCGAAATTAATTTGAAAAAAATATTTAGTACATATGTAAAATGATATTTTAATATATATTTTTTTTTTTGTTTATCTTGAGGGTTTACTGAAACACTTCTATTAGTACTAGATGTTGTTTTAAACTAATACATCATATAAAAAATAAATTAAGAGAAAGGCCAAGAACATGGTCAAATGTGTTAAAAATGTTCGAGAAAATTGGAAGCTAAGGATAGGGATTCGTGGAAGAAGAGAGTTTTTGCCTAGCAGTGGGACACATACGAGTATAGCTAAAACAGTATTAATACGTTTTTAGGTATAAGACTAGGTAGCACTGTAGAGTCCACCTGCTAACATGAACGCTGTAAAGTGTTTACGTAATTACATTGGTTGATGATGTTATTTCATGTAAAAAAGAGTTTTCAGAAGTTAAATAAATATCTCATGCAAGGATGAAAATATAATATCGCGAATAATGTTAGAATAAGATAAACTCAGACATTGTATTAAATTGTACGTAGGTTTTCCAAAAATACTTGTTTATTAGGCTGAAGGTCAATGTACGTTGTCATAGTCAGATAGTTATCCATACTTTATTTTATAATTGCGAAAGTCTGTCTGTCTTTCTGTCTGTCTGTCTGTAACGCTTTTACGGCCACACCGCTGAACGGATTTAAATGAAATTTGGTATGAATATAGTTGAAGACCCGGGATCAAACATAGGCTACTTTTTGACGCAGGCGGAGCTGCGGGAAAGGCTAGTTATTTTTTTATAACTTGTATCCTGTCGCGGTTACTTCTCCCGTTCCTTTCTTCCGCCGGTACGATATAGCTTCCATCTCTGTGTCTTGCAAATCGCCTGAATAAATCCAAAAAAACTGCTTGGTCTTGTTTTCTTTTATGCTCATAACCCTTCAAATAAAACCCCATTTGATACTTGCTTCCGATGCATCGAAAAATTATTATCCGTAAAAACCTTCTACAAAATATCGTTACAATTTTAATACATTTTGAAAGCATTTTGCGTATTTTCCTGTTAAGAAAAATTAACACTTTTTTTCACGTAAATAGAGTTGAGCATACAAAAGAGAGCTTATGCATCGAAAATTTGTTGTTAGAGAATATAAAAACGTGTTACACGGAATCAAAAGTAAACATGAACGTGTCATACTTTATTTTAACCCCCTTATTAAAATGAGGCTATTTTTCTGGCTGTTGTTGTTCATTATCAAGGAATGAATGAAAACACTTTATTGCACACTTTTGTACAAAGGCGGTCTTATAGCTAATGCGATCTCTTCCAGCCATTTATGGTGGAAAAGAGCTGAGATAAAAAAATTGGCGCGAGCAGAAATCTAAAAATTAGATGAACATGATGTAAGTTTTATTATTAATTGTTGGAATAATAAAGTTTGTATGTCAGTCCATATATGAAAGTGTGTAGAAAGATGCGAGCGAAACCACATGTAACGGCTAGTTCAAATTAATAATGTACTCTTTTCTCGAAATATACTCTAACTGTATCTATATCAGGAGATTTTAGTCTACCTGCGGCCATGAACGCAGCAAAGTGTTTGAAACGATAGGTGTAAATTGCGACTAATAAGAGCGACAAAAAATCGAAAATGTGGAAAAAGCGGGGAAAATTATTGATCTTTGAGGGCTTCCGTTGCGTGCGCTGCGAAGCCCGTTCGAGATAACCAGAAAATATGTATGAAAGAATTATACCTCTTTAAATTATCTACAAAAATGTCCGCGACAGTATATGTCTATCTTTTAAGATTAACTCACAATAACCGTTTTTATGATAATCAAATTTGGTCGAAATTAATGCATTATTACAAATTATTTGTCAGAGTTGTATCAACATAATAATATTAATCTTTATGCAAATAAATGTGTTATTGATTAAGAGTATTTAACTGTGAACAAAATTGTCTTTGACATCGCCTTATTTCAATACACATCTTATAAGATAATACAATTTTAAAATAACTCTGAAACAAAATTCACATGCGCCGCATGATGAGCGCTCGCCCATGATTCCCAAATAACTATTCCACGCGGATGAAGTCGCGGGCTCAGCTAGTTAAAAAGTAAAAAGACAATAAAAATGGCAGCACCGTCTAGGATTGTAAACAATACGCACCTAGATTTTAATTACTGTTTCCTGGAAATCCGAGTTATTGTAGTATCAAAGTGTTTTTAATCAATAATACAAGACCTAGAAGACAAGAAGAAAAAAAATACCAACAGCAAAATTCGTTTAACGTATGCTGTAACATATCTGACGTAACGGATAAAGGACATAGCTTCAACATTGGACTTCAAGTACCTAATACATTTTGACATTGTAAACGTTCTTTTTTTAAATTGATTTTTATTTATTTATTTTACCTACATAATTAGGTAAACTGACTCAGGTTGTTTCTTGAGACATTACATATCATTGTTATCTTAAATTATATTTTATAATAAGAGTAATTTTTTGGTACTAGTTGAATGTTGCTATGTTAGGTATGTGATGCTCGTATGTTACTTTGTAGTACGAATAATGTTCTATTATAATGAGTGGCCCCATCTCCTACATTTAGTTGTGCCCGGTGCTTCGGCACGTCCCTAAGGGTGCACGAAATCAGGCTGCGGGTAAGCTGTGCGAGATAATCGATGGGTGTGTTGACTCTAACGGGACAGACGACTAGTTTTCGCTGTTCTCGTTTGCATTTAGTGCCTTGAGGGTTCGTTCGAAGTCTTTGCTTGGTAGTATGACTGCTAAAGTGAAAGCAAACATTGAAGCCAGCAGTCTCTGCACAACTGCACATGTGGCAATGGTCTTGCTTAAAACATGATGCCTTAAATTTACTATCTTTTACGGTCTGCGCCTACTTGGCTGTGCCCCGGGGAGGTTCATAATTTTAATGACATTTAAAATCAACTGTAGAGTCAGACCTAAATGTATTCCTGGATGAACTTTAATGGAGGCCAACTGGAGGTCTCGGGGTGCGGTGCGCGTCCGATGTTGGCTTGCCGGCTTTCCTGGCCTTGGCGCATGGGGTTGCGGACCTAGTTTATGTGATTCTCTCTTTCAATGGTGACAGGCGAGAATACCTTATGTGACGGGGGCAAAGGCCTCGTCGGCTGGCAGCGGGGGCGCGCCGAATCCAGTGGCTCTTTAGGTTCAAAGAGCTTGGGATGACGTGGGCGCAAATAGGACCCACAAAGACCTATTAAATGGTGCTACTGGAGCAGACTTAGCGAGGCTTCGGGCTGTGTTGCGATCTGAGTCGGGCGCATGGCTGCACGCTTTACCATCACCTCACCTCGGCACATTATTGGATGACGACTCCCTATGGGTGGCCGTTGCCCTTCGCCTCGGATGCAGAGTATGACACAAATGGAATTCCACGCGGACGAAGCTGCGGGTCTAGCTAGTAATTAATAAACGCGATAAAAACCGTATTAAAATGGTTTAATGTGTAACAATAGCGAAAACATTAGAAATAATTACAATTTTTGGAAGGGGTTTTTTAAAGCAAATATAACATAGAAAAAACATGCTTTTAATTATCTTTATGTATATTATATTACATTAACACAGTTTCTCATAATAACCTTGTACAAACTAAACTTAGACGTAATTTTCACGCAGAAAAGTTTTTAATTTAAGCAGGAACCTCTTATTGAAAAATTTCATGAAAAAGGGGAGAAAATTCATGTTGCGTTTATTAAAATCTTGAGTATCACGTACATAATTTAAATTCTCACTAACCACAGTTGGTTGAATATTGTTCCTATTTTATCATATTTTAAGATTATGTAAATAAAAATTACAAATTAAAACACATGGCTCCCGGTATACGTCTGTAGGTTCTGGGTTCGATCCCCAGTCATGGCAAGTTGAACAATTTTTTTTTTTTTAATTTTTTAAAGAGTTAGTCCCAAAGTTAGTTAGAGATATTTGGGTTACAATTTTAACGATACCACTTTCTTACTTCTTTCCTTTTTTTCTTTCTATCTTTGTTCCCTCTTTACTAAATCCATCATGGTTTATTCAAAACTTTGTCACCTCTATTTTACTTAGAGCCACAGAAGATCAACAATGAATAGCCAAAAGACGTCTAATGCCCTCTTAGATTACCAGTTTATTGTCAATTAATAACATGATCCCAAAACAAAAAGAATCTCTCAGCTTTGACTAACAAGACCGCCTTTTCATCAATATTAACCCACGCTTAGTCCCCAAACAAAGTCAATCTAAATTGATCCGGGTTTAATTATAGGCAGCAGGTGCACAAAACCGCATGCAATTTGGTTCAAATCCGATGCAGAATTTTCTAGAAAACACTAGATTTTTGTCGAACATTATTCCTTTTTTGTAGCTCTGCTTTTGTTATAACGAATTGAGTAACTGCTGTGACTTATTTTAATGAGATTTTTACACGAGTGACCAAAAAATAGAGTTATGTTTTCAGCATTAATGTTTGTATTGTTTATTTGGTTTACTCTTACACCCTACTAGAATTAATGAGGATAATGGATATTTGTATTAAGATTCTTAGATATAAGATGGAATAAGTCTTAAAGATCTTAATAGATATAGAGGTATGAGTTGGGTAAACTAAATAGAGTTGGAATCCGTTCATTCATAACTCTACGGCAAACTTTCCCCCTGCCCACATTTTCCTTTCAATCTAAAAACCTATCGACAATTTTTTTTTATAAACCATGGCTGTGCCAACTTTCGTAAGTATCCGTTCAGAAATGTGACATATAGCCCAGAAAAAACATATTTCACCGCAAAAGCAGAGTTTGCCAGACTCGAAATGGAGACTTTGGCTCGCTCAGCTCACTCCGTCAATCAACCTTAAAACGTCCTTAAAAAACTTTAAATTAATTGTAAAGGGTAGCAATAAGCTTGCCTTTAATCCATAGTTTTAAAACACCACTATAATATGGGAAATAAAGACATATTATGTTGTATTGTAAAAGATATGAAATCCGAGGCCAAAGCAAAAGCCAATCTAGTTTATTTACTACCCACTTGTTATCCGAACCCCAAAAAAAAATTGATTAGGGCCCTTTCAGATTAAGAACCCAATTTCGTCAAGTGGAGTC
This sequence comes from Euzophera pinguis, assembly GCA_947363495.1. NCBI lineage: Eukaryota > Metazoa > Arthropoda > Insecta > Lepidoptera > Pyralidae > Euzophera > Euzophera pinguis. The sequence goes on from OX376177.1 coordinate 1,728,780, forward strand.
GAGAGCCCCTTAAGCCAGGCACAGCCTTCGAACCACATTCGACCCCTAAGAACCTTTTATCTCAACAACGATTGTGCCTTATATGTTTTGGTTACTGTTTTTGTTTTCTAGGTATTTTTAAGCAAACGTTGGATAATTATCGTCTCTTTTATGAAAGTTAGAAAGTTAAAAAAAAATATATATATTAAGGCCCTTCCTCTTATCGATTTAAATTGTGTTAAATAACTAGTCAAAGTGCATAGGTAAAGCTTAAAATAATGCTATATTTCCAAAAAAATTGGTATAAATTGGTGGTTTAATTCATATAATATTTTCATTTGTTATTTAATTTCTTCTTTGTTTAATTTTGACTATAAAATATATATAGATGAGCTGGAGGATGATAATAGTGCCGTGGCGGGCTCCCCTGCTCGGCTATCTCGGCACGAGATTAATTTGGGGGCCTTGCCACACGAAGTAGATGTATAAGAATGTTTCAGGCGGTAGTTTGTAATCTTATGACATCAAAGACAAATGTTAACTTAGTCTGCCTGCGACCATGAACGCTGTAAAGTGTATGAAACGTCAGGTGTAAATAAATAAGTAATAAACGCGATAAAAACCGTATTAAAATAGTTTAATTTAATGAATAAAAATCGCGAAAACATAAGAAATCATTAAGAATTTTGTGGTGGTATCTTCAGTAAATATGCACAAATCCGAGACTTCACAGAACAGAACTATATATTAGTGTTTTCCACAAATTGCTTAATCAAATATTAATAATATAACTGAGGTTAGTTAAATAAACCTTCGAAAGGAAGGGAAGGCTCCTTCAAGAGGAAAATGGAATGTGATGACGTGAAAACAATGTGGATAAAAAAAAAGATGATTCAAAAAATTAAATGATTTTAAAATGAAAATGTGGTGAAGGATGGTTATGATATGAAAAAGTATAGAGAAATGAGGAACGATGCAAGCTCATCGTTACAGTGTAAAACGAGACAAAAAGTGCAAAAGCTAATAACTGAGGTTAGTTAAATAAACCTTCGAAAGGAAGGGAAGGCTCCTTCAAGAGGAAAATGGAATGTGATGATGTGAAAACAATGTGGATAAAAAAAAAGATGATTCAAAAAATGAAATGATTTTAAAATGAAAATGTGGTGAAGGATGGTTATGATATGAAAAAGTATAGAGAAATGAGGAACGATGCAAGCTCATCGTTACAGTGTAAAACGAGACAAAAAGTGCAAAAGCTAATAACTGAGGTTAGTTAAATAAACCTTCGAAAGGAAGGGAAGGCTCCTTCAAGAGGAAAATGGAATGTGATGATGTGAAAACAATGTGGATAAAAAAAAAGATGATTCAAAAAATGAAATGATTTTAAAATGAAAATATGGTGAAGGATGGTTATGATATGAAAAAGTATAGAGAAGTGAGGAACGATGCAAGCTCATCGTTACAGTGTAAAACGAGACAAAAAGTGCAAAGGCTAACACGTATAGGTCTAAATATATAATTTGTCACGCCTATTGGATACGTGCACCATTCCCCGCACGTATCTGTCATGACAACCATGGTCAATTTTATGTCCACCGTGCCAACTACACAACATGGCCATATTTTATTTACTACGCCGGCTTAACAACAACAACAAATTGTGCAACTAACTGACATTATGTCTCCTAAGACCTATGCTAACACCACGCCTGTCGAGCAAAGACTAGCCCCACTTTTACTAATGGGCATTCTTTATTGCCCTACCCCCGCTATTTATGACCAATATTATTGCCAGCAAATTTACAAGCGGAGGATCGTTTTATCTGTAAAAACTGTATGTGCATATGTGTGTTGTTATTGTATGTTGCACAAATAAATTATTTGATTTGATTTAGGAAGTTCAAATTTTTTGTCTTTACCTACCCATGCATGACTTACAATAATTAAAAAAAAATTCTAACACCAGTGACCAGAGTCGATAGATTTTATTACCCTACTCGCGAATATTAATAAACTAATTTTAAAAAGTAGATTTAGTATTTTATCTGTTTGGCATGGCAATATAAAAGCTTTATTGTCAGTACTTCCTCTTTTTAAAAGTGTGAACTTTACTGAATAATCGAGTTATCGTCTGAACAAGATTAAAGCTCGTTACGAGCTTTAACCGCGTTAAAGACTTTGATTATTCTCGCGATTGCTTGAATCGACTATTCAATTAGGTTGCTAACTGTTTTCTGCAGCTCCGCCTGCGCCAAAACATATATTTTACTAGCTGTTTCCCGCAGCTCCGCCTGCGACAAAAAGTAGCCTATGTTTGACTCCGGGTCTTCAACTATATTTATACCAAATTTCATCAAAATCCGTTCAGCGGTTCCTATGAGAATTTCGAGAAGTCCGTTTTTGGTGCATATCTAATCAAATAATTTGTATGACAAAGAAAAGTATGGTATAGATATTAATATAGGTTCAGTAGCTTTGCAAATGTTTTTGTACTCATAATAAGGCATTCAAATGAAATAAAATGAATCGAAACGATGCAAAACGAAACGAAACGAAACGAAAAGAAACGAAATGAAATTATGCGGGAACTCGGGAACTGCTTTGCATTAGGTGGGCCGCACGCTTTTTTGCCCACGCTTTTAGCCCCTTCATGGAAGGCACAAAAAATATCAAATTATTTTTATTAGGCAATGGGATACTATTACTGTATCTATATTATGCTAATTGTCGCCATTTTCACATGTTAGATTGTAATATTCTAAACGCTATCGTAATACAAGTACCCACATAACACGTTTATAGCCCGTAACTAGATTCTGGCTCGTTTAGATGAGAAATAAATTATCAAGTGAATTTGTTACATTTACAAAGTAGATTTGGACTAACTTAATAAAATCGCAAACTCGGAAGCAGACTGCAAGACCCTTAGATACTGTGAGCCAATACTGCGTGAATCGGAATAGTTCCCAATAAAAATTTCAGGCGGTAGTTTGTAATCTTATGGCATCAAAGACAAATGTTAACTTAGTCTGCCTGCGACCATGAACGCTGTAAAGTGTTTGAAACGTCAGGTGTAAATAAATAAGTAATAAACGCGATAAAACCGTATGAAAATAGTTTAATTTAATGAATAACAATCGCGAAAACATAAGAAATCATTAGATTTGGACTGTAATAAAAACTGGTTCAGGACGCAAAAATTACTGTATTTTTATCCTGCTAAAATAGATCAGCAGTACCATAGGCCACATTACAATAAATTCACAAAATTCAAATAACAACATTGTTTTCAATAGGCTACTATTTTATACGGAACAATACATACACTAAAAAGTAACCGATTCCGAAAACAACAACAAATTTGGTAAATAATGAAAGCAGTAATTAGCATTTAAAGTTTTCTGATGAAGAAAAGTGGGAGTGTGGCGGGGACGTCTTGCTATCTCTTTTGCACATATGAAATCAAGTGGCAGTGACGTCACTCTACCATTAAGTGCGTCCCTTTCTTGTTTTTTGACAGTTTTCCCTTCCAAAGGATTTCAAAGGCTTAAAACTTATTTAATATTGAACGGATTCAAAAAAATGTTTATATTTTCGAATGCAGGATCTCAAATTAGTGATATGAAATAAAAACAATTTTTGAATAGAATAGCCTATTTGGAGCAAGGCAGACTTTGTGAAGCAATCTCTTTCAGCCAACCTTTAGGTAATATTAATATCCACCTAATCTACTTACGTACTCGTATATAATAGCACCTGTAAAGGGGGGCTTTACAGGTTCTTTTCTGGTCTTTTACCTTAAATTTTACCCTGGATTATTAGTTTTTACAAACAATGTCTATTGATTATTTAAGTGATCGTATGACCCACACCAAAAACTAGAACTACCGAAAAGCTACCTTGTTGATAGTAATACATACATACATACATACCATCACGCCTTTCCCCCGTAGGGGTAGGCAGAAACCACGGATTTCCATTTGCTACGATCCTTACAGACTTCCCTCGCTTCTTCTACGCTCATCACGCTTGTCATACACGCTCGTCGATTACGGGTACTCCTGACATCTTCCTTTTTTAACATGTCTGCGATTTGGTCGCAGTTTGGAGCACGGCGGGAGCGATGGTGTTATGCTCGATCGCCGCAAAGGGAATTACTTCCCGCCAGGCGAGGTGTTATGCCTGGGGAACCGCGGCTCCGACGGTGTTCTGTCGGAGGTTGTATATATGCTCCAATTCTTTAGAAACTCTGATATCGCGTTTCAGCCCTCCATTCTAATTAGGCTTCTTGTATGGGAATTTCTGTTCTTTCTCTTTAGCGCCATCTGTTGCGTAGGAGTTGTAGTTATTTACTGTGCGATGGTGTCGCCACAGGACTCCCTCCCAAGACCGAAGGTCTGATAATCTTGATGTGCAGTCTGTGCTTCAGATGTAGCTTGCAAGTGCCAGTTGCTTGATGTCCCAGTGGGTCGGGAGTGTAGTTGCTCGATAATCCCAGTGAGTCGGGTGTGAGCGATTGCGTGCTCGTAGTCTGCGGTGAGTCGAGACTGTAAGTTGAGCGATGCTGACTTGTTGGCGCCGGTGGATGTCTTGTGCAGAAACTGCCACGCTGGTGTGCGGTGGCCGGCCGTGAGTACCAGACGTGGGCTGCGGTGGATGTGCCGGTCGCTGAAGTGCTTTGAGATGTGAGGGTTAGTTGCAGGGCCAGGAAGCTCGGTGAGTCGGCTGCGATGGACCTGGAGATACACCCTTGTAGTTGGCTTGCTGAAAGACTGCTTGCTGCTGACCAGATGATGAGGCTTGAGAGGTGATGAAAGGTTGGAGAATGATGTTGAAGAATGTTCATGATGATAGAAGGCTGCTTCCAATCACGTCGGGGTCACCACTTTGGAGCACGGCGGAAGCGATGGTGTTATGCTCGATCGCCGCAAAGGGAATTACTTCCCGCCAGGCGAGGTGTTATGCCTGGGGAACCGCGGCTCCGACGGTGTTCTGTCGGAGGTTGTATATATGCTCCAATTCTTTAGAAACTCTGATATCGCGTTTCAGTCCTCCATTCTAATTAGGCTTCTTGTATGGGAATTTCTGTTCTTTCTCTTTAGCGCCATCTGTTGCGTAGGAGTTGTAGTTATTTAAAGTAAAAAGTGGAAACTACCATAGATAATAAAAACAGTTTTAATATAAACGATATTAAAACTGTTTTTATTATCTATGGTAGTTTCCACTTTTTACAAATGTCACTACTGTGAAATTAGCGTCCCTTCTTGTTTCGGTATACTTATAAAAAATGGTAGTTTGTCTCTGTGCGTTAAATATTTTATTGTAATACAGAAAGTACTGGGTTGTGTTCCCGAAATAAACGTTGATTTAAGTGAAGCCCGTGTTTTTCTTTATATCTCCTTGGTTCAGTAGTCAAGGCGTTTGTCTGCAGACCCAGGTCATAGGTTTGATTTACACGGGAAGTATACTTTGTTTAATTGCTTCCAGTTTGGTAAGGACATTGCAGGCTTGAATCGCCTGATTGTCTGATAATAATGATGATTCCGTGCTTCAGAAGGCACGTCCAAGCTGCCATTTGGTGGTCGTTAAGGAACCACGCCAGAGGCCGAAAGCGTCCGGATGCGAAAAACTCTAACACTAGGGTGCACACGTGCACATGGTCCCTCGACGTATGAATTAACCGGAGGGAACAAGAAGTAGTTACAAGGTTGCTTGCTGTCGCTTGTGACCAGAGGGATTAGTACAAGTGCAAGTAACTAGCATCGTTCAAACGAGCCTCGACCACATAAAGCGTCGTTGACACGAACCACGATAATCTGCACCGCAGTTGATTATTACGGCTGTAATGTGTACGCAGCTTAGTTGTATGATATTATGTACGGCAGAACTGCTTTAAAGATAGGAAGCCCGAATTTTTGAACGAGCAAGCGAGGTTTTGGCAAAAACTCCGGGTAATCGCTAAGTGCAGTTTTTCTACCACTTCACTTAGCCGGATTCTTCTGACTAGACTTGACTGCCGAGCCGACTTTTAGATTTGACTAGAACTTGATAAAACCACACTGTAGGGCTGAAGAAGATAGAAAAATTAAGATAGGCTTTATAGGACTCGTATCCACGGCCGTAAAAACCATTACTAAAAAAAAACAAGAGTCGGATAAAAGTAATTTCAGTCTGACCACATAATATACCTACTTCTTCAAAGGGATGCAATAAGGACGTCCATAGCTTACGAAAGCTTTCACGCGACATTTTTACGAAGTGTAAATAAAATCTCACTAATCCTAAAGATACGGGCATTATATCAGAATTCCTTTGTTCCTTCACATGTGCTGAAGAAAAAAGAGGACACGGATATACATAATACAAGATAGGCCGTAAGGTTTTGGCGGGAAAGTAGTTGATTAATCAACTCTTAATTTTCCCCAATAAAATTTTATTAGGTATTTATTTATTTCATCTGACTGCGACGTCAAAGCCCGAATAGCAGCAGCATGAACAAAATTGCGTGAGGTGACTGGTGTCACCCGTGACCTAAAAATTCCTGCCTAAATTTTTATAAAAAATTTAGGCTTGCCTTTCTACATGGCGGCAACGCGTGGCCGGTGCTCCAACGGTGTAAGCAAGTGTTGCGTGTCACGGAGATGAAGATGCTGCTATAGATGTGTGGAGTGTCGCGGAAACCGGAAAGATCGCATACAAAACTCCCGTATCCGGGGCAGCCTTCATGTTCGTGATATAGCGTCAAACTTCAGGAGAGCCGCTTAAGATGATACGGCCACGTCTTACGGAAACCGGCTTATTACTAACATAGCCTGTAAGCCATACTAACAAAATGAGTCTCTGTTACTTGAAATAAATAAATTTATTATTATGTATCTCCGCTTGGGATTCACGGGTTACCCCGGTCCTTTGAGAGGCTTGCGCGGGGATATGGATCCAACACGTAGAGGCCCTTTGGAGAAGTTGATGTCATGTGGTGGTCCTGCCAAAACCCGTTCTCGGTTATATCAATAGTTGACATTTCCATGAACAGGTCTCGGCAGGAGGAGGAACTATTTCTAATAGGTGAAAAGAATAAATGGGTTATGGTGATAAAGTTTGGATGGATTTAAACTGGGCTATTGCAATAGAAATCGGACGCCTGCCATAATCATGATTACTGACTATTAGTGGCAGGCGGTGACTCGCCACTCAGTGAATGGGCCCCCCAAATAGCCGCCGCATTTGGCAACAGAGGGGCAACATTGGGATGAGCGGCTAAGGGTGCCGAGAGGTGCGGCTCCGGTTTCGCCATCGCGAGTTGCCTCGTGAGCGGGTTTCCCCGTTATTACGCCATTACGTGCAATACACTTCCACCCTCGAGCATATAGCTCTTGCGACTCCACTCTGGCCGGCCGGCTAAGGCAAGCCAGAGGTAGGGGTCCTGTCCCTCATCGGCGTCCACTCCGACCTTGGCGAAGGAAGGTCGGAGGTGAGGGACGGAGGCCTCCCCTGGGAGCACTCAGGTCCGCGGTGTCGCCACTCACCAACAGCTAGCCACAAGCTGCCCTGCGGAGACTGACTGCACTGGGAAGAGAACCCAGTGGGCGATGGGGTCGTCACATCCCTACGCCTATTTATTATTATTGTATCTCCTTTTGGATTTCACGGGTTACCCCGGTCCTTTGAGAGGCTTGCGCGGGGATATTGATCCAACACGTAGAGGCCCTTTGGAGAAGTTGATGGCATGTGGTGCTCCTGCCAAAACCCGTTCTCGGCTATATCAATAGTTGACATTTCCATGAACAGGTCTCGGCAGGAGGAGGAACTATTTCTAATAGGTGAAAAGAATAAATGGGTTATGGTGATGAAGTTTGGATGGATTTTAACTGGGCTATTGCAATAGAAATTGGACGCCTGCCATAATCATGATTACTGACTATTAGTGGCAGGCGGTGACTCGCCACTCAGTGAATGGGCCCCCCAAATAGTCGCCGCATTTGGCAACAGAGGGGCAACATTGGGATGAGCGGCTAAGGGTGCCGAGAGGTGCGGCTCCGGTTTCGCCATCGCGAGTTGCCTCGTGAGCGGGTTTCCCCGTTATTACGCCATTACGTGCAATACACTTCCACCCTCGAGCATATAGCTCTTGCGACTCCACTCTGGCCGGCCGGCTAAGGCAAGCCAGAGGTAGGGGTCCTGTCCCTCATCGGCGTCCACTCCGACCTTGGCGAAGGAAGGTCGGAGGTGAGGGACGGATGCCTCCCCTGGGAGCACTCAGGTCCGCGGTGTCGCCACTCACCAACAGCTAGCCACAAGCTGCCCTGCGGAGACTGACTGCACTGGGAAGAGAACCCAGTGGGCGATGGGGTCGTCACATCCCTACGCCTTATTATTATTATTATTATTATGTGGGGAAGAAGTGTCTAGCCATGCGGCCTTCGCCGAGCCGAAGTAGAAGGGGCGCACCCAAAAAATGCTGACTCGACGTCGCAACAGAAAATATGTGTGCTAATGGACTAACAACCAAGGATGCCGAAGACCGGGGGAAATGGGGGAGGAAAAGTAGGAAAGCGGACCTTGGGCTCCGAGACAATCAGCCGAGGATAGTTATTTAGTTCATCGTCGAAGTGACCGATGCCTTGAAAAACATCGCAGGCAAGCGCTGGATGCAAGTCGCTTACAACCAGTCATTTTGGAAATCCTTATCCGAGGATGATTAAATGAAAATGATGATTAAAATTACGTAACAAATTAAACTATTTTAATACGGTTAGAATCGCGTTTATTAGATAATAAATCATTAGGTATCTTGATCTGCTAATCCTGTATTGTTCCTAAGCAACCAAAGCCATATCCATTAATCCGTAGGTCTAACAATTGTAACATTTACAAAAAAAAAATGGCAGATGAAAGAAATGCTGTAACAACCATTTATTATATTTCTTTGTGGCGCGAGTCGCTTCTTATATCCTTTTAGATCCATTGAATTGCCCCACCGTGTACCAATTATTTTTTTTTAATCATAAGAATCAATTATGAAATAGCTACTAAACGTGGATTATGGGATAGGACAAAAGTTACTAGTTTAAACGATGGTTATCTTTATACACACCGACATTGCAAGGAGTTGCATAGACGGACGTGGCCAACGCTGCGACGCAATGCATGTTTTAGGGCCGTGGCGCAGTAGTTTACTGACACGCGGTCGGCTAAAGAGTTTTTTTTTTTTTGTGGCTGAAAATACCATTGTTATGCAGTAGTACTAATACAATATAAAAAATAAAGTTTTATACTTCAAAATACTACAAACTGTAATAATGACCAAATCGCAGGCATATTAAAAAAGGCAGATGTCAGGAGTACCCGTAATCGACGAGCGTGTTTGACGAGAGTGATGAGCGTAGAAGAAGCGAGGGAAGTCTGTAAGGATCGTAGCAAATGGAAATCCGTAGTCTCTGCCTACCCCTACAGGAAAAAGGCGTGATGGTATGTATGTATGTAATGATGGCCAATCCATGTTGATATTTGCAAGGAGTTTGATAAGTTAGCAACGCGAATTTCGTATGATAAATCTATAAAGGTCCACCAGGTAACAAAGAAATTTCATAAAAAATCTTAACGCAGACTGACACACTGGCTGTTTTTAACAAAGTCAAATTTGCGGGAAAGCAACAAAAAGTAAAGGCCCAATAGGAACACAACAAATGGACGAGAAAATCTCCTAATCGCGTGTACTCAACGTCTGAATATAATGTATTTGCTTACCCCGTATTTTTAAATTACCGCGAAAAAGGTTTTTTGGCATAATTCCCTTTTTATTGTTACAAATTTTATCACGTAAAGTAATTTTTATTGCGTTAATTTTGATGTGATTATTTAGAAGTTGGTCGAGACTAAATTCTTAGTTGTTCAAAGAAACCAGGTTGTCTGATAATAATGATGATTCCGTGCTTCGGAATGTACGTCAAGCCGATGGTCTCGGCTTCAATCTGATGGTCGTTAAAAGAATCACTTAAGAGATCGAGAAGCGGTTCCGAACAATTCTGACACTGACATCATGGGTGTACGTACATGGGCAGTTGCCAATCACCAATTAGTAAGCCTCGACCACGAGGTTTGAATGAATTAATTAATTGGGATGACAAGGTTCAAAAATTGAAAAAGTAATGATATTTCATGATAGCATACATGTATTTAAATTCGTTATTAAAATTAACACTGAGTTTTTGCACAGGAGATTTTTCATAACAATTTATAAATCGATGGGAAAGTCTATTTTGAAAATATAAGATTACTAAAAAAATTATATTATAACCGATGAACACATAAAAAATTAAGAGAATTTTATTTAGGAACTATTTACATAAACGCCATATTTAAGGTAGTTGTCGAACAAATTTAGTCTTACCCCTTGTAAATTACTCAGGCGTGACGTCAACGATTAAAACCGCATTAAAATAGTTTTAATTTAATGAAACCTTTTGCCATAAAGACCAGAGCCATCCCGCGTGTAGGTATCAAATACATTCACGTTTTACAGCTAACTTGCGGCAGCTACGCAAGTAATAATGCAGAATGATACTCAAACACAGCACAGAGTAGTACATAGAGTTTTAAAACGACGCAATCAGCATTATAGCACTGCAGTCGTTTATTAAATAATCCAGTGCCGCTGTACGTACAGAGGGGCAATCACAAATGGAGAATACTACGGGTTCTCGAATCAAACAAGAAAGACATAATTTGAATGAAAGTTCTATGACGACATTTGAAAATAAAATGTGTGCGTGCTTTGCGACAATCCAAGATTTTTAGGAGATTCTGTACTCCACTACTACTTACTGCGATAGCTCAGCGACCCAAAGAGGATCTTGGCTTCCGACACAAGAGATCTCCACTGTTCCATATTTAGCGCAATCTCCTGCCAGTCGGCTCTTTGGAGGACTTCCAGGTCCTTCAAGACTTTGTCTCTCCAGCGGTACCTGGGACAACCGATGTTGCGGAAAATTCATAGGCCAATAAGAAGGGAGGACTATGGATGGAGAATGCGGAAGAACAAGGAAGTAGGACCTAGTGCAGGAACCAAATATTATGAGGGAGATCAAGGCGGCAAGGCTGCGATTGCTGCTACATTTGGAGAGGATAGGAAAAGAACGAGCTGCCAAGAATGCGTACTACGCTACTAACAATTTTTTTTCTTTCAATATCAGTAGAAGTGCAACGTGGGCGTTTCCTGTGTGCCAAAGTCAAGCCTCGCCATATTAAGTTAAGATCTAAGAGGCTTAACTGGCGGCCACATGGCAATTCGCCCTAATCTTATTGCTGCGGGTATAACTAGATGTGTCTGAAATAAAGTTTCATACTCGTATCATTTCTAAATGAACGCTTCAAACTATCAACCCGACTAACACGACTAACTCTTAACACATTCGTACTACGTAATTAAATTAGAAAACTAAATATCAAAGTCTAACAACCCGTTCGCAAACTAATCACTTACTAACTTTAAAATGAGAAATTGTGGTAACTACATTTGCCATGTCAACATCAACTTGATGAGTAAATAATTAAGTTTTAGTTGAAGGACATGTTAAGTGTGTTTGATTAGTTTTGAGATAGCCAACTGCCAAAGTTTTCTTATCTGGCGGCTTTGATCCACACTAGTGATGTACAAACCTCGAGGTGTCGAGTTCTAATTTTCAAGCCTCGAGGCGGATTGGCAGGTCTCAGTGAGCTCGGCGAGCTCATAACCCCGAGTCTAGCCGAGACGCGAGCTCTCTGAGGCACGCCTCGTGTCATCAACAGAGTACGAGCTCTTTAAAGAGCTCTAATCTATCAAAAGAGCTCGAGCAAATTTGATTTAAATCTCGAAAATTAGAACTCAAAAAGATGATAGTCTTATGTCATTAAAGGTACCGTAGATGCTTAATTTATTGTGCTTACCTCTATTGTCTTCGTTCATCAATACAATTAGAGAGCAGAAAAGATTAGTGCGGTGAAATAGACTCGAGCCATGAAAAATCCTAGAGATCTATCAAGCTCGTAAAAAGGCTCGTACTCTTAAAAAAGCTCGAGCTCTGACGAAACCGACGAAAACGACGCCGAGCTCTAGACAAAAGGACTCCAAGTGCTCGAGCCTTGTACATCACTAATCCACACTCCTATTATAAATCCATCTATTATGTAGCTACTTAATATCCACACAGCTAACTTAGAAAACAAAATATTTTTATAAGTTAGGTATGTGATTTAATATGAAGTTTTAGTAAAGTTAGTTCTGTAAAGTGGGTTGACGAAGTTAGACGACAGTGTATCCGTTGTAATAACCGAAACCTTATTTGGAACCATCATTAAAAAAGCTTTGACTGTGGGTTCGAAACGAATCAATCAATCAATCAATCAAATAAAAAAATTTTTACGAGTCATTGATATTGATAAGTCATAGATTTTAAAAAGGTACATTTCGTATAATATGCCGATCTTGCTCCACTTTTTCAAAAATGGCATCAATTTTATCCGTTTTATTATTTATCCGTTTTATTTATTAGGGCGACCAGAGCGACGTGCATCTTTGAAATCAAAATTTCCGGATTGAAAACACTTAAACCTAATTTGTGCTACTCTCACAGACACTGCACTAGGTCCATAAACATCGCAATTTTTTTTCGCGGCTTGCGTCGCATTTTACCTTTTTTGTAGTAACATTTTAAAATGTATGGAATTTCTTCATTAGATTCACTCACCTTGACAGTAAGAAAAACAAATGAAAATCACACATTTTCCTAATTTGAATTTGGAATCATCTTCTTTAAAATTCAAACTTTCAATGATACCAAAACCAGCCAGATACAAATAGTATAGTCAAAGAGATTTTATTACAAGTTCATACATACTATATGCGAAAAGACTTTTCCCCCAACCTAATATTTCTCTACATAATTATCGAGACTTTGAATGATGTCTTAATGATTAAAGATGTTCCCACTGCGCAGCTATTTTTTGCGTATTTTTATTGCATTCACAGTTGAGCAAAAGTGGACAATATATTAAATTTGTGATAGAGTACAGTAGTAGGAGTAAAACTAGGAGTGTATTTGTCAGCTCGCCGCTGGTATTTGTCGAGCCATCGTCACTCCAACTCTCGACGTATTTGTTAGCTCATCGAAAATTTTCAAATGCAGCATTTATGGATTTGGGCTGTCTCCACTACGCAACTTTTCGCGTTTGAGTATTCACAGTACAGTTAAGCAGTGGGAAAGGTATTCAAAATATCAAGAAATATATCTCTGAGATAAAGTACTGTAGTAGGGACTTAGACTAGGTGTGTATTTGTCAGCTCGCCGCTCGTATTTGACGAGCCATCGTCACTCCAGCTCTCGACGTATTTGTCCGCCAATCGAGAATACTAAATGCAGCCTTAATGAATAAGGTCAAAATCCAGAGTACCTTAATTTTTAGGGTTCCGTACCTCGAAAGGAAAAAACAGAACCCTTATAGGATCACTTTGTTGTCCGTCCGTATGTCTGTCTGTCAAGACCTTTTTCTCAGGAACGCGTGGAGGTATCAAGCTGGAATTTTTATCAAACTAGCTGTTTCACGCAGCTCCGCCTGCGTCAAAAAGTAGCCTATGTTTGACCCCGGGTCTTCAACATTATTCATACCAAATTTCATCAAAATCCGTTCAGCGGTTTGGCCCTGAAAGCGTAACAGACAGTCAGACAGACAGACAGACAGACTTTCGCATTTATAATATAAGTATGGATATAAGTATAGATGTATGGAGGAAGTATGGAAGTATGGATACCTTGAGTATTCTACAGTACCTTGGAGCTGCGAAAAAATCAACCTTACTAAACGTAACAGACGAAACATAAAAATATTCGAGTTTTTTTAGGATTACCTATTGACTGCCTTACGAAATTGCGCATTGCAAGTTTCATCAAAATCGATTTAGTAGTTTTTGAGACGAAAAGATTAACCTATGTAAGTGTAAAGTTAGTTTGAAATTTCCAATTGTTTTTGTCTCTAAACTTAGCAACCTATATCTATGGTCTATGGACCTGTGTCTGAAATAAATGATCCAATAATATTAAATAAAAAACATTTTTATATATATTATCATATATATATATATTCTTTTTTGTGTTTTATTTTTGTATTGTATTGTATTTTTTTATTAAATAATAATAATAAATCATTTCAGTAGTGATTTTACATTATAAAATAATTAGTTTATTCAGATTCCAAGCTCAAGCCTTTCAAATACGACTCGCTCTACTAAATTTATTTTATCAAATTACAAACAAAAATGTACGTAAACAGCAAACATAGGGTTTGTACCGTAAAGGAATTTTTAAACAAATTCTCCGCCGGCCATCAGTTAATTAAATTGTTTTTAATTAATATTCCACCAGCGTCCAAAGAAACATTTGTATGTTTATTATTTTCCCTCGGACTTTCATACCCTTTTTCGGAATAATTAAAAAAAAAGTTATTTGTACAAAACATCCGTTTTGAAACACCTTGAAATTATTTTTCTATTTTTAATTACGTTTTATTAGCATGGTAATTTTTCTTTTATTTCCTGTTTCCAAATATTTGTGACTAGTTTCTGCCCCTTTTGTTTTGATTTAAAAAGACCTAGCTTGATTTCTATTCAATATCTACTTAAAAAAAAACAGACTATAAAACGATTAAATTTTGTTAGTTTGAACAAATCAATTTATCAAACACACCTGTTAACACAACGTTTATTTCATCCCCTTTTCCTCGAAACATTACGCTCGAAACAAAAGTAATTATCATCACGATACACACTTTAGTCTATAAAAACTGGCAAAGAGCATGTCATCCTAAGTAACTTGGTTCCGTCGGAAATAAAAATATTAATTTATGTACACTCGGATTTCAATTCGATTCAGAAGAGCTAACTGTAAGAATAATTGTATCCACTCAATAAGTTACGTGAGAGCTGGCTGTCGCTTTTTATCATGTTGAGATGTTCAAATCAATTGTATTTTATAAAAATAAAATTATTATGCGGCGATATAAATATATATATGGCGGCGATAAAAAATAATCACAAATAAGTAGGTTTCCATTCATGTTTTCTCAAGTTGATACTAAATTTTTTTTCCTCTTCGTAATCATGTATACACACTTTGTGTGTTTTGCGAAATCTTTCAGACATTACAGATCCCGTGTACGTGAAATTTATTCTTATACTAGTGTAGGTATTCGATGTTCATCTTTCTAATTAAAATACTTTGGGCGTCATCTGAAATTATCAACGGCCCAATTTCACGTTTCAGATTTATATATCCTATATATTTATATATGCTGTTTCCCGCAGCTCCGCCTACGTCAAAAAGTAGCATATGTTTGACCCCGAGTCTTCATTCATATCAAATTTCATCAAAATATGTTCAGCGGTTTGGCCGTGAAAGCGTAACAGATAGACAGACAGACAGACTTTCGCATTTATAATAGGAATTATTATGGATTTATGTTACTTCCATTTTTGGTTATTTTTAGGCTGCGGAACCCTAAAACTCGAACCATTGAAGACGTTACAAGCAAAACAATAAAAAAGTGGAAACAGTGAACTGAATTTCATTGGGCAAAACAACTTCAACAGTAAGTATATATTTGTCTCCTAGACTATAAAAACAATAACAATTCTGATCAGTTTAGAAGATCTAAGGTTCAAAAGACATCATTAGTCATATAAGTCATCATCATCCTAGCGTGTTTTCTATGGTACGCTGTAAGTCATGGTCATAGATTTGGCGGAATTGGTTATTACAGTAGAGCAACTGCCGTATGACCTCCGTAACCCTATTTACAGTGAAACCAGGCCAACAGGAACATGGCCCGAGGTGTGTTAGTGGCTAACCCTGCCAGAATTTTTCAGGCTGCCGTAAGGCATCTGACACAGCCTCACGACTGCTATCTATCGATAACAACCGGGAGCAACGACTAAACGTGCCTTCCGAAGAACGGAGGAGTTCAAGATGGAAAATGCCACTAAATGTCGACCAATCCAATAATGGTCGCGTCACGTCGTCGCTTGAAACGCGCAATCGGTACAGACACGCGGGTCGCGCTTGACTAACTAGTTCCTCATTAGTCTAAGTTAATAGTATAAGTTATAGACTATTATAGAATTTATTTGGTCAACACCTAAAGCAATCGTTATTTCAATATCTGGTTACTGATTTTAAACTCTTACTTACTAACCCTAACTTAACTGTTTCTCTTTCACCTCATAAGGGTTGACTGGAAGAGATTGCCTAGCAATAAGTCCGCCTTTGCTCATATTATTTTGAAGTGTTTGTGTATGTTATATTATTTTTTACTGTATGCGGGCAATAAAGATATTTTGTATTATATTGTACGAGTATTGTACTAAGATGGCGCAGCGACCCAAAGTGAGTCTTGGCCTCCGATAATAATGATCTCAAACTCCATCTATTCTGCGCCGTCTCCTGCCAGTCATCAGCGTGCAGCTCGCGCAGATTTATATACTTGTTATGTGTATGCTTGATCTTGTGTAAGCGGTCAGGGAGGAGCTCTTCAATGATGAAGTATATTTGAATATGATTTTAAAATCGTTTATTACTTGCGAATTTACAATTAAGGCAATGAAAAAATACAGTAAATGAAAAAAGGCCGTGTCTTCGTCGGTTAGCGAACAGAGAAGTAATAGTAATGTAAGTAATGGTAATGGCTGATGTGTCCACGTCCCGCAGCCCGCGCATGTCCCTACGTCACCGTGGTCGAGTTGTTGCCTGCTATCGATCCTCCGTCTTAGTTACGTAGGCCGCTCCAGAGATGGCGTTAACAACTTATATAGCAAAGAACTTTTTGTTTAATGATTTCTTATGTTTTCGCGATTGTTATTCATTAAATTAAACTATTTTAATACGGTTTTATCGCGTTTATTACTTATTTATTTACACCTGACGTTTCAAACACTTTACTGCGTTCATGGTCGCAGGCGGACTAAGTTAACATTTGTCTTTGATGTCATAAGATTACAAACTACCGCCTGAAATTTTATTGGGAACTATTCCGATTCACGCAGTATTGGCTCACAGTATCTAAGGGTCTTGCAGTCTGCTTCCGAGTTTGCGATTTTATTAAGTTAATGACTGGGTCCCAAGCTGGCGGTACCTGCCATCCATCCTCTCTATTGAAATTAGGATGTTTTTTAATTTCAATAGCTTTACGTAACAAAGGAAAACAGATTCATTCCAAGGATGTTTATATTTTGTTTTTCTTAATGGTTGACTGGGAGAGAATGCTTTTAGCATTAAGTCCGCCAATTGTAAACTTGTGGTACAATAAAGATTTATAAATAAATAAATAAACTTTTTGTTTATATCAAAACTCTATATAAGCTAAACTACCTCCGCGATCCAGTTGTTAAGGACGCCTTAACTACTGGACCACAGAAGCAGTTGCCTTTGAACATCATGATTCTATTAGTCGGGTTTCCCTACTGGAAATTGGTTACGGAGGTCAGACGGAAGTCGCTTCATTGTAACAACGAGTGCCGCGAAATCTAGGACCATGACTCACAGCGTACCCTAAGCGTAAGCTGATGACGCAACTAGGAAAACTATAAAAATATTTCGAAACTCTATGAAAGCATATACAATGCGTTCTTTTTAACATTCGTGACCTAAATTCCCTAAATTCTATTGGCAAATGGCCTGCAGCCGCCATCAGGGCAATTTCCAATCTGGCCAAATAAGCATCATTGATGAGTTCTGTCATGCCATTCAGTGATAATCGTATTTTACCATGGCAACTTATGTATTGATCACAAGGTTTAGATATAGGGGAATATTTGTTGTCTTCGAACGGAAAATTGGATATCTATTTTGTTGCGCTATAAAGCCATATCTAGCCAGTAATATTATGTATATTTTATTTTATAAATACAAATACAAAATATCTTTATTGTGAAACACAGGCAGTTTACAAGGTTATACAGTTTTCTTTTTGGTATCACTGTGCTTTGCCCAATTTGGACGTACAATACATTTTAATTTAATAAAAACCATGCAAAATTGTATATTTTTAAATAATTAATAACAATTAAAATAATAAAACAATTTATACATCCAAGGAAAATGAATAACCTATTTTCATTTCATTAAAATCTTGAATTGAGTAGTAACATTTCTGCAAGAGTCATCATTTTAAATCTTTTTTAAATTGCACTACATCAAGACCTTTAAGGGAATCTGGTAATTTATTATAAATAAAATATAAGTCAATTGGTCTATTCGGAATAGCAAGCAAGAAACTAGGACTTTTTTACTCTATTGTGCACACTATAGTGGGCTACAGGTGAACACCATAAAAGAGGAGATGAGACTCATGGCTGGACGCTACAAAAGTCGTCTAATCAACCACCCAAATGAGCTGGCTTTTAATTTAACCAATATCAGTTACCAAAAACGCCTAAAACGACACGACATACAGGAACTAGATTCCAGACTATAATGGAAGCTGCCACTGGGTAACGACTTCATCCTGCCACATTCCTTCAACAAATCCGCTAAAAGTCGAAGGATTGATTGCAGATATTAAAAAAAAGTATTGTAAACCCCAAAGTCAAAATAAATGGATACTTCAGTATGTAAAAATGTACGGTAGATATTCTTTTTTTTTATTGAAAATTAAGTAAAAGTTTGGCTGGTGTTGAAAAAGTCAAACAAATTATATGGAATAATGACATTAGCACGGTCAGATAATTTATGCAACTACATATTTTTCTAGGACCATGATTTACAGCTTACCCCAGGCTCCAAAACGTGGGGTGCAGGGCAGAGAACCTCCTGTCCTTTGAAAGCTTTGCATTCTCACTTGATCCCAAGGATCCGGTGAGAGGGCGGGCTGACAAGGGACTCGGGACGGTG
Source organism: Euzophera pinguis (assembly GCA_947363495.1). NCBI lineage: Eukaryota > Metazoa > Arthropoda > Insecta > Lepidoptera > Pyralidae > Euzophera > Euzophera pinguis. Next base: position 1,747,673 of record OX376177.1, read on the forward strand.
CACCCTGGGCGACAGTTAACAACTCCCTGGTAGTCGGGGTCTTGTTGACTGTCGGCCAATTTCTGCCAACTGCCCACTCCACCGCCGTCTATGATGAGACGGCGAATGGATGTGGGTCTGGGGGACGGGCGTGGTCCATTTATGGGCCACGTCCGATTTGGGGAGGGGGCCGAAAGGCCAAACAGAGGGGGCCGAAAGGCCATGGCTGGAGGGCGTCGTGGTAGAATGCTAACGCGACCCCATGGCGCCCTCAACAGCCGGTGCGGAAACGCCGGAGGGGTTTTAGTGGGTATTCCGGGCTGGCTAGCAGCCCGGCGAGTCCCACACTTTGTGCGTAAATGCATTTCCCCTCCGTAAACAAAAAAAAAAAAAAAAAAAAAAAAAAATATGGGATATAAATATCATTTATTGACGTCATTTTACTTATATTAAGTTTACTACCACTTCCAAAGTGCAGGTGGAGAAGAAGCGAAGCCTCAAACTCCACTGCAGCATTTTCTTCAAAATGTCAATTTACAAATAAGAAAATAAAAAAAGCCTTAATTAACTAGTTAAATAAACGAATTCGCATGTTTGTCAACATTTTGCACAATGTTTTATTGTGATTTCAGATTATTTGAATTAAACAAAAACTTAATAAAAATAATAATATTAAAAAAAAATGTCAAATGTAAAAACAGAATACATAATAATATGTAAATTTGTTGAGGACTCTGCACCAAGCTTAAGTTCAACATTCCTGTCATTAATAAAATCACCAGTACTATAATAAGCCTTTTTACAAAGTAGATCTTTAACATGGGCTTTAAATTGTCCATCAGGCAAACTAGTGATTGATTCAGGAAGCTTATTGTAGAAGCGTATACAGTTCTCCACCAATGAGTCTTTAACCCTACACAGTCTATAAGAAGGTAACAATAATTTATCTTTATTGCGCAAGGGTCTATCAGTTATATCCGAGTTCTTTCTAAAAGTAGTAATATTTTTCCTCGTATACATGATAACTTCAAATAAATATTGTTTCTAGGGAACAAGTTTGATAGTGTATATATTTGTATATGTAACAAAACATATATTCACATATATGTTTATATAGAAAGATAGGGTTCTCAAAATTGCCAGGATTATAGGGTCTTCCTGTTTTATATGTGCGCACTTCGTATATGACACCCGGGCTGGCATTGAACCATTTTTTGTATGGATGTGGTATTTTATAACACCGAAAATAAAATAATTGACAACTTATATGGAACCATATTATTGTAATTTTCTGGTTATATTAATTTTCCTGCGAAAAGGGTAACGGAGGTCAGAAGGCAGTACTGCTAAATAATTAAAAGCGTACCCTAAACTCTGAAGCTTAAGTTGAGTGCAACTGGTGGGGACATAGCAGGCTTGAATCACCTGATTGTATGCTAATAAACATGCTTCTGTGCTTTGAAAGGCAGGTCGCAGCGTACCTTGGGCTCAAAAGCAGGTCGCTCCTTATTTTATTTATTGTATTCACAACTGTTTCTCTGTTTACTTGTAGGAAGGATAAAAACTGTAGAAATTAATATCGCAAAATAGTTTTTGCCTTGTCCAAACAACTTAGAATTTTCACACCTCCATTTTGTATTTCCCCTTAGTCCCAAGAGAGCTCATATTTTCACTTAGACTAAACCTCGGGCTCCATTCGACAACTTTATGACGTTGATAAAACTACACCCTTTGATATACAAAGTAAATTTTGTTTACTATCCTTGAAGTGTGCTGTGATTGGTTGAAAACTTCGAGATTTTTGTTTTTATTACGGCAACGTTGTAAGAAAAAGTCGATAATATTCAGATCTATCTAATATTTTAAAGCCGCGCTTTTGTTGATAGAGTTTCTATGTGCTTCTTTCTTTCGATAACTTTTACACATTTTAATACGACCGACCAGAAAGAGGGTTATATTTTAGAGAGTATGTATGTAGGTATGTATGTATAATTAGTTGACATGCTCTGCAGCCTGAACGATTCGATGGATTTAAGCTTGAGAGGTGTCGTTATACTCGTATTTACTGTAAGAGTAACACTAGGTATTTAAAAAAAAAACCATTAGGCAGAAGATTATTGACCGTCCTTGAGACCGCGGGAGGGATGCGATAGAGACTGATCTGATCTGCGAGAGATGGGAGCTGACAACTGGCAGCCATTGCGCAAAATAGAAAACTCTGGCTCTCTCGTTTCAGAGGTTTCTTCATTCTTCTTCGGTTATCAGAGGTTCGCTCAGCGATCAGATGATTCACTTCTGGTCGCTGAGCGAGCGGATTATGTATAGTAAAAAAAAGTTAAGAGTGATGTTTTACAGTGTAACCAAACCGAAAGGGTCGTGATACAGTGTGTTAAAAAGGCCAATGCTGTCTAACAAAAAAAAAGAAAAATATATATTATGTAATTTTAGTTTAATAACATCACGTGTACCGTAACCCCGCAGAAGGTGGTGGCTGAAAATCAGTGTTAGTCACGCTTGCATGTCTAGCGTAACACTGAGCCGCCACCTATTGAGACGTCTGTCACGCATTTTATCTATCTTGTACTTTGCTTGTAAGACCTTTCCTGTAAGTGATGCATCTATCAATGAAGTTTATTCTATTCTATCATAATATATACTTATCCAGGATATTTCCTTGACAATAAAAAGGTCAAAATCCTCAACAAAACGCTACCATAAATCTGAAAGGAATGTCCTCTATAAATAATATTTACACTTCATTAGAATATACTTCGGCTATATAGAATTACTAGATTAGTTTATAGACTAGTTAAGCTTTCTTCCTTCGTTATTCGCGGTCCAATATTACAGAATATTTTTAAAATTATTCCAGCTGAATTTCAAGATATTTTTCAATGTTGTTAATATTTCGAATATCCCTTTTTCCTCCACTGACCAACTTAGAAGGTATTTACTTACTTACTCTATGGTCCAGTGGTTAAGGTGTAAGCCTGAAGACCTGGAGCTCATGGGTTCGATTTCTATTGAGAGTATAATTGGAGTATAAGTGTTTAATTTAGTTTTGTATTAAACTATTGTTACGAGCTCGGGGTTCGCAATTTGGAGAAAAACACCTGATGACTCTTAACGACGTTTATTCCCACAAGGATGGTCGCCGACGTCACTTCACTTCACTTATCACTAACAATGTCCAAAACACTTGCTAATCACAGTCACTGTAACTTGCCGAGGTCGCTTGTATCACTTGTTATTCGCTCCGGATATCGCTTCTTGATCGCACTTGTAGCTCAGTTAAATTAGAACTGCCCTCCTGAGGCACCTTCCGATATTTATATGGCCCGGGAAACCCGCTCCATAAGTTTCTAGAAAGATCACAACTACTCCGGAATAGAGAGAGGGATACTCTCTGTCTCGTTCCCGTAGTACATACTAGAAGTGTGAGAGTGAGACAAACAATATGTCAGAGCGAGATAATCGATATACTAGATCGTTCGCGATATTATTCCCGTATGGAAACAAGCGACGATTGTACGAGAATTTTCCGCGGACAGCGCTACTCAAACTTTCCACGGGCCGCATTTTATTTTTATTTATTTTTGATTTCGTAACACTATATTTTTGCAGGCTTGAATTATTTGATTGTCTGATAATAAAGATAATTCGTCATCTAGTGGTTATTATAAGAAACATTTCAGAAGCTGACAGACGGTTCTTGTTTTTTTTTATACAACTAAGTAGGCAAACAACAGGCGTACGGCTCACCTGATGGTAAAGTGGCTACCTATGAACGCCTGCAACACCGGAGATGTAACGAGGGCGTTGCCGTCCTGTCCGCTGTCAGCACAGCGACCCCTCTGGAGCAGGCGATCCTACTCATCAGCAGGAACACAACACTGCATCACAGTGTTATTTGGCTGCGGTCTTCTGTAGGGTGGAGGTACTTCTCCAGACGGACTACTCCTTACAAAATATTCTACCTCTCTTAAAAAAACTCTGACGCCAGAGTTTACAACTTAACTTTACTGAGTAACATAGGCTATATACCGCAAGTGGAGCTGCGGGAAACAGCTAGTTTTTTATATATTGACTCATATTTCGAATGAAAATCGTTCGATATCGAACAAAAATCGCCAATTGCCAATTTTGCGTTAGTCACACTTTTATAATCTTAATAGCACCCACAATTCCCAATAATAAAATTTCGTGGTAAACACCGTTTGGTTACGAAATCTTATAACAATAGGTTTCCATGCCTTACTGTGGATGTTTATTTGTTGGAAGAATAGTAATAAAAAACCATTTATCGAAGGACTCTTAAGGTCGAGTTTGTACGGTAAGTATGTACCCGTACGTGCTTTGAGAACTGAAGCGCTGTTCTCTTTTATTGATATATCGTGAATCAAAGGGTTTCTTTGAACAAAAAATTCTGAACTATTTGTTTGATTTTCATACAAATATTAAAGACTTAAAAAGCTCATAACAGATATGTAGTGATTTTTGATAGATTAGTTAAAAAGCGTTTATAATATTTCATGTTATCTTTATTTTAAAAAAATGAAAATGACTTGAGACAAAATCGAAAGAAGTGCAGCTCTAACTGCCTCCGTAGTCGAGTGGTTAAGGCGTTTGACTTAGACCTGTTTGGTTGCTGTTTGTTTTGGGTTCGATTCCTACGGGAAGCATACTTAATGGTATGGACATTCATTTGAGTCTTCTGGATTATCTGATAATAAAGCTTCGGAAGACACGTTAGAAACTGAATAGCGGTTCCGTACTACTCTGATACCAGGATGTACAGTCACGAGCATTAAATATATATATACAATTGTATTCAATTTTAGACTTTGTTTCAATTACTTACTAACCAATGTGTATACATGTTAATGCTCGTGACTGTACACGGTCGATTGACTATGTTACCCAAACAATAAATGAGTGGGGTTCTTAAATTTCGTATATTTTTATAAAGTTTAAAAATCCCGATTTTTCCTGAACGAGGTAATAAAAATGATATTTCAGTCTATCTTTATAATAAAAAGGCTCTTGTTACTGTCAACGTTAATGTTAATAGCACATAAAATAGAATAAACGACCCTTGTGTAAGGGGTTTTGAAAGTATGATCTAGTGTTATGTCACACACCCAGACGTAGACATGATAGGAAAGGATGATTTGTAGTTATATGTAAAGGAAAAGCTGTTTTTATGACAAATAAGTTTGTACATCCATACAAAATTGGAAAGGGGCTAACAATTTGCGTTAAATTGTAAAAAAAAATTTAGGTACTTCTTCTTCTTCTCGAGTCGAAATGACTACGCTGCCTTTGCGACTATCCAATCTATGTTTCGTCTCCTGAAGTGTCCCAATTGTCGAGATTCCTGTATGGTTGAGGATCTTGGAGCGGCCAACGATAGAGCGGTCAATACCATGTATTGGTCGAGCCTGAGTTGTAGTTAAAATTTTTAATTGTAAACGTTGTTAGGTGTCAGGTAGTTGTGTAGTATCAAAATGTCTATGATACCTGAACGTCCAATTGGGTATTCTACTAGTTTTTATTTTTTCTTTCATATTAATATTTTATTTCCAGAAACGGAATTATGAAATAATTTTTGTAATCCGTTCAAAAATAAATAAGTTATAAGCCTTTGAAATTCGGTGGAAGGGGAAACTGTCAAAAAACAAGAAAAGGATGCTCTGTGTGAGCTGTGACGTCACTGCCACTCGGTTTCGTGCGCACAAAAGAGATAGCAAGATGTCCCCACCACGCTCCCACTTTTCTTTTACTGCCTTAATTATCAACCAATTTTGTTGTTGTTTTCAGAATCGGTTACTTTTTAGTGTATATTTTGTTTAGTATAACAATATTAACCAAGTATGAATACAGTCAAGTAGCCTATTATACAAAACTTGCTGTTTCCCGCAGGTCTGCGTCAAAAAGTAGCCTATTTTAGTAGGTTTGACCCCGGGTCTTCAACTATATTCATGCCAAATTTCATCAAAATCCGTTCAGCGGTTTGGCCGTGAAAGCGTACAGACAGACCATCGCATTTATAATATTAGTATGGATGACGAATTTCAAATATCTACACTATCAGAAGGTCAAAAGTAATGAAAATAAATATCAAAATGACTGGATTATCAAAAACTTGTAGTTAGAACAATTTTCTCGAAAAGTCATAACCGACTGTGAGTGCGGTGGTTAACCACTTATCTATATTAGTTAAACACGAATAAAATTACTTGAAATCGTTAAACGAAGTTGATGTTAAGGTGAAGGAATATCTGCTAGGTATCCATTCTCTTCCGATCTAACGGTACAAAAAACAAGTTCTGTGTTAAATGTGTTTATTTTTCGTAATCGAAAGAGCTTTTCTTCATAAAAATATATCTTCCTACTAGATTTATTTATTTAGAAGAACAAAAGCCTATTGTGGAAAACATTGCAAGGCTTTGACACACATTGCTATGAAAAAGTGGAACTTGGCATGTCAAGGGTCAAGTATGGCTAAAATAATTAAGAAATAAGTTTCCAGTGTTCCGTATCTTTTTTGTTTATGTTAAAAGTAGAAGTACCTTTGACCCCAGGTCTTCAACTATATTCATACCAAATTTCATCAAAATCCATTTAGCGGTTTGGCCGTACAAGCGTAACAGACAGACAGACTTTCGCAGTTATAATATTAGTATGGAAGTATGCATATGGATGTCCAGCGATTGACCACGATTCCCAAGTCCAGATGTGGCCTATATGGACTTCGAGCTCGAATGAAAATCGAGCACTGGTGTTGCATACTCAAATACTCTTGGTGATGGTTTGGTTTCGGTAAATCGTTAATGTTTTGCAGTCACCGCGATCGGCCTACAGGTATTTTGCATTATTATCCCAACACAACTATTTAGAGCTTTTAAAACTCTATTACCTGTTTTGTGCTATTCCAAAGAAACAGGAACTAGACTCGGATATCTGACGAGGTAAACAGGATATTTTGCTAGGAAATAAATGAACAAAAGCAAGGAATTTGTTCGAAAAACGTGGGTTATTGAAGCATAATTTAATTTTGTTTGCTCATTGCTTTATATTACACGATTATTTGCTGTGTGATTTTGCTGACATTAATATTACTTTAGAAAATTTTTGCAACTAAAAAATCTTCTGAACTTACTAAGGAGTTGCATGTAAAGCCATATCAAAGAGTTTGAATGAACTTAACCTTTTTTGTTTTGAGTTTGCAGAAATTACTCAATAATTATTTGCGTCTCTCTCTGCTACATATCATTGAGTACTTTCTAACAATGCAAATAGTAATTGATATCAATGAATTATTAATCTTGGAGAACATAATACTTCCAATAAAGGTGGATGCCAAATAATAAAAGAAAAATGTCAATTTTTTTACAAACAAACGAAACGTGATAAATTCTGAATTAAAATGGACTAGGAATCCGTATCTTGTAGATTGCAACCAGGCAAACGTTTTATTTATTTATCGTATTGCGATTTTGTTCGCTGTGCACGCCTATATTTATAACCCAAGATTACATTTTTTTGAATAGTCTACAGCTTCGCTCTAGGACCCTGAAGTCCATCGGCTCTTCCACGTACTTTGTAATAGGACATTCAAAAAAGATTTGTGCAGTATCGTCTGATTTTGTACCCATCATCACTCCAACGTGTTGAGACTGATGGTAACTATCAAGATTAACAAAATATATCTTCGTGTGTTTAAATAACAGTCTAGTGGTCAATGGGTCGTAGGAGAACGGTTGCGGAATCAACAATATCAACAAATATTTGAATTTATTTTATACATACATATGGCTGTGAAACTTTGTATCTCTCAAAAAACCATAGAGATATGTTGAAACACTGTCAGAGAGCTATGAAGAGAAGCATGCTACGAATCAGGCGGCAGGACGGACATAGAAACACATGGATATGAGCAAAAACAAGCTTGGTGGATGTAATATCCAAAATAGATCAAATGAAATGGAGGTGGACGGGTCATATGCTGTCGAGCAAGCAGGAGAAGTGGAGCAAAACCGTGACACACTGGTATCCCAGAGATGAGAAGAGGATGAGAGGAAGACCTGTAACAAGATGGGAAGACGAACAAACTGACAACGGCCCAGCGGCCCCAAATTGGAGAAGAGTCGCACTAGATAGAAAGCAATGGAAGAGATTATGGAGGAGGCCTTTGCCAAGAGGCACACTGAGCTCAGGAAATCTATGATGATAAAAGAAAGAGAAATAAAATACAGAGCTCCGGATGAGAGGCTTATAGATTGATAGATAGATATAATTCAACACTAGTATGTATCTGTAAATGCCATTTGTAGCATAGCACAGGCCATCATCATTTCGTGTAGGTTACATTGTCAATCGACCATGTATGTATATCCTTGGTATCAGAGTTGTGCGCAACCGACCTTCTACGATCGCCATAGCACAGGTACCTACTATTTATTTTTCACTAGCTTTTTTCCGCAGCTCCGCCTGCATCAAAAAGTAGCCTATGTTTGACCCCGGGTCTTCAACTATATTCATACCAAATTTCATCAAAATCCGTTCAGCGGTTTGGCCGTGAAAGCGTAACAGACAGACAGACAGAAAGACAGACAGACTTTCGCATTTATAATATTAGTATGGATTTCATTTGTCGTTTCATTTTTCATTTCTTGTATTTTCGTTAAAATTTTGCAGTTGGTGATTAAGGTATTTTTTTTTAATCAGTGCAATTGAATCACGTGGGATAACGATTTCTTATATTTTCGCCATTGTTATACATTAAATTAAACTATTTAATTTGATAATTAAACACCAATAAAATGTTTTATAATTTCATACTATTTTGAATGAAAACTTTATGGCAGCATTTACTTAATAGAAGAAAAAAAATATATAAGTTTATCCATCAGCTGGGCGAAAAGCTCCACATATTGTCTTTCATGAGTCTAAAAGTCTTCTACATTATACAATGTTAGTTGAAAAACAAGCATGTAGAATAAAGGTACAATCGGCGAAACGATAAGCGGTCAAACAAATATTCGGAGAATTTGTCATCGGCGAAAAGACCTTTCGGAGAACTTACCATCGGCCAAGTAGTAGCAAAATGACCTGGCTTAGAATTTGTCATCGGCGAAACGACCTTTTGGAAATTTTACGATCGGCCAAATATTGGAGGAATAATGACCTGGAATCAAAAAACTATTATTAGTTATTATTAATATATACTATTAGTACTAATAAATAATATCACAATAAACAAAAATCAATATTTAAAAATTATTATAAATGGATATTCATCATTATCATCATCATTTCAGCCGCATTCAGTCCACTGCTGAACATAGGCCTCTCCTAATGATTTCCAAAATGACTTTTTTCAGGTCAACTCACCATCTGGTCGGTGGATGTCCAAAGCTGCGATTGCCGGTATATTCATTGTCATGTATATTGTATGACATAATATTATGATAAACAATTATTTATTTTTAAATTATTCAAAAATGTTGTCTACAAAATAACTCACAATTTTTACAAATATTTTGGAAATGTAGTCTCAGACTTCTCAACAACTTCTTATGCTTTGACTTTAATAGAATTTATAAGAACCCTTACTTAACTGAAACTTTAATAACTAAAGCAAAATGTAAGCGGAAAATATATTTTTTCATTATTCCACCAAGTTTTTCAATTCAGTTAATACAGAGTAACATGGACTTGCAAAATAAATGGTAATTTTCATACTCGACTCAGCTAACTTTTCTTCCTCAACAATTCTACTTTTTCTGTTTAAAAAGTACCTACTTCGGTCTTATATACCAGAAAGTATCTTTAGGGTTATTTTATTAATTTACTAGCTATTGCCCGCGTATTCGTATTTTAATCCCACTAGTGTTCATATGAACACTAGTGGGATTAAAACTAGTCCGATTTATCGGACTAACATATGTTAGTCCGATAAATCGGATTATTAGAAAAAAGTTTTACATCGTCCGTTACGGACCAAGGTTTTTTTTCAGGATGAAATGTTCTCCATGTCCTCCTCGGTACTACCAAATGTATTCTTTTTTCAATATTTCTTTTTCAATTTGATATTTATAGCCCGACCAGGAAAATAAAAACCCTGCATTGGCGTCGCTACTGATCGCCTTTAGGTGGCAACATGTTGTATGTGTCATGTCAACAACAAAATTGACAATGTAATTTAATGAAATAGAAATCAGTCCTTCGTTTTCATTCGCATCAAATATGAAAACATCTTTTATATCAGTTTTCTATCATTACTATACGAGTATATTACTTTTACCATTTTAATAAATTACTTGATTGGCAGATGACATCGAGATGACGGAATGTTACTTGAATACCTATTATTATATTGCCAGTAAAAGAAATTAGTTTTAATATTTTTCCGCAATATGGCCAAGGCTGTTGTTTACCTGGTCGGGCTATAGAAGAAAAAAAGGACAACTCAATAAATTTCTAGCTAAAAACAATTGAATCTCTTAAGAGATCACAAGTCTTTACATTTGTATTCAAACAAAGAGTTCATACAATGTAGTTTATACGGTTAGTTACACAAAACCAACGTAGGCGTGCGTGCTCATATTTTTGTTATACTAGCTGAGCGCCTGGCTTTGGTTACGGTGGCCAACCCTATTTCTGAAATGTATGACTCTTAAACAACCAACCGAAAATGCTCAATTTGATTGGATTTGTAATCTGTAAATTTATATACTTATGGAGAAAATAAAGATGTTTTTTGTTTTGATTGTACGTCGAAAAAACGTTATTTTTGTTTCGGTAACGAACAAAAATTATTTGACACGCCAATTTTGTTTGAGTCACACTTTTTAAAAATAGAATCCATGGACTATTGAAATCTCGACCATTGGTTGAGTGAACCATGCCGCCTCCTCCAGGGCCTGGTAGAAAGGGTGCGCCTAAAAGAGCTGGCTTGACTGCGCAACCGGACTAAGGACGCAACCGGGAATACACTAGGATGAAGAAGTTCAAGTGAACTATTTCCGATTTTTTATGGCGTACCCGAAACCAACGATACCCGAGCTATCTAAGGCGGGAAACACAAAAGGAGATAATATTGAGCAATGCCTCAATGGCGAATAAAAATCGTTCGAAATCAAACGATAATCTTTCGACTCATTTTGAGTGAGTCACTAATCTCAAAAGTAGCACTTTAGGTGAAGAGTACATTACCCTGCTGGTTCCTTTTGCTGTAGTCTGGTAAAAAGCAAACTACGCGCTCTGAGACAACCAGCCGAGAGTGCAACCGAAATCCTAGTGTCACCATCATCATTTCGTGTAGGTTACATTGTCAATTGACCATGTACCTACACCTTGGTGTCAGAGTTGGTCGTAACCGCCTCTCGACCTCTGACGTTATTCTTTTTATCGATCACCAAGTGGCAGCCGGGACCAACGGCTTAACGTGCCTTCAGAAGCACGGAATCATCTTTATTATCAGACGATTCAAACCAGCAATGTCCTAACCAACCTGCAAAACAACTAAACAAAGTATGCTTCCTGTGGGAACTGAACCTACCGGTGGCCTTATCCGCTGGACCAAGGAAGCAGTAATTTTAATGCTAGTGTGAAGAAGAAGCAAACAGAAAACTCACAAAATTTAAAGAAATAACAAACATTTTACAACATTTCTCTGAATGTTACAAAGACTTAAATAGGAATTCTTTTGAGGTTGCTCTTTGGTGGTTAGATAGAAAACGGGTAAACTGAAAATTCCAATTTGCCTTAAAGCTGACTGTTAGGCCACAAAAACAGCGAGAAAATAATTTCAACACGTTTTAATGTTGGCCCTATTTTGTGTGGTATGTGTGTGTGTGTGTGCGAGTCATTGTAAAATAAGGCGAAAAGTGAGAAAGCTAAAACCTTTCTTAATAGGTATCCATACCTATATTATATATGCGAAAGTCTGTCTGTCTGTTATGCTTTCACGGCCAAGCCGCTGAACAGATTTTGGTTAAATTTGGTATGAATATAGTTGAAGAGCCGGGGTCAAACATAGGCTACTTTTTGACGCAGGCGGAGCTGCGGGAAACAGCTAGTAAACAATAATTTTGTAGCTCTAGGGCGCATCTTTCCACGCAAGTATCCGTCATCACAACACAACGTCAATTTGACGTCCACCGTGCTAACTAACCTACTTGGCCATATTTATTTTACTACACCGGCTTGACAACAATAGATGATTGTGAAACTAACCGAGTCATTATGTCTGCTAAAACCTATGCTAACGCCACGTCTGTCGAGCAAAGACTAGTCCCCACTTTTAATGGCGGGTATGCTTTATAGATTTATTGTACTACCGACGTATACTATGAGTTAGTAAGTAAAAACTCATTATTGCACCAAAAAAAAAACACTATCTAATTATCTAAACAGTACTGTTATCTATTCTTTGTCAATACGAGAATATATTAATACATAAAGCTGAAAATGTGTCCATCTCCAAAGCGTTTTTCGTGGCCCAACATTAAACACTAGTGGTTTCTAGTTTTGTGTCCGCAATTTATTTTTTAACTCGCGGAAAATTTAACATTTTAAGTTAAATATTAATATTTTTTCTCGTCGATCCTTAAAGCAAAGATGAGGCAAACAAATCCGCTTGGTATCCGGCTTTTCTCTTTTTCTGATGACTAAGTGAATAAAATGTTTTTGAAGTAAGATTAATATTAATAATAAGATTAAACCTTTATGTGGCAACATGGTTTAGTGTTATGTCAATAACAAAATTGACAATGTCATTTAATAAAATAGATATCAAACCTTCGTTTTTATTGTTCGTTAAATATTTTAACATATTTTATATCACTTTTCTCTCGTCACTTTGAATTATTTTTCTATTTTGTTTCAATAAATATTAGTAAATAATCACAAAATACACAATGTCAACTCCTGTTTCTTTTTAGCAGATGACGTAAGATGATGGAATGTTGTTTGAATGCTTATTTGCTAGTAAAAGAAATTATTTCTTATGTTTTCGCGATTGTTATTCATTAAATTAAACTAATATAGTTCCCAATAAAAATTTCAGGCGGTAGTTTGTAATCTTATGACATCAAAGACAAATGTTAACTTAGTCTGCCTACGACCATGAACGCTGTAAAGTGTTTGAAACGTCAGGTGTAAATAAATAAGTAATAAACGCGATAAAACCGTATTAAAATAGTTTAATTTAATGAAGAAATTATTTCAAATATTTTTCCGCAATGTGGCGAAGGTTGCTATTTTCCTGATCGGCATATATTATACAGTATGAAAAGTGGTGTCTAATAAACAAATCAGTTGAGTATTCTTTGAAAATGTAAATCTTTACACCTTATCCCACTTTATTATGTAGGGTCGGTCTATTTCCTTCCTAACATCCTTCCTACTCTTTCACGAGTGCCTTCGTAAGCACGGAATCTTATTTATTAACAGACAATTAGGTGATTCAAGCCTGCAATGTCCTAACCAAACTGGAAAAAACTAAACAAAGTATCCTTAGTATTGCCATGTATTAAAATAAGGTACATAAGTATTTCAAAACATTTCGTTTCAGTCGCAATCAGTCCATTGCTGGACTTGGGCCTCCCCATTAATTGAGAGTTGTTGCCATACTCGCCACGCTTAGCAGGCGGGTTGGCGAGCGCAGTTTCAGCGGCTTATCGTACTTCCGACGCTGCTGCCCATCGGAAGTATTCTTAAGCTAAGGAAGTGTGGGAAGTGTTTGAGTTTGGGGAAAGGAGGTACTAGGATGCTACTGACTCGGATGGACATGGGTTGACTCAGTAGCAGCTCGGGTAAGTCGGGCTCGCGTACCCGTGTGCTACGTATCCAACCCATCGGACAGATGCTTGGAAATAACACCCCTGACTTAAAACATTTATTTAACAGTATTCGTAGAAACCAAATAACGTTGTTTATTTAAAAACACTTGACTATTGGTTTCCAATGAAGCCCGTACAGCAGACGCTTTCAAAAGCTGCAAGTTCGAAAAGCTCTGAAGTTCTTTTCATTAAATGTTCAATAGTTTTCGATGTTTTCCGATGCAGCCTGGATGCAGTATAACTTAATTGGTATAAGGTTGTTCTGTTCCGGTAAGATTACACAAAAAAACATTATTTTGTGTTGGTATTTTTTTCCACGGAATAAGTACCAATCAAATGAAATGATGTTTGAAAAGCTCCAAGTATTATTAGAAAGCTTCTCATTCAATATTTCCAATAGCTTTTAATATTATTCATGCTTTATGCAACTTCGAAAAGCTTGTTTGTGGTTTATCACATAACGTTATATTTTTTGATTAAATTAATTAAATTGTTATTTTACCTCATTTATTGTTGATTAATCGTTTCTATTATTCCAAAAAATAATAAAATATAGGTTTACCCTTAAATTTGGCTGGTATATTGTTTTTAGCATTAAGCTCGCCTGTCGTGAAATTAATTGTATTTTGTATAAAAAAGTTCAAAAAAATTAAATTTTATTTGTTTATTATTTTCTTTATTTTATTTTTCCTTTCGCCTTAAGGTTTGATAGGAAGAGATCGCTCTAGCGATAAATCCGCCTTTGCACCTAATTTTCTTGTATATTTGTTGTGTAAAATTTTTGTTTTGGTGCAATAAAGAGTATTTGTATTGTATTGTTTATTAATGAGGATTATTATTCGCAGTATTTGAAAACAAGTGTGAGGGTAGGTGATACAAAGTTTGATTTATGTGATTTTCTTGCTTGTTGCCAAAAGCTCCTAGAAATCGCTACATCCAGTTTTGCTACCACTGCACTTAGCCTGATTCTTCTGACTAGACCTGACTAGATTTAATTAACAATTTGACTTATTCCACTCTGTAGGACGGAAAAAATAAAAAGAGTCGTCTTGTATTAATATAATTTTATAGCCGCAAGAGAGGGTCTAAAAATTTTATTTGCGTTCCAAACATTACTCTTAAGAATATTCTTGCAAATAAAACTAACTCTTTTAACGTAGAAATGTTATTTGAGCTCTTGATCTTTTTGGCCTTGTCACAAAGCGTTTGCAAACGTTGAAACTTTAAAGGCAACTCAACCATTTTGTAAAGTCTTTGAAAGTCTTTCTCCTTGAAAAGCACTGATATTTTGTTTGGTGTTTTATCTGAATGTGGTTTTTTATCGATTGTAACAAGAGTAGCCAAAATGGAATGAATATGATTATTTATTAACTTCTTTACTTCCTTAGTTTCTCGCCTTTAGTGGGATTTTCTGCACAAAAAGAATGTAATTAAATATATGTTATTTTATAATCACGATGCTATTTTACACTAATAAATCCTAAAACTAAACTAAACGGATTAATGAGCCCTTCTTCTTTGCGAGTCGACTTTTACTATTATCAAACTTCAGAGGACCAAAACTCCGCCACCGACAAGGCGTTGTCGGTGGCTTTGTAGAGGTCCCTGAGCGTGCAGGTGGCCGGGCACGCAGGACAGGACGGGAGATGCGTCATGGTTTGGGGAGAGACACCGCACCGGCAGGCCACCTCCGAGCAGTAGCCCCACCTAAACATCCATACTTCCATACTTAATATAATATTATAAATGCGAAAGTCTGTCTGTCTGTCTGTCTGTCTGTTACGCTTTCACGGCCAAACCGCTGAACGGATGAAATTTGGTATGAATATAGTTGAAGACCCGGGGTCAAACATAGGCTACTTTTTGACGCAGGCGGAACTGCGTGAAAAAGCTAGTGTTAAATAAGCCCTTGTACCAAGCTTTCCTAACGCGAAGTTTCCTATGTATATAGAGAGAGAGAGAGACAGATAGAGAGACAGCCCGTCTTAGTAATAGCACAGATTACAGAATATATTCTTTACAAATATATACATATATTACATATTTCGCTAAATAATAAGCGAGTGCAGCACATAATTAAAATGTAAAGAATTTTCTATTTGAAGCGCTTAACCGCTTACATCAAACAGGGGAACTAATACCTTTTTTAAAGACAATGGGAGCCCATGGTAATAGGATCCCGTTTTACCCTCTGGGTACGGAACCCTAAAAAGTAATATTAAACAAATAAAAAATAAGTAGACCAGAATTTGAACACAGAACCTTTCTTTGAAGAGCGAGCTTCTTACATATATATTATATATTGGCGAAATTAATATTGATGTGATGCGGCAATGGTTTTTTTTTTTAATTATTTCCCCTTAGTAATTAACAAACATTCATTATAAAATACATTTAAGACTGCCACCGCATGGTAGAGATTGAAATATTTTTTTAAAATATACCACATTATCCTCCAAAACCTAGCTCAGCGGATTAATTACAATGTAAGGATAAAAATTTGTATGAAATTCTCATAAATTGGTGACATGGGATCGTATTTCTGCCTTATGAATTTCGATTACACGCTACTAGTAATTCATTCATATTGAGTGTGTTACATTGTCAAGCGACCCTGTGCACCCTGGTATCAAAGCTTTTCGAAACCGCCTTTCAGCCTTTGACATGTTTCCTTTAACGACTACTTATTAACAGCTGGTATCAAAGAATAAACGTGTCTTCCGAAGCACGGAATAGTAATTATTATCAGACAAGTGATCCAAGCCTGCAATATCGATGTCAATGACAATGTGAGCCTCAGGCTTTAAGTCCGCCATTTACAATTATGTAATAAAGTTAAATAAATAAATGACAAAGTTATTTTTTATTAAATCACAAACAAAATCTAAGACTATATTTTCTTTGAAAACTGGTTATTATGAGCAACTTGTATAACTCAGCTTTCAACCGTCGTTCAAAGGTTCTTCAAGATTTCGCACCCAGTCGCTTTTTACGCTTGCAAATTTTCGAAATTTAGGAAGTCGTCAAAATAACAAAAGATATCTCTTAAGTTTTTTAAAATTTATTTATTTATTTTATACAAACTACATTCTCTTAGAACATATTTAAAAGATGCACAAAAAACCTAGATAGATTTGTACGTACATCCACTACATTTGGATAAACACTTACTCAGTTTGCAATTAAATATAAATACAAAAATTTCAACAATACAAACTTACACATTTATAATCTACTAGCTATTTCCCGCAGCTCCGCCTGCGTCAAAAAGTAGCCTATATTTGACCCCGGGTCTTCAACTATATTCATACCAAATTTCATCAAAATCCGTTCAGCAGTTTGGCCGTGAAAGCGTAACAGACAGACAGAAAAACAAACAGAAAGACAGACAGACTTTCGCATTTATAATATTAGTATGGATGTCATAAGATAATATGTTTTTTAATTAAGTTTATAGGTGTAATTTTCTGCATTTAATTCGATTCAAAAATGTTGAAATGAAGTGAAATAAAATCGTTTATATTTTCAATATAGGCTATATATATCACTTATTGACGTCAATTTACATAAATTGAGTTTACCATCACTTCCAAAGCGCAAGTGGAGAAGAAGCGGCACCACAAACTGCACTGCAGCATTTTCTTCAAAACGTCAATTTACAAATGAGAAAAAAACTTTCCTTAATTAAAATTCCCTAGTTAAATGAACGAATTCACAATATTTTATTGTGATTTCAGATTATTTAAATTAAATTAAAATTGTTTTTCATACAATACGTGTACAGACCGAAAAGAAAACAATTTTGATGTTTTTTCTATTATAATAATAATATGCCTAATTGTATTTTAATGATGGAGATAGTTTCAAATAAATTAATAGGCGGTAGTTATTCTGATCATATCACAGACAAATGTCAACTTATTCTACCCTTCAACCATTAATGCTATGAAGTACGAATAATTATATTAATTTGAATAATTTGTAAAATTTATAATTTTTCTTTTTTTCTCGATTTTGGTAATAAATCAGTTACAGTTATTTCTTACAGAAGGAAAGCGCCTAAAAAGAGCTGGTTTGACGTCGCAAAGCAGGATATGCGTGCTAACGGACTCTGTCAAGGATGCCGAAGACCGAGCGAAGTGGAGATATAAAAGTAATAAAATGGACCCTGGGCTACAAAGCAAACAGCTGAGGATGCCACCGGGAAGGCAATAAGATGATGATGATCAATTACAGTTATTTCGTTCATTCATTCAAATCATTCATTCAGTCATTCATGCATTTGTTTGAAAATCACGACGAAAGAAGAAAGGGTGCGAAACCTTCTTAATTAAGAGCCCTTTTAAACGAGGCTTCTGTTAAAATGACACTAGCGAGCTCATTTTGTAGTTTTAATTAAGCTTTATTTTTAATTTTGCTATAAATAAAAGCTTTTTATTTATTTTAGGTGGTTCTGACGTTATTTTTAAAATTAAATGAATTTTATTTTCGTCTTTTACGTTACATGATTTTTGTAACATTGTATAAGAGAAATATCCCATCCTAACTAGTATCATAAATGCAAAAGTGAATTTGTATATGTACATGTGTATGGGTTCTCGTTAACCTTTTTATGCATTACCTTTAAAACCGTATAATTAAAAAAAAAAACTGTTTCCCGAAGAAAAAATGTAGCCTATATTATTTTTGATACCAAATTTTATTCCAGCCGTGAAACCGTTACGAACAGGGCCTTTACTTATAACCTCTAAACGCAGGGCTGAGTGAACGAGATGGCGCAATACAAGATTGCTCACTCGTTTCTGCCCTGCTTTTAGACGTGATAGTAAGGCCACTGCCTATGCATTTATTGCCCGAGCAAATGTCAGCGAGCGAAGCGTCTTTATTTCAACATCTGACCATTTTTGCTTTTGAATAATAAAATTAATATGAACGGATCTTTACGAAACTTGGCTCATGTAGATCTTCATTTCTTTATTTATTTTTTGCCGATAGCACTTTTTTAGTAATTTTTAGTTATAGAGGCAATATTAATGCATCACCTGTGAAAATGTCAGATGTCAAACTATCGCGGTTGATATAGCTTGGTGACTGACGGAAGGACAGCGGAGTCTTAGTAATAGGGTCTCGTTTTATCCTTTGGGTACATATACCAAAAGAATTATTCTTTGGTCATAGAAAACGTTGAGAAAAAACACGCGAGACATTTTTATCAATCATCATCATCATCATCCTAGCGTGTATTCCTAGTTGCGTACACTTCGGATACGCTTTAAATCATGGTCCTAGATTTGGCGGAACTGGTAATTACAATGTCTGACCTCCCTGACCCTTTTTACAGGGAAACTAAAATGTCTCGTTAGATTTTTAAGGAAAACAACGTCTGCATATTAAACCATTTATTTTGTGACTGCCTAACTGACAAGTAACTTAAAAATATATAATCGATCTACCTGCATATTACCCGATATCACACCTCCACCCTTATACAACAAAATTGTTTATAATTACTAAGTACGTACGAGTATGTTTCTAATTTTTATCTATAATAGGTAGGTGAAACAACGGAGGAATCAGCCTCTACATACCAATGAATATAACATTGTATTTAAATAATTAAAACAATATGTGGCAATGATAATCCACAAAGAAAGGTACAATTAAATCTAATGCACTTCTTAGGTTACATAGAAACGGTCTACAGGTTTACGTACACGCTTAGTAGGTTCCTCTGCCGTTGGTACCGTATGTGTTGCTATGCGTGGCGATTCCTTTGATAAATAAGAAGAGGCATCCTGAACTATTAATTCCTGATTATTTTTACTAGTGTTTAAATCGTCTACTCTTACCAGTGGTGCCGCCCCGGTTTCCGAACTATTAACAATGTCTTCGTCATCAGGACAGGTAACATCAGAGAGCCGAGACCGTCGCCTTATTTGATCAACGTGTCGCTTTAATAATTGACCATCATTCCCAACCACCGAATACGTACGAGAACCATCTTTGCTCTGCACTTGTCCCTTCTGCCATTTATCTCTAGCACCATAACCGCGAGCCCACACTGCCTCTCCTTCCCCAAAACTCCGTTCCACTCCTCCTGCACAGTCCATCTGTCGCTGTTGAACCTTGGTGACCCTATCATCTATTGCTCGTGCCGGACGTAAAAGATCTAGCCTACTACGTAAATTACGCCTTTGCAACAATCTTGCTGGCGACTCTCCCGTGGTCGAGTGTATCATGTTTCTGTACGAAAAGAGAAATGTCTGAAGGGCTGTGTCTATACATACGCCATCCCTAATAGCTTTTTTTTATAGCCCTTTTACACAATTTAACTGCGTTTTCAGCAGCACCGTTTGAGGCTGGGTGGTATACGGGGGAGAACATTTGTTGTATGCCGTTGTTTTCTAAAAATTGCTTAAATTCTGATCCAGTGAAAGGTGGACCTTGGTCAGACACTAGCTGTTCTGGTAGTCCAAATCTGGCGAAAGTTTGTCTTAAAACCTTTATTACATTTAAGGCATTTGTAGATTTCATCTCAAATGCCTCTAACCATTTTGAAGAAGAATCTACCAAAATTAAGAAAGTTAATCCCTTAAATGGGCCTAAAAAGTCAATGTGTAGCCTAACCCAGGGACTGTTATGGAATGGCCAGGATTGAATTTTTGACCGCGGGGGCGCTTCCCTCTCCAGTGCACAAGTCTCACAGTGTCGACATGTCATCTCAATGTCTACATCAATTTTTGGCCACCAAACATAGCTACGGGCTAAGCCTTTCATTTTGACTACACCAAAATGACTACAATGTAGTTCTTGCAAAATGTACTTCTGTAACGTCTCCGGAATAATCATTCTTTAACCCCACATTACACATCCACACTCCACATATAGTTCATTACGTCTACAGAAGTAAGGCTTGATTTCATCACCAGGGCACACTACAGGCCACCCTGATTGTATATATACTATAACTCTGCTTAAAATTTTGTCTTTCGCTGTGTGTTTACATACGTCTTTACATGAAATCGGTAAAAACTTTTCAACAAAATTAATGTAAGTATTATCGTTATTGTTTTCAGTTTTACGCTCGATGTGAGGCAAACGAGATAGTGCATCTGCACAATTTTTACTAGACGTAACGTATTCTATAGTATAGCTATAACCTGATAACGTGACAGCCCAACGCTGTAAGCGTGAAGTAGCCATCACTGGTATGCCAATTTTGGGCCCAAAAATATGTGTCAGAGGCTTGTGATCTGTCCTTAGCGTAAACTTTCGGCCATATAAATATTGGTGAAACTTACGTACACCGAATATAATCGCTAACGCTTCCCTATCTATTTGGGAGTACCCCTTCTCTGCGACCGTGAGTGAGCGGGAGGCATACGCGACCGGCCGCTCGCCTTGCTCGGTCTCGTGCGAAATTATCGCGCTGACGCCCACACTGCTTGCGTCCGTAGTTAATATTAGGGGTAAATCAGGAGAGTAATGTGCTAATACTTTACTACTCGCTAGGAGGCTCTTAATTTTTACAAATGCATTTTCGCACTCTAAGGACCACACATACTTTGATCCTGCTCTAAGCAAGGCATACAGGGGAGCTAATACTGTACTAACGTTCCTCATGAACTTACCATAATACATCACCATACCAATGAACGCTCTCAGTTGTGAGACGTTCAGGGGCGATGGTGTGTTTATGATAGCCTTGACCTTTTCTGCGCTAGTGGAAATTCCTTCTGCACTAATAGTATGTCCTAAATAATTAATGGACTTGGCAAAAAATACACATTTATCCTTCCTTACTTTTAGTCCGAATTTTTGTAACCTGTCGAAAACCTTATGCAAATTATTGATGTGATCCTGTCTAGACCGTCCCGTTATAATAATATCGTCCAGGAACACCCCTACTTGTGGTATGTCTGCGAATAATTGTTCCATGAGTCTTTGGAAAATTCCCGGGCTAGATGCCAGGCCGTATACTAATCTGTTATACATAAACAACCCTTTATGTGTACTAATTACAGTAAATTTTTTTGTGTCATCTAATTCCAATTGTGCGTAAGCCTGGGATAAATCGATTTTACTAAAATAATGGCCACCCTGCAAACGCAAGAGAAGGTCCTCGACCCGTGGCAGGGGATAACGGTCAATCTCTATCAATTTATTTAAAGTAAGCTTATAATCCGCACAAATTCTAATGTTACCGTCCTTCTTGACGACCGGCACTATGGGCGTCGCCCAGTCTGAGCGCTCGACGGGCGTGAGGACGCCGTCGCGCACCAGCTGCTCCAGCGCGCGCTCCACCGGCTCGCGCAGCGCGTACGCTAGCGGCCGCGCCCGCATGTACACCGGCCGGGCTCCCTCCCGCAAAGCAACACTTACGGCACCACCGGTGAAACGGCCCAGACCATTCTCAAATACTTTATAATATTTCGACCTGAAACCAGTTAAATCGAATTCATTACTTGCTAATTTATTTACATTATAGCTTAAGATGGGCAGCTGTATCTTAAGGGCTGCTATCCACTGCCTGCCTAATAAACTAGTTTTACCTTTGTTTACAACTAATAAATCTAAATAGGCACTTTTGCCCTGATATGAAACATATGGCCTAATAACACCTAATGGTTTAATAGCTTCACCTGTATAGTATCGTAAGGTTATGTCACAGGATTTTAACTTCAAATCCGAAAACAATAGCTTGTAACAAGTATAGCTTATACAGGACACCGCGCTGCCTGTATCACATTCCATTTGAATATCTGTATTGTGTACTTTTAACTTGATATATATTGGTTCACAGCCTTCTAGTGACAAACGTCCAAGATTAGTAAAAATTACCTCTGAACTCTCCGTGCTGTCACCTTCATCCTGGCTATCCAATTGTAACTGATGCTGGTCAGTCAATTTAGGGCACATCCGTTGTAAATGTCCTTGGCGATTGCATGCTCGACAAAGGTAGCGCGAAAATTTACATCCACTCATAGAATGTGCTGCGCCACAAGCCTGACAGGCTCGAGCCGACGCGTCCGCCGCCGCTCGCCAAGGCTCCGCCGAGCGGCCCGTGCGCACCGGCGCCGCCGGCCGTCGCCGCGTGTCCGACCTCCAGCTGCCGCGCTCAGCCGAGCGCTGTTGCCATTTTACTCTAACAGATTGACAATCAGCCGACTCCGTACTATTAGCCTCTTTCACACTTTCCTTTCCTTCTACTAGAGCCGCATCCTTCTCTGCTGTTTCCATGCTCACTGACATCTTGTACGCTTTCCCAAAGTCCAATTTACATTCTGCAAATAATCGCTGCCGTATTGTTTCACTCGTAATCCCACAGACAAGTTGATCCCGTAAACTTTCTTCCAGTCCTATTCCAAACTCGCAAGAAATAGACATTTTTTTTAGTACGGCCACGTACTCAGAAATTGATTCTCCAGTCTTTTGTTTCCGATGTCTGAATTTATATCTTTCCGCAAGTTCACTAGGCTTCGGTTGCAAGTGTTTCTCCATAATACTGGTAAGTTGAACAAAGGTTTTCATTTTAGGCTTATCTGGTGTACACAAATTCACAAGAAGTTCATATGCTTCTGCTCCCATTACCGTTATTAACGTAGGTACCTGCATCTCGGCCGATATCTTGTTCACAATAAAATATTGCTCGAGCCGCTCCACGTACAGTCGCCAGTCATCTTGCTGTACCTTGAACTCTGCGATCTTTCCTATTGACATGGTTCGATGTTGTTCTAATACCTCGTCGCCATTAAAATGTCTCGTTAGATTTTTAAGGAAAACAACGTCTGCATATTAAACCATTTATTTTGTGACTGCCTAACTGACAAGTAACTTAAAAATATATAATCGATCTACCTGCATATTACCCGATATCACAACAGAAACATGACCTGAGGTGTGTTAGTGGCCAACACTGTCAGAATTTTTCAGGCTGCCCTGAGGCATCTGACACAGCCTCACGACTGCTATTTATCGATAACAACCGGGACCAACGGCTTAACGTGTCTTCCGAAGGAGCTCAAGATAGGAAATGCCACTAAAACGGCAACCAATCCAATAGTGGTCGCTTCACACGCGTATTCGCTACGGATCGCGCTCGACTAACGAGCTCCTCAACGGAGACAATTTTATAATTCCGTTTATTTTGAAACAAATAAAATGACCCTAATCAGAACTTCAAGAAACAAAAGTTGCCAGTTTGCCGCACTCAATTAGCGGAATAACAAAGTTCACATTGGTAGAGTTAATAAGAATATGTAGTGATGAAAAATTTTATAAAAATCAATTGCAAAGCCAATTTATTATTGTCTATATCGATAAAATTTACAGTTAATATTCAAACATAATAATTTCTCAAATAAATTACCATTCTGAATCAAGTAAAATATATTTTCAAGAGAATATTTCCGATGTCAATCTAATATTTGTGATCTTTTTTATAAAAACTATATTCTTATAACTTCCTCTTTCTTTAACACCGTGACACAGAATATATAATAGTACTGACCGTGTACACTTTTTTCGAGTTAATATTTCTATTTTGTCAAATGAGATTTGTTTGGCTACATACGCGTCTAAAATGTAATGGCCAGAAGCTTTCCAACGGTGTTTAACTTTCCTACAAATACCATATATTGGTAAAAGATTTTGTGGCTTCGCTCATAATATATAAAACGTCTTTATTTGTCGATAGATTTCTTAGTTCATAGTTGTACTCGTAACAAAATTACCTTTTAAATAATTTGTCGCAGTGCAGATAGTATTTAGATAGCTCGCCACTAAACTAGCACGAATTACTCGCCCAATATCAAAATGAAACAAAACTCACAATTGATTGTGAAGTTTTGATGGAATGAATTCGTGCTGATAGCTACTTAATTGTGACTATTTATTGTTCTTAAATAGAGCGAATAATTTAAACGTACATGTTTGTCCTTGTTCATTATTCCCTATCAATTTCACATTTAGCTATTTTTCTCGTTTAAGTTTCGATATTTTTCTTCTATATTCTTGTGATATAGCAAAGCCGTAGGAAGCATACCTTGTTTAGTTATTTCAAGTTTGGCCATTAGTTAAAGGAACCACACCAATTACCAAAAGGCGTTCCCGAAACACGCAATAAACATCGATTTACCATGTTCGTTCGTTCGTTTCAGCCGCAGTCAGTCCACTGCTGGGCTTGGGCCTCCCCATTAATTGAAGGCTGTTGCCATACTCGCCACGCTTGGCAGGCAGTTTCAGCGGCTTATCGTACTTCTGACGCTGCTGTCCATCGGAAGTATTCTTAAGCTAAGGAAGGGTGGGAAGTGTTTGAGTTTGGGAGAAAAGATGAGGTACTGACATGGGTTGACTCAGCAGCAGCTCGGGTAAGTCGGGTCGCGTACCCGTGTGCTATGTATCCAAGCCATCGGACAGATGCTTCAAAATAACACCCCTGACTTAATTTAGTGTGACACACTTGAAATTTACCATGTAACTCACTGGATTGATTGCAATGGATTTGTAATATCCCTAAGTGCAAGAAAAATAACATTGACGATCCCATTAATCTAGTAAATCATACAGACTGATCCGATAAATCAAAACAAAGCATTGGTTGTCTGCATGCCGATATCTCCTATATCTAGAATTCCGTGTATTGCAAACAATAGTAGCGACACTACATTGTACGGTTTCGGCTTTTCGGAAATTTGACGAGAGTCATGAGAATGAATGTTATTGAAGTGTATTTTGGCGGATTTAGTAAGTTCATTATGCTTACTGTATTGGTTCCCGAGGTGGTTCTTCGCCTCCGACATAAGATTTCTCCGCTAACCATTCCATGCCATTGTTAGGGGTCCGTAGTCAAGGTCACTCTATTTCTAAGACTTTGTGGCGTGAAGCCACTTATGTTAGTTATAGATCTTGTGTACATAATGTTGTGTTGTGTACATAATGACAAAAATAGAAAAAGGCATGTTAAGATGGTTTGGGCATGTAGAAAGGATGGATGAAAGGAGACTTACGAAAGGTATTTATAAATTAAAGGTGACAGGAAAAGTCGGTAAGGACCGGCCTCGGAGAACATACAGCGACCAAATCGCAGACATATTAAAAGAAGGAGTTGTCAGGAGTACCCGTAATCGACGAGCGTGTATGACGAGAGTGATGAGCGTAGAAGAAGCGAGGGAAGTCTGTAAGGATCGTAGCAAATGGAAATCCGTAGTTTCTGCCTACCCTTACGGGGTAAAGGCGTGATGGTTTGTATGTATGTACATAATGTTTAATTTATTAGTGTTTTTAGTTTTTTATTAATTTGTGAATATTTTTAATTTTGTAACACACGGACAGACATGCCAATTTTATGTGCATAGTTTTATTTATTTATTTAAACTTTATTGTACATAATACAATTGTATAGCACAATAGGCGAACTTAATGCTCAAAGCATTATCTAACAGTCAACCTTTGGGTTAAACAGATATCGTCATGTGGGTATTAAAAATATATAGCTATAAATACAAAAGTTGAAATGATAATAAACTTACTTATGGTACTTACATAATATACTTACATATACACGATTAAATAATAATCAAAATACAGTTAATTTTAAAAGTTATATCAACGAAATAATAGCAGCAACTCAAAATTTACTCATATTTAACTGCCTAAATTTGCTCCCGTAACCGCGAGTCCTTCTTTGAATTATGGCAGTTGACGGTTCGCCTTAGAGCGCAGACTCCGCCGTGCAACCATGGCAACTGCGCTCTCTGGCGGCTGTTATTGAAACTACAAATTTTCTCTCTTAGACTTAGATTTTTCTGTCAACTGTTTTAGTGATTTTTTCTGTTGCTTATTTTTATTGTATTCAGTAACTTTTATCTTTTTTTATCCTCTCATCATACTCCTTCTTTACTTGTTTCTATTGTGGACTTCTTTTCATAATGTATTGTGTTGTAAAGATTAAACTGTGCATTGGTATATAATTTTACCTGAACAAGACTTTCTTTCTAAACTCCTTCCTTTACATTTCTCCTCCCTCTTCTTTCCACAACTTTAAGGCTGTCCATCTGTCACCAGGTTGTATCTCACGAACCGAGATAGTGACACACTTGATATTTTCACAGATAAGAAAAAACAGAATAAAATAAATACTAAAACAAACGTGATATTTTTGCAGTTTTTATAGATAATGGTACGGAACCGCATTCGTGCACGAGACCAACTCGCATTTGACCGTTAATTTTTTGTCATCCTTGAACCATTGTTTGTCTGTCTTTTGAGCTTCCTGGTCCTTGCACACTTCATCTCTCCAGCAGTACCTGGGGCGACCTACTGGGTGTCAATTCTCTTATTTTACATAGTGTACATTGAGTCGTAATTGGATCGCAATGACAATGTTTGACGTTTCTGGTATTCTGTTACCAATTTTAAGACCAATCGTATTCTATTGGCATGCCATTGAACTGCAACTGGAAAACTTTGCTAATCAACAAATCATCAATTTCTTCAATAATCGGTACTTACTCTGTTGTTATACAATGCAATATACATTGCCCATATTGCAATAAATACAATGAACATTACATTAATAGTACTTTAAACTATGGAGCAAAGGCGGACTTATTGCTAAGCAACCTCTTCCAGCCAACCTTTAAGTAGTGCTACAATTATGGATAGTATAGAAGAAAGGTGTGGTAGTTATTTTACATTTTTCTACTATTACTCGTACCATTTAATTACGTTAAAGTTGCAATAAGATTGAGATTCAAAATTGTGTTAGCAGAATACCAATATTGAAAATGCATCGTAATTGAGTCGTAATTGAATATCACTTGCATGGTCTTTTCAAGTTTATTAGCGTAATTGACACCCTGGTCGGTCCCATTCGGTCTTCCCATGTACGCTCTCTTAACAGCACAGTCCTGACACTAGATTACTTGTCGGTCTTTAAATAAAACTATTGTGTAGGGCCAAACAATAATATTAATATATTTGAAATTATTACAATCAACAGAGTTACGAACAGAAAGCGGGACAAATTTTCAGTGAAAAAATATTTAAATACAGAATGACATTTAGCTTTACCTTTTTTCTATTTTAATGTTAGTGGCCAGTGCCAGTCCTCTCCCATCCTCTCCAGTTGGCCAAGCCAACGCAGTCTTGTCTTTTTCATAAAATAAATAAACTCCAAGTTGAATCTGCATGGATAACCCTCTATGTCAAGGCTTTTACCGGCTTTCAGCGGCGGGTGTGAGTTTGTGAAGTTCCGACATTGCAATGGGAAAACAGCGAAATGGGCATTTTGACCCGAAAACATGCCGCCCGCACATTGTTTTATTTCTGTACCTCCTCTTAATTTCTGTTATCTTAGTACTGTATGATTTGTTTTTCTCCTATCCCAGACCTTTTTTAATACAATGGCTAGTAAATAAATTTTGTTTTGACTGTACTTTATTTAGGAGCGGGGTCAATCTACAGAAGAAAAAATATTAAAATACTGAACCCCGGTAGTAGACCCCGCGGGTCTTTACGGCCCGGGGTACAACTACGGAATACTCTTTTTACCACTTGTGATAGAGTCTGGGCCCTTACCATCAACTCTAAACGCAGGGCAGAAACGAGTGAGTGAACGAGATGGCGCAATACAAGGTGTTAGGCGACATGTCGCTTGCTCACTCGTTTCTACCCTGCTATTAGAGGTGACAGTAAGGCTCGTCAAGTGCTCGCAGTCCTACTGAGGCCACTCCCTTTTAATCCCCAAGTGATGGGGACTCAAATATAACCTTTAAAAAAAATAACGATAAAAGAGGAATATACCCCACTATTCCTAAGACAAAAAGCCAACTGTCAAGTTATTACTGAAATGTTAACATTGTATAGATTCATCACCGTCACGTCACAAAACCCGACACTCTCTTATTCGTGGAATTTTTCCTTGTTTTCGCACGAAAAAAGTCATTTGCGATATTATAACAAATGTGGGTAGAAATGAAAATGTGGACGAATGTACACATATTTTTGCGACGGTTAAAGCGCGATTCCGATCTAAAAATAAAGACAAGAATATTAATTGACTAGTCATTTATATCGTTTCTCCCAGTGAAATCCATAATTTATCAGTCCATGTGAATCTTTAGTGTTATTTTAACCGTTTTTGTTATTTACAAAAGGTGAGTTATGTGTCCTGTTTCCTTGTGTCATTTCAACGCTTAGTGTACGGGACTGCATGCACTAAGCAGTAAATTTTTACGCTATGTGGACTTGAAAAATATTAAATTTCGGTTTGTAGAACAAAGTATCAACCGATTCCGTTCGACCGTCACAATGTAAAAGAGCATCAATAATTGTTATGCACGTTAATTTAAATTAAAATATTGGCTTGAGCGTCAGTCTTCAAAATATTACTCGCTCGCATCCGCAAAATCTTGAAAGAAAAAAATACTTTGTTGACGCTTTTGTTAGTCAATATTAAAATAATTAAATAGCTCATTTTTCTGCCTATACATTTATACTGATATAGGTTGCTCTTAACCGGTATTTGGTCGAAAAAATGTTTTAATTTTTTTAATAATAAAATAGCAAGCGGTAAAAATCGTAATAAAAAAGTTTAATTATATGATTAAAATAACTGTTTTGACCAAGCTTTATATATTATTAGCGTGATTTATTACACTATAAAATATACTTTTATTTTTTTACCACAATAAAGATTTTGGTCATAAAAATACCGGTTTCCGTCCCTGTTCGGAACTACACCTTAATTATAAACGTTTTCCTCCTGAAGACTTTTATTCACAATAAATATGATAAAGTACCAAATACCGTACAAACTCGGTTTTATTTATATTTCCAGTAGGTACTAGCAACTGCTGTTCCCTGTCTCTCATTGTGGTCCAGTGGTTAAAACGGCTTTAAGACTCAAAGGTCGCAGGTTCGATTTCCATGAGAAGCGCGAAGACGTGCAAAATTATTTATAACATTAAATTTAATTATATAATATTACGATGTTAAAATAAAATAAAATAAAAATTAGTCAAAAATAATAAATGTGTCTAAAAATTATTATAAAAATTATTAATATAAATTGTCAATAAAAATTCTTGTAATTTTACTAGGTACTATAACTTAAACAATATCAAAAAAAAGGAATTTAATAATATATTTCCAGTTGAGTTGAGAGGACCTTGGAGCAATTAAAAAGAGGAGATGCCGTTTGAAATGGCGCAGTGATGTGATCATTGGCGCCTCGCCGAATCAAAAGTGTGTCATTTCTCGTGCTCCATGGTTGGAGCCATAGCCGAAACCAAGCACCCCGCACGTCTGCCGTCCGCCCTGTGTAGCCTTACAAATACTTTCTTACAAAACGCTTATTACGGCATCGCCTCTTCATAATTGCTTACTGATTAGGACATTAATTGAAGGTATGAATCACCTGAAGCCTATTTTTGAAATGCACTCACAAAAAATCGGTGAATTGAATAATTTTCATTTGATATATGAGAATAGAGCTCTTGATTATTTGACCTTCGTCCAAGCGTGATTTACTAGTAACCTCTGCTTACACTATGCTTGAGGTACGCTATAGCCATGGTCCTTGATTTGGACCAGCAATATGACCCCAAGTGTGTTAGTGGTCAAAACTGTTGGATTTTTTCAGGCTGCAATTGAAACTATGATATATGTATATTAGAGATATTTGTGTATTTGTAGAAGCTCACCCAGAGTTAAGGCCTAAGAGAAGTGAAGTAAATCCTAGGCAGACACGTCCAAAAATTATGGACAGATTGTATCAACCGGCTTGCCGCAAAAAGTATTAATAAGCACAATGTTTTCAATATGTGCATTTATTTGTTTAAATTGCTTCCGTCTGACATAAAACTGTTAAAAGGCGAATCCTTTAAATCTAAATTGACAAAGCGGTTATAAGATATTTTTTTTATACTACAAATATATCAACCATTGCGAAATACAATGTCGTTATCAATAAAACGTTCAATTAAAAAGTAGCAGGTATTTCAATATAATAGTAACATAAAGTAGTGACAAATAAAAGAAAAATTGACATAATATACATTCATTTACATATAATCACATTCAGATATATGTACAGTGCATAATCTCGATGCATGCCTTCCATATTCCGCCTTATATAATATAAGTCCGCCTTTGTACTCATTTCTCTTAATGTTAATTGGTTTCAATGATGTATCTTTTCTTAAATGTATGTAAATGGTGCAATAAAGTGTTTATTCATTCATTTATTCATATTAATTGTAATTTTATCAATTCTGCACGAGCTACGTTCATAGATAATTACCCAAATAGCAGCTAACAGCGCGACAATCTCGCTGTCCACTTGTTCACATATTTAAATATCTAATTCAGTACCAATAAAGAAGCCGTACAATTAACATCGTCTTATCATTTACATCATCGCGCTACTCATGTTTAAATGTAAAATTCTTTATTGTACATAAAAGATAACAGTTAATAACAAGATCAACAGAAAAACTCGTCATCATAGCATTTACAGTGTGTGGTCACGGACCATACAAATTGTGTTTCTTTTTTTTTGTATATCATAATGAAAATCTACGCATTACTTAGAATTATTTACTTTGACTTTTGTCTCAAAAATGCATAAGACACTATTATTATATTTCGAGTCATAGGTATAATAAATAAAATATTTGCATGCTTGCTTGCAGGCAAATTTCACTGTACTTTACCTAGTATAAGACCCCTGTTACTATATTTTGATGCAAATAAATGATTTCTGATTCTGATTTCTGATGATTATTGTCATGAAAGAAGATGACATTCTGACTGACACGATCACAACTTTATCCGATTTAAATCCCTGCACAAAGCACCCACATTTTTGCGATTAAGGTTTCCTTTATCTGTTACGGGCCTAATGGTGTGGAAAGATAACCCGGAAAGGTCACTTCTCGTCGCCTGAAATTTATGTTAGGATTGTGATTAACTTCCAGTATTTATCTCATTTCATTCGTTCATATCGTGTGGGTTACATGGTCAATCGACCCTGTATATCTTGGAGTTGTTTCGGAACCGCCTTTCGGCCTCTGACATGAGAGAAAGAAAGAAAGAAAAGAAAAGAATTTATTTACATGGTTCCTTTGACCCATCGAATGTCCTAGTAACATACCCGTGTGACTAAGCGCTTTCGTTTTAGTTACTAGGACGCTGGACGGATTAACAACCAAGTGAAAGTCGAACACTCTGAGGCCGTCCCCCCGAAGTGGATTTTGGCCTCGTTTCGGAGGCCTCCACTCCACTTCAGGGAGCTGAGTTAGCGGAGATAGTAAATGAAAATCGGGATTCGGGACCCGATGATATGCCTTTCAGCAGTTAGACAATCAGGTGACTCAAGCCTGCAATATTTAACCAAACAGGAAACAAAATAACAAAGTATGCTTCCCGTGGGAATCGAACTCACGATATTAGCGACGTGACTGAAAACACTACTCACCTTGATTTGTATAGAGTTAATTAGTATAGTATATAGTTAAGTTGCTATGTATATCAAGGTAGATAAGGTAATTTTTAAGGTCAAATAAATGAAGGGATTATTATTAGAATAGGGTAATAAGTGTAAATATAGCATAGGGTTTCTTATTTTTAGCATTAAGGTATTTTATAAGAATTAATTTTGTAATTGTAAGTAGCACTATTTGATTTTCGAAGAGCGTTACCATAACGAGAACCAAGGTCTTTTTTAAGTAAATATGGTAAACTCACATTCCGAGAAT
This sequence comes from Euzophera pinguis, assembly GCA_947363495.1. Classification (NCBI taxonomy): domain Eukaryota; kingdom Metazoa; phylum Arthropoda; class Insecta; order Lepidoptera; family Pyralidae; genus Euzophera; species Euzophera pinguis. The sequence continues at coordinate 1,780,263 of OX376177.1, forward strand.
CAAAAAGCGTTACCGTAACGAGAGCCGAACACAAGATTCCACGACTGCCGATAGATGGCGCAGTTACGAAATAGAACTGGCTATGCAGATTTTTACTCGCGAGGTAATAAGGTTCGACGCGATTTTGAGTCGGCAGTACTGGAATCAATTCGGCTCTCGGAACACTTGGAATGGAAGAAAACTAAGGAAGACGAAATAAAGGAAGTGAATACAAGTGATCTTTAATTTCGGACCCGGATCCCTGCTCCAGTGCTCAAGTGAAGTGTTAGTGAATATCGTCGGTCGGATCGGAAGCTAGGACCCCTGTGCTCGGAATCGGACCCCTGGATCTCAGGAATAGGACCCCTGCTACTCGGAGTCGTCGAGATCGGACCTCTGCTCGGATTGTCGGCGGATTAGAAGATAGGCCCCTCGCTCATCCTGCTGCCCCCCCCCCCCTCATACAGTCCACTCATCGACGTCGTCCTCGGCAGCCGGAGCGAAGCTAAGCAGCCCGAAGCCACGCCGCATCAAGCTACGCCGCCCGCAGCCACGCCGCCTCAAGCTGCGCCGCCTCGAGCCAAGCCGCCTGAAGCTGAGCCGCCTTGTGCCGAGCCGCCTGAAGCTGAGCCGCCCGAAGCTGTGCCGCCATAAGCTACGCCGCCTGGAGCTGTGCCGCCTGAACCTAAGCTGCCTACGCTGTCGCTCGTCCGCACCTGCCTTCGCCCTTTACTACTATAACGTGTTAAGGACAGATTGGGACGACTGTGCGCCACCAACAGCGCGCGCAACGCCAACCATAGTTGGTCCTTCGAGCCGGATCAGGGAAGAGGGATGCCTACAACCAGGTCGACAACCGCCACAGCTGGAAAGTCCGCCTCGACTGATTGGAGCATGAACACGCCAGCCGACACAGAAACCACCGGGACAGGGATCTCGACCCGATCGACGATAACAAGAAGAACGCCGCCGCCATCCCGCGCCGCCGAGTCGTCTCCCTCCCGCACCGCTATGGGGGATCGTGCCGCGTCGGTCATGTTTGTGGAGGGAGAACTCGCCGCGCCCGTTGCGCCTCCAGTACCCCCCGCACCCGTCAATAGTGGGTACATCGCGCCGCGTTCCGGTACCATTGGCGAACCGCTCACGCCTCTAACTACGCGCGCTATGATTCAGCAACACGACGAGTTGTTGAGTCGCATCTCCGAATCCCAGAAGCGCCGCCAAGGACAGCCTGCAGTTCCTGATGTGATGGAATCCGGAACGAGTGCGAGGCCCACAGGAGCGCGCCCGAGAAGACCGAACATAGAAACACAGTCGGTGCGTTCATCGAAACGAGCTGCATTAGAAGCCAAGATGCAACTCGCCCGCAGGGAACTAGAAGTAGCAGAAGCCAGATCTAAGGTGGCTCAAGCTGAACTGGAGCTGCTACAACTGGATTCTGAGGAAGAAGAAGACTTCGTGCATGAAGAGCAGACACAGATGCATGTGCAGCAATGGTTGGATCATGCAAACACTGTGAAGGTTACTCCACCTAAGGAAAAGAAGAGTGACATTGAAGAACTGGCTCAAGTCATCAAGAAGATGTCAGAGAAGTCATCGGAGCACAGCCTATCAAAACATATGATAGAGCTTCCAAACTTCAACGGTGCAAGTGAAGAGTGGTTAGCGTTCAAGCGATCCTTCGAAGACACCATGAACGCCTTCACCGACGTGCAGAATTTGGCGCGTCTGAGAAGGTCTCTTCAAGGGAGAGCAAGGGAAGCAGTGAAGAGTCTCCTATTCACTGCCAAGACACCTCAAGAAGTTATGAAGGGATTGGAAGCGCGCTTTGGACGACCAGGAGCCATAGCCTTAGCGGAGCTGGATAAATTAAAGAGTACGCCGAAGATGCAAGAGACGCCGAATGATGTGTGCACATTTGCTAGCCACGTCAGAAATTCTGTGGCAACAATCAGTGCACTTGGAAAGGAACAGTACCTGAGTTCGCCAGAAACAATGAAGGCGTTAGTGGACAAGATGCCAGCAAACATCAAGTACAGATGGTTTATGTATCATCACAGCCATCGAGATGAAGAGAAGCCGGAGCTCATATTAATAAGGGATTTTCTGGACATAGAAGCTGACATGTGTGGTGACTTCGCCCCTCCTGAAGTATCGTGGGATGCCAAGAAGAGCGCAATAAGGAAGAGTGTCCATACAGTTCAGGAGAAAGAACACAATCAGCAGCCAAGCAAGAAGACAGAGTGTCCAGAATGTCAAGCAGAGCATTGGATCTACGAGTGCAGAAGATTTAAAGAAGCAGATATGGACAAGAAATGGGAAATAGTGAAGAAATTCAGACTATGCTTCAAGTGTCTTCGTTTTCGGCACTCAAGACAAGGATGCAGGGCTCCGGTATGCAAGAAATGTTCGAGATGGCATCATGTTAGTCTCCACTCAGACACACCTCCAGCAATTAAGAAGCCAGAAAGGGACGAAGCCAGCTGCAACGTGGTACATAAGGAAGAGCCCACAGGTGAAGTCATCACATCGGTGCACACTACAAGCGATGGAAGAGCATACTTGAAGATGATTCCAGTGGACGTCTACGGGCCAAAGGGAACAGCACGTGTGCTGGCCTTGCTGGATGAAGGGTCCACCATTTCACTCATAGACTCTGCTATAGCCAAGAAGATTGGTGCGGAAGGAACAGCTGAGTCTATAACAATAGAAACCGTCGGTGGAAGAGGCTTCAAGAAGACGGATTCTCGAAAGGTGGAAATAAGGATTAAGGGAGCTCATCGCAAGTATAAGCAGTCGATGAGAGTAAGGACAATCGATGGCTGGAAATTATCGAAGCAAGAAATAAATGAAGAAGTCCTGAGAAGATGCGATCATCTCCAAAGTTTAAGAAGTCAGCTAGTCTACAAGAAAGAAGAGCCAAGACTACTAATTGGGCAAGACAATTGGGAGCTCATCGTAACAAGAAGAATCGTCAAAGGGAAGAAGTCTGAACCAGTTGCTTCGTTCACTAGCTTGGGTTGGGTGCTTCATGGATGCGACACTGGAGCGAACACACCTGTCCAGTTCGTCAACCACAGCCGCCTAGCAGAGGACAAGACAGAAGCCTTGGTACGAGCATACTTTGATATCGAGGCTCTTGGGGTGAAACCAAACCGCCCTAGCAACGACTCTGACAGGAGAGCATTGGAAGTTTTGGAGAAAACGACACGAAGATTGCCAGATGGGAAATTTGAAACAGGACTTCTATGGAAGAGCGAGCAAGAAACATTGCCGAAAAATTACGGTCAAGCACATCGACGATTAAACAACATCGAAAGGAAGTTGGACAGAAGTCAAGAATTGAAGATAGCCTACGAAGAGCAAATTAACAACTGGGTGAAGAATGAATATGCGGAAAAGGCTCCATCTACATCGACGCCCGGCAGAACGTTCTACCTGCCGCATTTTGTGGTGGAACATCCTGTCAAAAAGAAGCCAAGAATAGTACTGGATGCAGCTGCAAAATTCGAAGGGAAAAGTCTCAACGATGTCTTGCTGCCGGGGCCCGATCTTCTTCAATCTCTCTTTGGAGTTCTCGTAAGATTCAGAGAGGGGCCCGTCGCTGTTGTTGCTGACATCAAAGAAATGTTCCTGCGCATCCAGATACGTGAAGAAGACAGGGACTGCCTACGATTCCTGTGGCGAGGAAGTCAACGGGCTGGAAAACCAGAAGAATACAGAATGAAGTCTGTAATTTTCGGAGCGACGTCATCACCCTCAACAGCTATCTTCGTGATGAATAAGAATGCGGAAGACTTTAAAGAAGAGTGTCCAGCTGCAGTGAAAGCTATCAAGAGAAATCACTACATGGATGATTACCTCCAGAGCTTTCAAACTATCGAGGAAGCCAAAAGAACATCAAAGGAGGTGCAGTACGTGCATGCAAAAGCGGGTTTCCATTTAAGGGGATGGGGTAGTAACGAAGCTGAAGTGTTGAAGAGCCTGCAAGATCAACCGCAAGAGGGAATAAAAGAACTCTCCTCAGAAGAGAAGACACTCGGACTACGATGGATAATTGGCGAAGACGCACTAGCATTCAACGTCGGATTTCGCAACACACCTCGCGAAATTCTGACTGGAGGAAAGATACCAACGAAGAGACAAATAGCCAGCGCCGTCATGTCTACGTTCGACCCGATGGGCTTCGCCGCACCTGTTTTAATCCAAGGGAAGAAACTCATCCAGGACATATGGCGAACGAAGATCGACTGGGACGACGCGATCTTACCTGAGCAAGAAGTAATGTGGCTCAAGTACATCAAAGAGGTTGCAGTTCTCGAAAAATTGAGGATACCCAGATGTTTATCTCCGTATCAGAGGAAAGGGCAACTCCATACTTTCACCGACGCGAGTGAAGAGGCCTATGCTGCTGTCGTCTTTTGGAGAACAGAAGAACCAAGTGTCCGCGTTACGTTGATCGCAGGGAAAGCGCAAGTTACTCCCACGAAGCCAGTCTCGATACCGCGACTGGAGCTCCAGGCTGCGTTACTAGGAAGCAGACTGGCAGCTACAATCGAGAAAGAAACGGACTTAGAAATCACAAAGAAGATATTCTGGACAGACTCAAGCACTGTTCTTCAGTGGCTGAAAGCAGATCCGCGAAAATTCAAGACGTTCGTGGCTCATCGACTTGCGGAGATTGAAGAGTTAACTAGCCCGCGAGACTGGCGATGGGTGCCTACTAAAGAGAATCCAGCGGACGACGCAACTCGTTGGACGCCAACTGAATTTGACAGGAACGCGAGGTGGTTCAAGGGGCCTACATTTCTTTACGAAGAGGAGCAGCAGTGGCCCGCCAACCGCTTCGAAGGGAAGATCATCGACACGGGGGAGGAAAAGAATATTCAGACAATAGCATCAGTCTCCACAACTCCTCGTCGTATACCAGATCCAGAACGCTTCTCCAGCTGGACGCGACTCCTAAGAAGTACGGCGCGCGTGTTCCAGTTCATCGATCTACTTAAGAAGAACAAGTCCAAGGAAATCGTCAACGCAGCTAAAGACAAGGCATGGAAACAAAATAAACCTGCAGTAAAGAGGAAACAACTCGTAAAGCTTCCTCCTATGAAACCAGGGAGAAATTTCAAAATCATTGAAGAAGAACACTTCAATAAAGCCAGAGAAGAGTTAATTAAGGAAAGTCAGCAAGAAAGTTTTCGGAGAGAAATAGAAAAATTGAGTAATAGGAAGCCAATGAAAAACTCAAGCCGACTCAAGAAAATCGACGTGTATGTCGACGAACAAGGCATCTTGAAGTTAAGAACGCGAACAAGGAAAATCACGATTGAGAACCAAGAGCAGAATCCAGTGGTGTTAGACGGCAAGAACAGGATATGCCGCCTAATCATTGAACACTATCACCAGAAATTTTATCATGGCAATACAGAAACGGTGATAAATGAAGTCAGGCAAAAATATTGGATCCTGGGCCTACGGACAACAGCAAGGGCACTCATACACCGCTGTCAATGGTGCAGAGTGCATAAGAGCATACCGCAAGTGCCACCGTTGGGAGATCACCCCGTTGAACGCCTGCAGCATCATCAGCACCCCTTCACCTGCTCAGCTGTGGACTACTTTGGGCCGATGCAGGTGACCATTGGGAGAAGAACTGAAAAACGCTGGGGAGCTCTCTTCACATGCCTAACCACAAGGGCTATTCACCTCGAGCTATCAAGTTCCCTTAGTACGAGCTCGATGATCATGGCCTTACGAAGAATGGCGGCCAGAAGAGGAACACCGAAGGTTATCTACAGCGACAATGGGACAAACTTCGTCGGGGCCAACAAAGAACTGGAAGAAGCAGCAGCTCAAGAGGGAATCCGGTGGAAATTTATACCAGCTGGAAGTCCGAGTATGGGAGGCGCCTGGGAGAGAATGGTCCGTACGGTGAAGACGGCACTGATGGTCGTACTACAATCGCGATCACCACCAGAAGAAGTACTCCACACGCTACTGGTTGAAGTGGAACATGTCGTCAATTCCCGTCCACTCACTCACATAAGCATAGACCCCAACGATGAAGAAAGCCTGACACCAAACCATTTCCTGCTCGGAAGATCCTGCGGAGCGACGTCGCCGGGCGAGTTTGAAGATGGGAACCTCATTGGCAGAGCAAACTGGAGGACCGCGCAACGCCTGACCGACCACTTCTGGCAGAGGTGGCTAAAGGAGTATCTGCCCACTTTGAAGCCGAGGAAAATAGATGGCAGACAGACTACGGATCCTCAAGTCGGAGACGTCGTCTTGATTATGGACGCCTCGCTGCCCCGCAACACATGGCCGCGAGGAGAAGTCCAAAAGGTATATCCAGGCCCAGACGGAAGGGTCAGAATTCTGGACGTGCGGACACCGGGAGGAACGCTACGACGGTCAACGCAGCGAGTCGTCATCCTGGTGCCAGCAGCCACGCCGCAACCTCGAGATGGAGCGCTACGCACGGCGGGGGAGAACTATTAGCGACGTGACTGAAAACACTACTCACCTTGATTTGTATAGAGTTAATTAGTATAGTATATAGTTAAGTTGCTATGTATATCAAGGTAGATAAGGTAATTTTTAAGGTCAAATAAATGAAGGGATTATTATTAGAATAGGGTAATAAGTGTAAATATAGCATAGGGTTTCTTATTTTTAGCATTAAGGTATTTTATAAGAATTAATTTTGTAATTGTAAGTAGCACTATTTGATTTTCGAAGAGCGTTACCATAACGAGAACCAAGGTCTTTTTTAAGTAAATATGGTAAACTCACATTCCGAGAATCAAAAAGCGTTACCGTAACGAGAGCCGAACACAAGATTCCACGACTGCCGATAGATGGCGCAGTTACGAAATAGAACTGGCTATGCAGATTTTTACTCGCGAGGTAATAAGGTTCGACGCGATTTTGAGTCGGCAGTACTGGAATCAATTCGGCTCTCGGAACACTTGGAATGGAAGAAAACTAAGGAAGACGAAATAAAGGAAGTGAATACAAGTGATCTTTAATTTCGGACCCGGATCCCTGCTCCAGTGCTCAAGTGAAGTGTTAGTGAATATCGTCGGTCGGATCGGAAGCTAGGACCCCTGTGCTCGGAATCGGACCCCTGGATCTCAGGAATAGGACCCCTGCTACTCGGAGTCGTCGAGATCGGACCTCTGCTCGGATTGTCGGCGGATTAGAAGATAGGCCCCTCGCTCATCCTGCTGCCCCCCCCCCCCTCATACAGTCCACTCATCGACGTCGTCCTCGGCAGCCGGAGCGAAGCTAAGCAGCCCGAAGCCACGCCGCATCAAGCTACGCCGCCCGCAGCCACGCCGCCTCAAGCTGCGCCGCCTCGAGCCAAGCCGCCTGAAGCTGAGCCGCCTTGTGCCGAGCCGCCTGAAGCTGAGCCGCCCGAAGCTGTGCCGCCATAAGCTACGCCGCCTGGAGCTGTGCCGCCTGAACCTAAGCTGCCTACGCTGTCGCTCGTCCGCACCTGCCTTCGCCCTTTACTACTATAACGTGTTAAGGACAGATTGGGACGACTGTGCGCCACCAACAGCGCGCGCAACGCCAACCATACACGACCTGCGATCTTATTTATTTATTAAAACTTATTGTTACACAAGAACAATATTAATCTCTGAGAGTATTCTTTACCAATCAAACATTGGAAGAGAAGAATTTCACGATGACCAACACTTGCCTTGGCCTGTTTATTTATTTTATACAAACACTGACAGCACTTACAGTTTCCCAATGCGTGCTGTGAGTTAGGACAGGACAAATTACACAAGTTTATGAGACACATACATTATACATGAATGAACAAAGGATTTCAGCTTATCATAAAAAATATCTACGTTTGGCAAATGAGCAATCAAGGCGCCAAAGAGTACCATGGCCTGGTTAGTGGGCGCGTACCGCGCGGTATCCGTGGCCGACGTCGCAGCCACGAGCAATGGCGGTTGCGTAATTGCCTATAGAGCTGCACCTAGCCAGAGCCGGTGGAAGTCTCTCAATAGGTTGCGAAACCAAGTTCTCCAATGTAGAGACAACCTAAGCGAGTGAGTGTGGTTTCTCTCAAATCATGTCGTACTAGCTGTTTCCTGCAGCTCCGCCTCCGTCAAGTTTCAACAAAATCCGTTCAGCGGTTTGCCCGTGAACGCGTAACAGACAGACTTTCGCATTAGTTATATTATTAGTATGGATAGTATGGATGTTTGTACGTCAACCATGAGACTGCGTTAACAATTTACTGTCAAACATGTTCAGTGCATTTGGCGGATAGTAAGGTATCTAAGAAAGCCTCATAAGAAAGCTCAAGGTCGCCAAGAGAGCTATGGAGAGGGCGATGCTCGGTGTTTCCCTACGAGATCGAATCAGAAATGAAGAGATCCGTAGGAGAACAAAAGTCACCGACATAGCCCAGCGGATTAGTTCTTTGAAGTGGCAGTGGGCGGGGCACATAGCGCGGAGAACCGATGACCGATGGGGCAGAAAGGTTCTCGAATGGCGACCACGTACCGGTAAGCGCAGCGTTGGACATCCACCGACCAGATGGTCAGATGACCTGAAAAAGGTCGCAGGCAAACGCTGGATGCAGACTGCTGCCAACCGATCATTTTGAAAATCATTGGGAGAGGCCTATGTCCAGCAGTGGACTGACTGCGGCTGAAATGATGAAGGTATCTAAGAAATTCCATATTAAATTTTCCCGTCGCTACCGTCTGAGTCAACAAAATCTCGTAAAGGTACTACTAGGTGAAACACCTGCAGCATGGACGAAAATTTCAGTGAAATCAAACATTATATCATGCGTTCCATTTCACATTAGACTAATCAACAAGCGGTAATTAGCCAATGCAGTAGCCAATTGAAATTGGCTTTTGAATAATGATAGGGAATTTGTGATCAGAAACGGGATATGCCAGAGTAAATGATGTTGTATTTAATGCTATTCTGAATGTTTGATTATGTTGGTTGATTTATGAAGTTTGTTTTTGTAGAATAGATGACAGCCTCCATTTCTGCATGATTTTGCTGCAATACACCATTCGCAAATAGATGTTTGCGTACTTTAATGGAACTAATTTTTAACCTTCGATAAAATTGGGTGTTTTGATTTTCTAAACGAATAAACCCGATTTTGTTGTAGTATTTTTAAAGCTAATTTGACCGAGATGGTTCTAGGCTATATTGACCAAGCAAGAGTATTGCTAGATATATTGATAGAATATAATAAAATAAACTTTTTTTTTACATCTAAGTAGGCAAACAGGCGTACGGCCCACCTGAATGTAAGTGGTTACCGTAGCCTATGAACGCCTGCAACACCGAAGATGTCACGAGCGCATTTCCGACCTGTCCGCTCTCAGCACAGCGACCCCTCTGGAGCTTGGCGACCCTACTCACCAGCAGGAACACAACACTGCATAGGTCCCGGTTGCCATTTGGTGCTCGTTTAAGACACCAAATCAGAGGCTGAAAGAGATTCTGGAAAACTCTGTCTTTCACGGCTAATCCAGTGGACCGATATTAATGAAATTTGGTATGAATATAGTTGTACACCCGGAGTAAAATATAGACTATATTTTGACGATGGGCAGAGTTGCGAGAAACAGATAATATGTAATAATGTATTATATTCCTACATATGTTATAACGTCTATTTAATGTGTTCATTTATAAATTGATAAGATCTAGGTTTTTGTCGGTGGATTTTTTTTTTATTCTTCCTTATCACTTGCCAATTCTTTTATTTTTTGATACGACATGCCGCTTGTTTTTAGTAACAAAGGTGCTTAACCTAGTGTTAGTAATACATTTCACACTAGCTGTTTCCCGCAGCTCCACCTGCGGTATATAGCCTATGTTACTCAGGGTGAATGTAGCTTTCCAATGGTGAAAGAATTTTTGAAATCGGCACAGTAGTTTTTGAGTTTATTCATTACAAACATACACACAAAAATACAAATCTTTCCTCTTTATAATATTACTAGCTGTTTCCCGCAGCTCCGCCTGCGGTATATAGCCCATGTTACTCAGGGTGAATGTAGCTTTCCAATGGTGAAAGAATTTTTGAAATCGGCACAGTAGTTTTTGAGTTTATTCATTACAAACATACACACAAAAATACAAATCTTTCCTCTTTATAATATTACTGTTTCCCGCAGCTTCGCCTGCGGTATATAGCCTATGTTACTCAGGGTGAATGTAGCTTTCCAATGGTGAAAGAATTTTTGAAATCGGCACAGTAGTTTTTGAGTTTATTCATTACAAACATACACACAAAAATACAAATCTTTCCTCTTTATAATATAAGTGTAGAAAGACGAAATAGTAACAAAAAAAATTCCATTCAATTTCGCTCAATCCCATTTGAGATTGAGCAGCAGTGATTGACATAAGCACATCCCAGTCTACTTGCAATCATGCTCAGGATGCTGTTGGCACTAAATAAATGTGTCAAATCGATTCTCTGTCATCAAAGCATTGCCTAACGAAGTTAATTTGGAAAGCCACTGGAAGTCCTTAGTTTTCGTAGTAATGAGGTGGGTATAAGCAGATCCTGATTGTGTGGTTTTAATTTCAAATAAAATTAAATGGTGAAAATTTTTAACAGTATACAGTACTAGTTACTTCCCGCGGATTTACCTGCGTTAAAAAGTAGCCAATGTGTGACCACGGGTCTTCTATTATGTCCATATACTAAATTTCAGCAATGAGGAGCTTGTTAGTCAAGCGCGAACTGCGAATGCGCGTGTCAAGCGACGGCGTGAAACGACCGCTTTTGGATTGGTCGCCATTTAGTAGCATTTTCTATCTTGAGCTCCTCCATGCTTCGGAAGGCACGTTAATACGTTGGTCCTGGTTCTTATCGATTGATAGCAGTCGTGACGCTGTGTGAAAAAATCAGACAGTGTTGGCCTCTAACACACCTCGGGTCATGTTCCTGTTGGTCTGGTTTCCCTGTAAAAAGGGTTATTGAGGTCAGACGGCAGTCGCTCCATTATAACAACCAGCTCCGCCAAATCTAGGACCATAACTTACAGCGTACCCTAGGCGCTACTAGGAATACACGCTAGAATGATGACTAAATTTCATCAAAAACGGCGTGAGTACGTAACGGACAATCAGACTTTCGTATTTATAATAGTATGCATGGATTAACATTGTACTTTAAAGATAATTTTAAATAGACCCCTACCCACAGGACGATAGTAGCCCTAAGAAATTAAATTAATAAAATACGTTATCACGATTCACATAATTGATGAATTCTATTACTGTGACATGAATTCTGTGCTATTAAGGTGCTATTACGCTACCATAAGACTGCACTTATGCGATAGCTCATCAGTACGAAGCTATGGAATTGCGATCCATATTAAAGCGAAAGCTCATCACCGCGATAACACTTAATCGCAATGCACGTTATCGCGAACGCACATTAGTGCGATGTCATTAGACTTGCAGACAGTGTTGGAAGAAGAAAAGCTTTTAGTCACGAACATAGGCACTAAAAAATTATATTTTATCCATTTCAATAGTTTTGAACACAGAAAATGAGTTATTTTTTAATTAGGATTGTTGATGTATTAAAATGTGACAATATCGTTGTAGAGTAACATGCTAAAAAGGAATGGAAATCCCAGCAAAGCTTCGTATTTTCCTGAAAATTCAGATTCAGCGCAAAATTAGAAATAACGCCCTCTACAATAATTTTCATGAACTAAAAAGAGGAAACTTATAGATGGCGGCATCAAAAATAAGAACGTGACAAAATTTTCATGCAGCTACTGCTAAACCTTATTCTGAAATCTATATTGTAATTCTGATGTCTTGACATAGATGGAGTTATGTACAATATAAAAAGCATTACAAAACTTAAATCATAAAACTTTAAGTTCTTTTTTTTATTTGTTTTTAGAAAATGATACAATGAAAATATTTTAGTCCATTTTCCTCACAGGTAGCGGTTTTCTTCAGCAAAAGTATATACGGTTCTGTTTGTTTGATGAATCGGACTATCTATACTTCCATACTTATCATACTTCATACTAATATTATAAATATTATAGTGTGTTTGTTTCTTTGTCCTTCTTTCACGGAGCAACGGATTGATGTGATGTTTTGTGTGGAGATAGTTGGAAACCTGGAGAGTGACATAGGCTTTTTTACTTGTCACAAAAGGAATTCCAGGCGGGCGAAGCCGCGGCCACAGCTAGTATATTCTGAATGCGAAAGTCTGTCTGTCTGTCTGTTAAGCTTTCACGGCCAAACCGTTGAACGGATTTTGATGAAATTTGGTATGAATATAGTTAAAGACCCGGGGTCAAACATAGGCTACTTTTTGAAGCAGGCGGAGCTGCGGGAAACAGCTAGTATATTATAAATGCAAAAGTCTGTCTGTCTATCTTTCAATCTGTCTGTCTGTCTGTTACGCTTTCACGGCCAAACCGCTGAACGGATTCTGATGAAATCTGATGAATGATTGGTATGAATATAGTTAAAGACCCGGGGTCATACATAGGCTACTTTTTGACGCAGGCGGAGCTACGGGAAATAGCTAGTTAGGAATAAAAAGTGCACGTCGTCCAATTTGCCGGACTAAGCTGTTTGACCAAAGGTTCAAAAGGTAGAAGTAGTATTACTTGCTTACTTGAGATGGCTCAACGACCCAAAGCGGATCTTGGCCTTCGACACAAGAGATCTCTACTGTTTCCTGTTTAGCTCAACCTTCTGCCAGGCGGCTCTTTGGAGGGCTTCCAGGACTTTCACGACTTCGTCTCCAGCGGTACCTGGGGCGACCGACCGGCCGTCCCGTGTACGCTCTCTTGGCAGCTCGTTCTTCTCCCATCCTCTCCACGTGTCCCAGCTATCACAGCCTCACCGCCTTAGTCTCCCCCATTGGTTCCCGTACTAGGTTCTCCAATTCCTTGTTCTTCCGCATTCTCCATCCACCGTCCTCCCTCCTCCGATTAAACCCAAGTGAAGCCAAGTGAAGGCACATCATTTCGTGTAGGTTACATTGTCAATCGACCATGCACACAACCTAGTGTCAGAATTATTACGAAACCGCCTTTCGGCCTCTAACGTGGTTCTCTTAACGATGGCTTCCGGAACCAACGTCTTTACGTGTCTTCCGCAGCACGGAATCATCTTTATTACCAGACAATCAGGTAACTTAACAAAGTATGCTTTCCGCCGGAATTGCATCACTGGAACACGTAGGCAGTTACTTTTGGAAATAATAATATAAATCTACAAATAAGTGAAAATCATAACAGACAGTATAAATTTTATAAATCGCTATATTATCTCAAAACCATGTCACATCTGTCGCGTTGTGCTGACCTAATTTTATAGGACATCTGACAATCTACCCTCACAATGAATTTTCTACCTTAAATCGTTATTTTAAAAGTTATTTTTGCATTTCGTCTTCAAAATGTATGTGATATGAGATGTTTTATCTCGCAGATAGGAGGAAAGTGTGTGATACTTTAAACTTGATGAATTTTTAAGTGGAACATTTTGTGGAACATATGCCTTTGCCCCCGAAAATGGCATTTAGGCTGAAAGGATAATTTTACATTGTTCTAGCTGTTATGTGCGGTTCCGTCTTCATAAAACTTTTGTCGCCTGAGTTTCTGTCATCTTTTTTCCCAATAAAAATTTCTGGGGCCAAATTGAAGATATTGTAAACCCGATATATTCATACACCTGGGTTGCAGGGTCGATTGAACTAGTCTGACGATTAACCGTTACAACAGAGAGATCAGATGAGAAAAGATGCCACACTGAAAGTGATTAAATACTGACTACCAGATCAATCGAGCCAGTTTCAGGACCGATTGGTCACAACAACAGTAACAGTGTTGATTGACCTCTCTGACACCATTGTTAGGCCTAGGAGGTTGTACCTATATACACTAGGTATATTTATTAATCATTTTTATTCACAAACGTCCATTAAATTTTCAATGTATAGCCTGACCAGGAAAATAGCAGCCAGAGCCGTATTGCGGAAAAATATTAGAACTAATTTCTTTTACTGGCAACTAGGTATTCAATTAACAGTCCATCATCTCAATGTCATCTGCCAAAAAGAGACAGGAGTGGACGTTGTTGTGTGATTTTGAAATATTTTTTTTTATCAAAATGATAAAAATAATATATAGTAATGAGAGAAAAGTGATTAAAAAGATGTTATCATATATGATTTAAAAATGTTTAAAGGAATGACATATAAATTAAAATTGACGGAATGGTTACAGAAACATTGTTTTTACTCCATACAAGAATATATTGACTATTATTGTAAATTGGACAAAAGAAATGACTAAGTATGTACTAATATTTTCATCAATCTTTCAGTGTATTAATTTTAATTTTATTTGTGTTTATTTGATAATTGTTGAACTCACTAATTAGTCGTTAGTGTTAGGTATTTCGTTGACATGAGGTCAAATACATTGAGCGACATAACTGTTTTAAAGAACTTCCTGTACTGTGTTTTGGCAAAAAAATGATTTGATTTGATTTGATTTGCCATCTAAAGGCGATCAGTAGTGACGCCAATGCAGGGTTTTTATTTTCCTGGTCGGGCTTTGGATTAACCTTTTTAATTTCTTTGATTCCAAAATAGACCCTTTTCCACCACTTTCCTTATTGCTTTCTACGCCCACCTTGTGTAAATTTTACAACCATTAATAACCAATTAATACAAACGATGCCAGGAAAACGACCTTAAAAAGATTTTTCAAAAGTGAGATAGATTTTTTTTTGTTAACTAGAACACTTTTTAGAGTCATGACATCTGGGAGAGGCTTACCATCATCTCTTAAAGTAGGACAAAAGAGAGTAAGTAAGCGTAATGTCGCCTTGGGTATCAAAGTTATATTTCTCAGTAAGAAATTTTTTTTTTTATACAACTAAGTACTCGTAGGCAAACGAAAGTAGTGGTAGCTGAAAATCAGCTAGTCTTGCTTGCATGTCTAGCGTAACACTGAGCCGCCACCTATTGAGACGTCTGTCGTGCACTTTATCTATCTTGTACTTTGCTTGCAAGACCTTTCCTGTAAGTGATGGATCTATCAATAAAGTTTATTCTATTCTAATCAAACAGGCGTACGGCCCACCTGATGGTAAATGGTAGCCTATGAACGCCTGCAACATCGGAGATGTCACGAGCGCGTTTCCGACCTGTCCGCTATCAGCACAGCGACCCCTCTGGTGCCTGGCGACCCTACTCACCAGCAGGAACACAACACTGCATTTGGGTGCGGTCTTCTGTAGGGTGGAGGTACTTCCCCAGATGGACTATTCCTTACAAAATGTCCTACCTCTCTTACAACATTAAACAGTTTATTTGCAATGAAAGTGGTGGTGGTGGTGTGTGTTTTTATAATCAAGTGATTTATCACTCTTTTCATAAAGTTATTCAATGGGTAAATTACTATTAAAATGCATAAACAAATATAAGTTTATAAGTAAAATTCGTTTGGTAGTCACCTAGCTGCATGTTTCTTCCATGGTTAAAAAAAATTGCTTTTATTCACCAAGTAGATGTAATAACAACGCTGAGTTGGACATTTTACATCACTTACAAAGCCAGTTGACCCTTGACTTAGTGTACGGTAACCACTTACCATCAGGTAGGCCATACGCCTGTTTGCCTACTTAGTTGTATAAAAAAACACAGAATCATCTATACACTTCATTATTTTTCTGGTAGCAGGAATAAGGTCCCATAATATCAGATTTTTAGGATCGCCAGAAACTTTAGCTGTATGCCTGTGCCACATCGGTAGTCATCAAAATTTTAAAAAAAAAAAACAACATCAGATAGGATCCATTTTCATGGTTTGACATTGACACTGACATTTTTTTTTTCATTTCTTTTTTCATTTTGGCTCTTACTTTTGTATTAAGCCAGTAACAAGTAAAATGTTTTTAATAAGATTGTTTAATTAAACAAGTATAGAGTTAAGTCAGTAGTTAAGTAAAGTCAAGTCATAATCAAGTCGAGTCAGAAGAGTCAGGCTAAGTGAAGTGGTAGAAAAACTGCTCTTAGCGATTTCCAAGAGCTTTTGGCAACAAGTGTTGAAATCACATAAATCGAACACTGTATCACTTCCCAACACTCACGCTTGTTCTTGAACACTTTGCGAATAATAATCCACCATTATTATGCATAAACACTCAAAAAACACAATTTTTGGAAAATAAAATACAGCGCCGATACTGCTCTTCACAGCTTCCCTCCAAAAGTCCCGACACTGACATTTACTTTGTTATATGTGCTCATGTAGCATAGACAAAGGCCCATACGGCCGTAAAGATCGATTTTTCGGGGGAATAAAAAGGGATTTTTTTTTAAAATGGCTGATCCTAAAAATCGGATATTTGGTTCGGATATTATGGAACCTTATTCCTAACAACAGAAAAATAATCAAGCGTTTTTGAAAATTTCATTTGTTTCCCATTAGGGTGTAATTTAAAATCCTAACTTTTTGGAATGTTCCTCGTATAATAGGTATATTATGTGTGTTGTGTATAACAATGCACCTAATTTCAGAACAGAACGAAGTCAACAATGCCTGCAATACAATGCCCACTGGAAACCTGCACCTGACACCGTTTTCAGTTTATTATACCCTAATGTAGTCCGTTTTTCATCCCCTTCTCATACCATTTTCCTTTCTTTAAATAATTTTTCTTAGTTTTCATTTTATTTATAAATGAAAATGTAGGCAGAACAAATTACTACAAGACATTACGGAAAAGGAGATATTACTAGCTTCAAATTTGAAAATTGAAAAAATATAGTGTTAAAGAGTTCCTTACTGACAAGTTCAAAAATGCTGATCAATAAGACAAAAATCTAGCATGACTTACGGTTGTTTGTGGTTTAACATTATTGTACACCCTTTAATAAGCAATAGTTGATTGATTTATTGTTATTTAAATGCCCTCTATAGCGTGCGAAGCAATTGACAATACCCTATCTCACGTGGTAAACGAATGCTCACTTTGAGGAGAAACTCGATAGTCGAGCGTGGCCCGCGTATCCGTAGCAAATGCGCATGTCAAGCAACGACCGCAACACCGGAGATGTCACGAGCGCGTTGCCGACCTGTCTACTATCAGCACAGCGACCCCTCTGGAGCCCAGCGACCCTACTCACCAGCAGAAATACAACACTGCATCACAGTGTTATTTGGCTGCGGTCTTCTGTAGGGTGGAGGTACTTCCCCAGACGGACTACTCCTTACAAAATGTCCTACCTCTCTTACTTAATATGGCTTTAATTGCCATTGGTCAAATCATTAATTATTTTTACACGGGCAAGATTGTTGCAGTGGGTAAAGCCACGAGGCACAACTAGTGTTTGAAAAATTGTACAAAATTTTCTGATACTCGTTTGTGGTTCCGCTGACCTACTGATAAATCTTTATTCAAAATCCCTTTGAGGTAAATGAACTCATTACAGATTAGGGTTGTGAAAAATATTTTTTATTTATTTTTTAGTCCATCTGTCATCATGCTGTATCTCGTAAGTAGTGACAGAAATTTGAAATTTTCACATACGATGTACTAGCTGTTTCCTATAGTTCCGCCTGCGTCAAATAGTAGCCTATGTTTGACCCCGGGTCTTCAACTATATTCATACCAAATTTCAATAAAATCCGTTCAGCAGTTTGGCCTTGAAAGCGTAACAGACAGACAGACAGACTTTCGCATTTATAATATTAGTATAGATGGTACGAAGCCATTGCGTGCGCGAGTCCTACGACCAGGCAGACAGATAAAAATTATATTTTTTTGGGTACCGTAACATTATCTATACATCTATACATATAAATAAAATTGGAGTGTCTGTTTGTAATATTGAAATAACCGTTTTGTACTACATGCATACGGTACATACACCAAAATAACATTTTTTACAATTTTTATCTGTCTGTCTGTCTGTCTGTTTGTTCCGGCTAATCTCTGAAATGGCTGGACCGATTTGGACGGAACTTTTATTGGCAGGTAGCTGATGTAATAAGGAGTAACTTAGGCTACGTTTATTTAAGAAAAAAACTTTTATTTTAGAAAAATAAAGTAAAAAAAACTAAAAATTTAAGAATTGACTGTTAGGCGGAACGAAGTTCGCCGGGTCAGCTAGTTAAAAAAAAAAACATTTAATTTTAATTACAAGTAGGTAAGTATTTATTTTGATTTTGAAAACCCTAAGCTTTTTACTAAAATAGATTTAAACAGGTTAGGATATTTATTCTAATTTCCTAAATTTGAGTACAAAAATAACTGGTCGTAGGCTTGTTGAACTGTTAATTTTATCAAGATTAAAGATAATCTAATTTGATTTAAGTAGTTGTTTCTTGAAAAAATAAAGAAAACTAGCTGTTTTCCGCAGCTCCACCTGCGGTATATAGCCTATGTTCCTCAGGGTGAATGTAGCTACAAATGGTGAAAGAATTTTTAAAATCGGCACAGTAGTTTTTGAGTTTATTCATTACAAACAAACACACAAAAATACAAATCTTTCCTCTCTATAATATTAGTGTAGATAAATAAAAGCTTGCTTAATTCTTACTAGCTGTTTCCCGTGGATCTGCCCGCGTTGCACGTTATTGTGAATTCATTAACGGAATTTAACATGATAAAATTTCATAGTGAGATAAGAAAAAAATGAGTGTGTGAGGTGTGAGTGAGGATGTAGTGACCAATAAAGAAAAAGGAAATGGTTTGGGCATTAAGAAAAAATGGACGAAAGGAGACTTACAAAACAAAGGTGACATGAAATTTCGATAAGGATCGGCCTCGGAAACCATACCACGACCAAATACTCGTAGCAGAAACCGCAAATTGTGATGTTAGGTGATAGTGAGGGATGTACCCATAATAGTGTATGACGAGAGTGACGAGCGTAGAGGAAGATGTAAGGATCGTAGCAAATGGAAATCCATAGTCTTTGCCTAATCCATAGTCAACGGGAAACAGGCGTGATTATATGTTTGTATGTATGTGCAAATGGAGAAAGTAGACGAAAAATATTATCAAAATCCCAGAAAATAACAAGAAATGTGGCTAAAAGGAAAAGAAATAGTAAAATATATTGAAAGGTTTTACGCTGGAGGTATCAACTAATTTAATTTCTCCCAGCTGGTCGAATCACGAGTCTAGCGTATATAAAAGAAAGTTCCATGTCTTCTTGTATGGTTCAAAGTAAAAGCTGTAGCGTTTTCTGATTCTTAAGAAGATTAAAGAGTTATAATCTTTCAGATTAAATTCAGATGCTGGTTACAAACATTAAAAACTGCTTTAAAATATAAAACTATATAATATTTTAATTATCCAAAAGGAGATACTACTCGTATTTTAATTGAAGTTTCATTTTCATGCATGCATTTTAATAGAAGTAGGACATTTTGTAAGGAGTAGTCCGTCTGGGGAAGTACCTCCACCCTACAGAAGACCGCAGCCAAATAACACTGTGGTGCAGTGTTGTGTTCCTGCTAATGAGTAGGGTCGCCAGGCTCCAGAGCGGTCGCTGTGTTGACAGCGGACATGTCGGCAACGCGCTCGTGACATCTCCGGTGTCCGGTGCGTTCATAGGCTACGGTAACCACTTACCATCAGGTGGGCCGTGCGCTTGTTTGCCTACTTAATTGTATAAAAAAAATGCATGTTTCATTTTAGCTTGGTGCGGTTAAAAAGAGGAGCTCGAGACCGACGCAGATATCTGTTGCAAATGCGCATCCAGTTTTGGATTGTTCGCCATTTAATTGCATTTTATCCAGTTACTCCGTGCTTCGGAAGGCACGTTACGCCGTTGGTTCCGTCGTTAGGCTGTGACAGAAGCCTTTAGGCAGCCCGATAAAATCTAACAGTGTTGGCCATTAACAAAGACGTGAGAGTCATGACCCTGTTAGTGTGGCTTTCCTGTAAAAAGGCTAACTGAGTTCAGACGATAGCCGTTCCGTTTTAATGTCGCCAAATTTAGGACTATGACTTACAGCGTAAGCGACGTAAGTAGTAAAACACGCTAAGATGAAGACGAAAGTGCGTGTATAACAAGTAATAGAATTTTATATCATTTTTCTATACTATGTGGTCTGCCTCTCTGGTAGTTATTAAACTCTTCAAACAAAAAAATAAGATGAAAATTTTAAAAATCTCATAAATTGCGTCGGTCTTGAGCAGTTTTTACACCAATCTCCCTGATTTCCCTCGAGTAGGCTCCAATCGAAGATGCATTTTATTTACGCGACACCTGAACGGTATTCTTTGGGAGTTTTCTAAGAGATTCCTTTCTAGGTTTACAATGTTCCACTGCTGGACAAAATTTGGGATGAAAACCGGTTTTTCGAAACCAAAATATAAATGAAAATGTCTTCAACTTCATCACCGTTGAATTTAAGGTACTAAACCGGTACTACCTCACCCACCGATCTAAGTTTTGGTTAAGATAGATAGTTAATAACGATGTTTTTGGATTAAATACCGGTTGAGCGAAATCGATGTAAATGTATGAATGAATAAAAAAATTAGTAGAACGCTTGCCGGTTATTTATAATTTTTCTTCTACAATACTAACAGTAAAGTAGAATTTAAAAATTATTTTTATTAAGGGTTCATCAATTTAGAGAAATGTATTCGATAATTTGTCGGAGAGGATTTAGGTACTTTTGTCAGAACAAAACCATATCAAGGTTTATAATATAACAGCGCCATCTAGTTTTTGTAATCGTAATACCTACGGCCTACGGCTTTAAGTCCGCCATTTACATGTCATGTAATAAAGTTAAATAAATAAATAAATACTATGTATATTAATTCATTCTTAACGAGTGGGTTACATGGTCAATCGACCCAGTGCATAATATACTCAGCACAATAATATTAAGTATATATTAAAATTACGTACGGGTACTGCGGTGAAGTCAAAAAAAGGGGGCAATATGTTTGATAATATATGTAATTACTTACTAAACTTCATTACAAAACATGGAAATGGCGGACTTTTATCGTAGGTATACGTTTTTGTCAACTGTAGTACTGTAACGTACCTTTTATTTGGTACTAAATAAACATTTTTTCTTTCTTTATTAATTCTATGAGTGTATGTCCGTTTTGTTTTCATGTAGGCAATGTCTTTTTTTATGATTTTCCTATTTTTTTCGCTTTTCTCTCTGACGAACAGAGTAAAGAGACCTTTGCCTAACAGTGTAATTATTAAAAAAAAACTTTCCCCCCTAACCTTACCTACCTACGCCTCGAATGGAATGCATGAAGAATTAAAATTCTACCCGTAATCATGAGTACATTTTTTCCCAATTTCAAACTGAGAGAACATACGCGTGGTGTGGTTCTAATAAACTGTTACATTAATATAGCGTTTGTAATATTTTGACACGACATGAATATTTTAATGTCTTCGTTTTTTTAACTAGCTATCTGTGTCCTACAATGCAAAAGCCGCTTTTCTTCTACGCATATTTTAGACAATGGACAGACATCATGAAATTATAAGGGTTCCTTGTGTGTTACTACGGAACCTTATATAAAGCTAATACGACATACAAGTTATGAGGACTGTCATCTTTGTCTTTGGTGGGCAGGATGTTCGATACTACTACAAATACTTATCTTTTTTTTATACATCTAAGTAGGTAAACAGGCGTATGGCCCCCCGGATGGTAAGAGATTACCGTAGCCTATGAACGCCTGCAACACCGGAGAAGTCACGAGCGAGTTGCCGACCCTGAAGGAATTTTAGCACCTTCCCTGTAGCATCCTCGATATTTTTTCACAATTGCACATAGTATCGTTAGTTCATAATCCACAATTTAAATTTCTTTCTTTTCAATTTATCCAAAACATAGGTAATCATTGTAAAAATATATCCCTTCTGTTTGCTTCTACCGCAGTATTTTTATTTTATCTGTTGTACAAAATCAACAATGACTGCTACTAAGTTAGTCAAAATCTTTTTTACAGCACACCAAGGAACATAAATAAATTTATTTATCACTTCTTTACACACAGTAAAATAAAAATTAAGTTTATTACATAAAATGTGAACACAGTAAACTAAACTGTACATACATGTCATTGTATTGTTGTTTTGTCTTGCTTTTGTATTGTACTTATGTTTTGTACAATAAAAATATTACAAAAAAAAAAAACATATTATTTTCGACAGGTTTTCTTGTCTATTCTTTCAAACTCTACGGTCGAAGTTTCTTTCAAATTCAGCCAATTCGGAAGTCAAACAATTCATTTTATAACTCAAAGTTACTTAGTTAAGATTACGTCAAACCTCGTAAAGTTATTACAAAGACCGCGAAATGTCTAAAGTTTATATCGAGATGAAATGCTTCGTTCTCTTATTTTTTTCTTTATTGCATGTGCTTTATAGCTTTGGAAACAACATTTTTGGAATAGCAGAATTGCCCTTGGGGTTTAATTGTTGGGCGATAATGAGTTTGCACCATTGAAATCAGCAAAATTTTCTGCGTCGATTGGTCATACTCTCGCACCGCTTAGACTATTTTGGATCGCTTGGTAAATTAAAAAAAAAAAAAAAATCTGCGACCAAACGACAAACATTTTACCGATTTATGAATAACTAGCTATTTCCCGCAGCTCCGTCTGCGTCAAAAAGTAGCCTATGTTTGACCCTGAGTCGTCAACTACCAAATTTCATCAAAATCCGTTCAGCGGTTTGGTCGTGAAAGCGTAACAGACAGACAGACTGACAGACTGACAGACTGACCGACTGACCCATGGAGTAATTATATAGGGGAGATGCCTTAATAAGCGTTTTGTAAGAAAGCGTTTGTGAGGCTACACGGGGCGGAAGGCAGACGTGCGGGGTGCTTGTTTCGGCCGTGGCTCCAATCATAGAGCACGAGCAACGACAAGCTCCGCCCACTGCAATGTCGGCGAGGCGCCAATGAGTACGTCACTGCGCCATTTCAAACGGCATCTTCCCTATATAATTACTCCATGGACTGACCGACTGACAGACTGACAGACTGACAGACGGACAGACGGACAGAAGACGGACTTTCGCATTTATAATACCTATTTGTATGGAAGTATGGATGTTCTCTTGGTAGGTATCCGATTTTAAATTTATTCACTTAGTAATTTTTGCCTAGGCTCAAATGCGTTTAAACTTAAAGGTGTTTTTCCCTTACAGAATCAAGAGTTAAAAAAAAACATAGCTAAAGAAATATTACCTATTTCAAAAATATTTTGTTTCGTCATTTCAAACTTTTTAACATTGTTTTAATGATGTACTATTTTTCATTTGGTATTTTTTTCCTCAATTAAATGTATGTACTTAAAAACGTCGTATAGTATTCATCCTTCAAAAAAAAGAAATATTTTGGTGTTTCGTAATACCTGTCGTTTTTTACCAATATTGTTACTTTCTTAATAATTTATGTTTAAAAAATAACTTAGTACTATTATTCTCGCTTTTATGTAGATTTTGAGTCCGTTTCGGTGACAAAATATCGATTAGCCGTGCTGTCGCATAGAAAACCCGCGTGCTCGCGCGCATCGTAAATTTTCCATTTTCGTCACGTAGGTAGTTCAAATTCGGTAAGTGTTTTATATAGATTTTGAAACAAAATGAAATATTTATTTTGCGAAAACATTATTTTGATTACATTATATTCATGACTATTTCATATGTTATGATTTATTATTTTAGGTACACAAAATCGTTCGCAGTAAGCGAGTAGATAATAATTTATAGCAAGCTATGTGATATGCCCAATGGGTGTGGGTGTAGAGGGTCGGATTTGACCTTGGTTTGATAGCTGTTTAGCAAATACTTATTGATCCTAATTAATAGAAAGCTTTCACTATATCAGTGATATTTATTTATTTAAGCTTTATTGCACAATACAAAATTTTTTACAAATGGTGGACTTAATGCCAAGTGGCATTCTCTACCAGTCAACCATGGGACCAAACAGAGAAAGAAAAGTTGGCGATAAAGACGAAATCACGAACACACAAGAAAGATAAAATATATACAAAAGAAAAGTAATATTACATAAGATTACATATTATACATAAATACATAAAATATATTATTATACATAAGTAATAAATATATTACAATCCTACTAATTCAGAAATGAATCATCACTCTATTGCATTCAAATATCGTGAAAACTTGTGAATCGCTTAGTACGGTAGATAATTATGTTAAAAATATTGTTTTTGTTGTTCAAAAAAAATCCTACAGTGACCGTTTAATTTGGTCTATGATTAAAATTGCCTGACATTAAACTTTTTTTTAAATTTTTATTTTTTGTTTTTTTTACTTATATATCAAACACACGAAATGTATAGATGCGCCATTTTACTTCAGACACAGTTACAAAATAATGGTGCTCGGTTAATTTTGCCTATTTTATAATAACATTTTTCTGTTGGTAAGTAATTTTTACCTGTTTGTAATTTTGATGGAATTTTTACTAACCGACGCTATTTCATATTTATAATCTATAAATGCCAGGCTATTAAGCCTTCTAACTTCATTTAAAATTCGTTGGAATGAGGTAGTTACAACTAAGAGTAAAATAAAAATGATTTATTTTTCAAAAAATAATAATATTTGAACTGCTCTATTGTAATAATAATAATGTTAATAATAAATGTCTTTATTCACGAAAAACATGGTATGTGTATTGGTGTTACAATTTTCACATATTGGATCACATGTTTTGTCACATTTAATGACATGCGAATAATTAGGCTATTCATAATTAAATGAAATCAAGCATAATTGAATTAATTAAACATAAAACACAAAATGTCCTTGAATCCTTGAAATACATTCAATGTCAAAGAAATAAATTAAAAATTAAATTAAAAATAATTACCTATCATGGTTACAAAATTCATTTATGTCATAAAATGTGTTTTTACATATCCATTCGCTCAGTTTCATATTATCCGGTAAAGAATTGTAGATACGAATACACATATTAAGCGGGCTGTTAAAACACATTTTATATGTTGATACATTCTCTAATATAAGTCTATGTGGGTTCGTTGTAGTCTATTACTTACATCACCAGCCTTTTTAAATAATTTTATGTTTTTATGTACGAACAAGCATATTTCATAAATATAGAGTGATGGTTATGTCAAAATACCAAATTTTTCAAATAACGGTCTACATGTGGTGCGTGGAGGTACTTCACCTATAGCCCTTATGCATTTTTTCTGAGCTACGAATGTCTTATGCCAGTCTGAACTATAGCACCACATCATTATACCGTAGCGCAGTACCGACCCTACATATGCATGGTAACATTTAATAGCAGTTTTTGTATCTGTTGCCTTTTTGACCTGCCTGAGCGCATATACAAACTGATTAGTTTGCTTACAGATGGCATCAATTTAGTCCTTCCAATTTTTTTCATGATTAATTATGACTCCTAAGAATTTAGTATTTGTTACTCTATTTATTTTATATACATTTAACGTAAAATTACAGCGTGGGTGTTTAGAATTATTAAATTGTATATAATTTGATTTATTTAGATTAATGTTTAGATTGTTATCATGTAGCCATTTAATAATTTTGTCAACCGTGTTATTAATGACATTTTCATGTTTAATAATTTCACTATTATTACGTTTTTTCACATCAGTGGTTACAATTATAGAAATGTTATCAGCATATAAAATACAATTATGATTTGTTGAACTGAAAATGTCATTAATATATATTAAGAATAACATGTAAAGGTATATGTCGCTTGAATGAATGGAACTTTATTTGCAATAAACATGGTAAATATTTATTTTATACACAAACTGACAGCACTTACAGTTTCCCAATGCGTTCACAATGTACGTAATTATTGCCTTTCAAGCGTCGATTCATAAAACTTGTATCTATATATAAGCGGAAATTGTTTGAAACTCTACCGATTCAATAAAATATCAAATTCAGCATCAACCACACAATCGAAATTTTAAATCGAGTTTTCAGTCTAGACAGTTTGAGATGAGATAGCGTGATATTTATGTGGGAAACTGGAGCGATATCTTTTGACGTAGTTATGATATGAACTATTTTCTTTTATTGTCATCATCATTGCAGCCGCATAATAATAAATTCATAATTTTTATTATATTTTTATAAAGAAAACCAATTAGGTATGAACTATCCCATTACTTCATATTTTAATTTTGTGAATTGGAGCATGTTGTGCAGTTTTACTACCGTCAGCTTACGCTTCAGAGCCCGACCATACTTTTTGAAAGAAATCAGGCCAATGAAATCATGAAATTAAAAGATGATCAACAGTTTATTTCATATTAAGGTCCCAAAAAAATTATTGAATAAAATGCATTTTTGGAAAAAATATATAAATAAAAAAACAAGGGTGACGGATAAATCTGAAAAAAGAAAACTATAATTTCGTCAATGAATTTCAGCTAATATATTTATAACTTTTCCCGCAGCTCCGCCTGCATCAAAAAGTAGCCTATGTTTGACCCCGGGTCTTCAACTATTTTCATACCAAATTTCTTCAAAATCCGTTCAGTGGTTTGGCCGTGAAAGCGTAACAGACAGACAGACTTCGCATTTATAATATTAGTATGGATATTTAGTATGTATGATGAATGAGTAAATACCTATTTTAGGATATTTTGCATTAACCCCCAAAATGGGGAAAACGTTGTGTATCATTGATTGTGTTTATTTTAGCTATTGGAGAATGTAGATTATGAAGAAGGCTGCTTTCAATCACGTCGGGTCACCAGTTTGGAGATACGGCGGGAGCGATGTTGTTATGCTCGATGGTGCAAAGGGAAGATCTTCCCGCCAAGCGAGGTGGTATGGGGAACCGTCTTGTACCGTTTTGCGTCTTGTATGGGAATTTCTGTTTTTCTTTTTAACGCCATCTGTTGCGTTGGTAGTTTAATTATTTGTTGTGCGAATGTGTCGCCACAATAGAAATCAAAATATAAATGCTAATATTGGCGACCATTCCAATTCAGATTGCATTTGCTGAGAGCAAGGACAATATTTCAATTACTAAAGGCTGGCAGTTATCATGCACCGTTCCAAATATCATTCTCAATTTCTCTAGCGGCCAAAATTTTTGTTTCTAAACTCATAAAAATAAATAAACTTATAACGTGATATTATATATTTTAGTTTAAGAACACCAATCGTTTTTGAGATATCAATATCAGTATATAAGTAGGCTAACAGTGACCTTTCATTATCAAATTTTTTAGATCACTCATTCATGTCGAGTGGTCAAGCGACCCTGCATACCCTGTTGTTATACTGAACCGCCTTTTGGCCTGTGACGTGGTTATTTAACGACCACCAAATGGCAGCCAGGGACCAACGGTTTAACGTGCCTTCAAGCCTGCCATGTCCTAACCAAACTGGAAACCACTAAACAAAGTTTGTATCCCGTGAGAATCGAACCCACAACCTCCGAGTCTAAGGCAGACACCTTACCACTGGACCACGGAGACAGTACCTTGATTGAAAAACTAGTATCTACTAACGTTTTGTCATTATTAGAGACTAGCTGTTTCCCGCAGCTCCACCTGCGTCAAAAAGTAGCCTATGTTTGATCCCGGATCTTCAACTATATTCATACCAAATTTCATCAAAATCCGTTCAGCGGTTTGGCCGTGAAAGCGTAACAGACAGACGGACAGACAGACAGATTTTCGCATTTATAATATTAATATGTATGGATAAATCGCTACTTGAATAAAATATCGGTCGGCATCATTGTAATACCTTCCGTTTGTTATGAAAGTCTATGCATTCAAATAAATCGTACATCATTTTAGAAATTCAAATATTTTGAGCTTAAACATAAGCCTAAACCTGACAAATGAGGCAACTGAGCCTTCTCATCCCCCACAATACCTATTGATGTACGTATTTGCTTAGGTACATTGTTCTTCGTACTTGTTTGAGTGTACTTTGTCTAAATTCAGACTTTAAATAAGTATTGTTGTGCCTTGCTACTGGTCTATCGGAGTTTTATAGTTTAGGTCATAGAATTAAATAAATATACTGCGATTCAGTTATTTTAGGGTTTTTTGTTCGGAGTTAGAAACAAGGCAAGACACTCCATACAACAGCGGCGAGTGCGTCACCTATTACGCTTCGGTCGCGTGTCAATGTCGTATCAATGTATGTGTTACTCCCAGGGTTGATTATTTACCATATCTCCGTCATAGTCGTCGCAGCGGCGGTGCGCGGCTCGATGCTGTATCTATTTCGGCTTGGGGTCTGTCCATTCGGTATGTTAGTACTTATAATAATTCTGTGGTTTACGTAAAAGGCTTTAATATATTATACGTAATTATAACACTAACGTTAAACGTATAAAAACTGTCGTTAAAACCTACAAACATACCAAGGGTAGGTGAAACCGTAGAGCACAGCTAGTGTAATAAAAAAGCTCTTGTGCTAAGTAGCCTCAATTATCTCAAATTTACATAAAACGGTAGTCAGCCAAGGCTCCTTTTTAAAAGGTCAGCCAATCTTATCATAGTAACAATATTAGAAGGTGAACTCTTTTTAACGTTACTTTACAAATAGTTAGCACTATCAACCATTAACAAATCTTTCTTCTTATTTCTGTCTGTATGTAGGTAAAAATCTTTATTGTACACAAAGATTTTAATTTAAAAATGTTATTGTTTATATAATATAATATAATGCTTTCAACATGTTTTCAATTGACTCTACCCTTTTTGGCTTGAAAAGAAATTTCTTTTAATTTTTGAATGATCTTGGTTGCTGGAAAATTAAATAAGAATTCAGCGACTCTGCATACCGTCCTAGTGAGTTATCCCAGTCGAATTCTTAAAATGTTCCTATGGTTATCTTTCTCTGGAAAAACCAGTGAAATAAAGATAACTTACTGGAAATTTTGCTGTGGCCACGTTTAGTAATTGCTATGCCGCTAAACAAAGCTGAACTTATCTGCATAATAAGTGATAATTGTTTGAAATTCGTTCCCGAAGTTCAAGTTTGGTCCGTCTGTTTGGTCTGTAATAGAAATTTTGCGCTTCAAATAACACGTTTGTTCGGAGAGTCGTGAATATTTGTTGTAATGATAGTATTAGCGACGTGACTGAAAACACTACTCACCTTGATTTGTATAGAGTTAATTAGTATAGTATATAGTTAAGTTGCTATGTATATCAAGGTAGATAAGGTAATTTTTAAGGTCAAATAAATGAAGGGATTATTATTAGAATAGGGTAATAAGTGTAAATATAGCATAGGGTTTCTTATTTTTAGCATTAAGGTATTTTATAAGAATTAATTTTGTAATTGTAAGTAGCACTATTTGATTTTCGAAGAGCGTTACCATAACGAGAACCAAGGTCTTTTTTAAGTAAATATGGTAAAACTCACATTCCGAGAATCAAAAAGCGTTACCGTAACGAGAGCCGAACACAAGATTCCACGACTGCCGATAGATGGCGCAGTTACGAAATAGAACTGGCTATGCAGATTTTTACTCGCGAGGTAATAAGGTTCGACGCGATTTTGAGTCGGCAGTACTGGAATCAATTCGGCTCTCGGAACACTTGGAATGGAAGAAAACTAAGGAAGACGAAATAAAGGAAGTGAATACAAGTGATCTTTAATTTCGGACCCGGATCCCTGCTCCAGTGCTCAAGTGAAGTGTTAGTGAATATCGTCGGTCGGATCGGAAGCTAGGACCCCTGTGCTCGGAATCGGACCCCTGGATCTCAGGAATAGGACCCCTGCTACTCGGAGTCGTCGAGATAGGACCTCTGCTCGGATTGTCGGCGGATTAGAAGATAGGCCCCTCGCTCATCCTGCTGGCCCCCCCCCCCCTCATACAGTCCACTCATCGACGTCGTCCTCGGCAGCCGGAGCGAAGCTAAGCAGCCCGAAGCCACGCCGCATCAAGCTACGCCGCCCGCAGCCACGCCGCCTCAAGCTGCGCCGCCTCGAGCCAAGCCGCCTGAAGCTGAGCCGCCTTGTGCCGAGCCGCCTGAAGCTGAGCCGCCCGAAGCTGTGCCGCCATAAGCTACGCCGCCTGGAGCTGTGCCGCCTGAACCTAAGCTGCCTACGCTGTCGCTCGTCCGCACCTGCCTTCGCCCTTTACTACTATAACGTGTTAAGGACAGATTGGGACGACTGTGCGCCACCAACAGCGCGCGCAACGCCAACCATAGTTGGTCCTTCGAGCCGGATCAAGGAAGAGGGATGCCTACAACCAGGTCGGCAACCGCCACAGCTGGAAAGTCCGCCTCGACTGATTGGAGCATGAACACGCCAGCCGACACAGAAACCACCGGGACAGGGATCTCGACCCGATCGACGATAACAAGAAGAACGCCGCCGCCATCCCGCGCCGCCGAGTCGTCTCCCTCCCGCACCGCTATGGGGGATCGTGCCGCGTCGGTCATGTTTGTGGAGGGAGAACTCGCCGCGCCCGTTGCGCCTCCAGTACCCCCCGCACCCGTCAATAGTGGGTACATCGCGCCGCGTTCCGGTACCATTGGCGAACCGCTCACGCCTCTAACTACGCGCGCTATGATTCAGCAACACGACGAGTTGTTGAGTCGCATCTCCGAATCCCAGAAGCGCCGCCAAGGACAGCCTGCAGTTCCTGATGTGATGGAATCCGGAACGAGTGCGAGGCCCACAGGAGCGCGCCCAAGAAGACCGAACATAGAAACACAGTCGGTGCGTTCATCGAAACGAGCTGCATTAGAAGCCAAGATGCAACTCGCCCGCAGGGAACTAGAAGTAGCAGAAGCCAGATCTAAGGTGGCTCAAGCTGAACTGGAGCTGCTACAACTGGATTCTGAGGAAGAAGAAGACTTCGTGCATGAAGAGCAGACACAGATGCATGTGCAGCAATGGTTGGATCATGCAAACACTGTGAAGGTTACTCCACCTAAGGAAAAGAAGAGTGACATTGAAGAACTGGCTCAAGTCATCAAGAAGATGTCAGAGAAGTCATCGGAGCACAGCCTATCAAAACATATGATAGAGCTTCCAAACTTCAACGGTGCAAGTGAAGAGTGGTTAGCGTTCAAGCGATCCTTCGAAGACACCATGAACGCCTTCACCGACGTGCAGAATTTGGCGCGCCTGAGAAGGTCTCTTCAAGGGAGAGCAAGGGAAGCAGTGAAGAGTCTCCTATTCACTGCCAAGACACCGCAAGAAGTAATGAAGGGATTGGAAGCGCGCTTTGGACGACCAGGAGCCATAGCCTTAGCGGAGCTGGATAAATTAAAGAGTACGCCGAAGATGCAAGAGACGCCGAATGATGTGTGCACATTTGCTAGCCACGTCAGAAATTCTGTGGCAACAATCAGTGCACTTGGAAAGGAACAGTACCTGAGTTCGCCAGAAACAATGAAGGCGTTAGTGGACAAGATGCCAGCAAACATCAAGTACAGATGGTTTATGTATCATCACAGCCATCGAGATGAAGAGAAGCCGGAGCTCATATTAATAAGGGATTTTCTGGACATAGAAGCTGACATGTGTGGTGACTTCGCCCCTCCTGAAGTATCGTGGGATGCCAAGAAGAGCGCAATAAGGAAGAGTGTCCATACAGTTCAGGAGAAAGAACACAATCAGCAGCCAAGCAAGAAGACAGAGTGTCCAGAATGTCAAGCAGAGCATTGGATCTACGAGTGCAGAAGATTTAAAGAAGCAGATATGGACAAGAAATGGAAAATAGTGAAGAAATTCAGACTATGCTTCAAGTGTCTTCGTTTTCGGCACTCAAGACAAGGATGCAGGGCTCCGGTATGCAAGAAATGTTCGAGATGGCATCATGTTAGTCTCCACTCAGACACACCTCCAGCAATTAAGAAGCCAGAAAGGGACGAAGCCAGCTGCAACGTGGTACATAAGGAAGAGCCCACAGGTAAAGTCATCACATCGGTGCACACTACAAGCGATGGAAGAGCATACTTGAAGATGATTCCAGTGGACGTCTACGGGCCAAAGGGAACAGCACGTGTGCTGGCCTTGCTGGATGAAGGGTCCACCATTTCACTCATAGACTCTGCTATAGCCAAGAAGATTGGTGCGGAAGGAACAGCTGAGTCTATAACAATAGAAACCGTCGGAGGAAGAGGCTTCAAGAAGACGGATTCTCGAAAGGTGGAAATAAGGATTAAGGGAGCTCATCGCAAGTATAAGCAGTCGATGAGAGTAAGGACAATCGATGGCTTGAAATTATCGAAGCAAGAAATAAATGAAGAAGTCCTGAGAAGATGCGATCATCTCCAAAGTTTAAGAAGTCAGCTAGTCTACAAGAAAGAAGAGCCAAGACTACTAATTGGGCAAGACAATTGGGAGCTCATCGTAACAAGAAGAATCGTCAAAGGGAAGAAGTCTGAACCAGTTGCTTCGTTCACTAGCTTGGGTTGGGTGCTTCATGGATGCGACACTGGAGCGAACACACCTGTCCAGTTCGTCAACCACAGCCGCCTAGCAGAGGACAAGACAGAAGCCTTGGTACGAGCATACTTTGATATCGAGGCTCTTGGGGTGAAACCAAACCGCCCTAGCAACGACTCTGACAGGAGAGCATTGGAAGTTTTGGAGAAAACGACACGAAGATTGCCAGATGGGAAATTTGAAACAGGACTTCTATGGAAGAGCGAGCAAGAAACATTGCCGAAAAATTACGGTCAAGCACATCGACGATTAAACAACATCGAAAGGAAGTTGGGCAGAAGTCAAGAATTGAAGATAGCCTACGAAGAGCAAATTAACAACTGGGTGAAGAATGAATATGCGGAAAAGGCTCCATCTACATCGACGCCCGGCAGAACGTTCTACCTGCCGCATTTTGTGGTGGAACATCCTGTCAAAAAGAAGCCAAGAATAGTACTGGATGCAGCTGCAAAATTCGAAGGGAAAAGTCTCAACGATGTCTTGCTGCCGGGGCCCGATCTTCTTCAATCTCTCTTTGGAGTTCTCGTAAGATTCAGAGAGGGGCCCGTCGCTGTTGTTGCTGACATCAAAGAAATGTTCCTGCGCATCCAGATACGTGAAGAAGACAGGGACTGCCTACGATTCCTGTGGCGAGGAAGTCAACGGGCTGGAAAACCAGAAGAATACAGAATGAAGTCTGTAATTTTCGGAGCGACGTCATCACCCTCAACAGCTATCTTCGTGATGAATAAGAATGCGGAAGACTTGAAAGAAGAGTGTCCAGCTGCAGTGAAAGCTATCAAGAGAAATCGCTACATGGATGATTACCTCCAGAGCTTTCAAACTATCGAGGAAGCCAAAAGAACATGCAGGTGCAGTACGTGCATGCAAAAGCGGGTTTCCATTTAAGGGGATGGGGTAGTAACGAAGCTGAAGTGTTGAAGAGCCTGCAAGATCAACCGCAAGAGGGAATAAAAGAACTCTCCTCAGAAGAGAAGACACTCGGACTACGATGGATAATTGGCGAAGACGCACTAGCATTCAACGTCGGATTTCGCAACACACCTCGCGAAATTCTGACTGGAGGAAAGATACCAACGAAGAGACAAATAGCCAGCGCCGTCATGTCTACGTTCGACCCGATGGGCTTCGCCGCACCTGTTTTAATCCAAGGGAAGAAACTCATCCAGGACATATGGCGAACGAAGATCGACTGGGACGACGCGATCTTACCTGAGCAAGAAGTAATGTGGCTCAAGTACATCAAAGAAGTTGCAGTTCTCGAAAAATTGAGGATACCCAGATGTTTATCTCCATATCAGAGGAAAGGGCAACTCCATACTTTCACCGACGCGAGTGAAGAGGCCTATGCTGCTGTCGTCTTTTGGAGAACAGAAGAACCAAGTGTCCGCGTTACGTTGATCGCAGGGAAAGCGCAAGTTACTCCCACGAAGCCAGTCTCGATACCGCGACTGGAGCTCCAGGCTGCGTTACTAGGAAGCAGACTGGCAGCTACAATCGAGAAAGAAACGGACTTAGAAATCACAAAGAAGATATTCTGGACAGACTCAAGCACTGTTCTTCAGTGGCTGAAAGCAGATCCGCGAAAATTCAAGACGTTCGTGGCTCATCGACTTGCGGAGATTGAAGAGTTAACTAGCCCGCGAGACTGGCGATGGGTGCCTACTAAAGAGAATCCAGCGGACGACGCAACTCGTGGGACGCCAACTGAATTTGACAGGAACGCGAGGTGGTTCAAGGGGCCTACATTTCTTTACGAAGAGGAGCAGCAGTGGCCCGCCAACCGCTTCGAAGGGAAGATCATCGACACGGGAGAGGAAAAGAATATTCAGACAATAGCATCAGTCTCCACAACTCCTCGTCGTATACCAGATCCAGAACGCTTCTCCAGCTGGACGCGACTCCTAAGAAGTACGGCGCGCGTGTTCCAGTTCATCGATCTACTTAAGAAGAACAAGTCCAAGGAAATCGTCAACGCAGCTAAAGACAAGGCATGGAAACAAAATAAACCTGCAGTAAAGAGGAAACAACTCGTAAAGCTTCCTCCTATGAAACCAGGGAGAAATTTCAAAATCATTGAAGAAGAACACTTCAATAAAGCCAGAGAAGAGTTAATTAAGGAAAGTCAGCAAGAAAGTTTTCGGAGAGAAATAGAAAAATTGAGTAATAGGAAGCCAATGGAAAACTCAAGCCGACTCAAGAAAATCGACGTGTATGTCGACGAACAAGGCATCTTGAAGTTAAGAACGCGAACAAGGAAAATCACGATTGAGAACCAAGAGCAGAATCCAGTGGTGTTAGACGGCAAGAACAGGATATGCCGCCTAATCATTGAACACTATCACCAGAAATTTTATCATGGCAATACAGAAACGGTGATAAATGAAGTCAGGCAAAAATATTGGATCCTGGGCCTACGGACAACAGCAAGGGCACTCATACACCACTGTCAATGGTGCAGAGTGCATAAGAGCATACCGCAAGTGCCACCGTTGGGAGATCACCCCGTTGAACGCCTGCAGCATCATCAGCACCCCTTCACCTGCTCAGCTGTGGACTACTTTGGGCCGATGCAGGTGACCATTGGGAGAAGAACTGAAAAACGCTGGGGAGCTCTCTTCACATGCCTAACCACAAGGGCTATTCACCTCGAGCTATCAAGTTCCCTTAGTACGAGCTCGATGATCATGGCCTTACGAAGAATGGCGGCCAGAAGAGGAACACCGAAGGTTATCTACAGCGACAATGGGACAAACTTCGTCGGGGCCAACAAAGAACTGGAAGAAGCAGCAGCTCAAGAGGGAATCCGGTGGAAATTTATACCAGCTGGAAGTCCGAGTATGGGAGGCGCCTGGGAGAGAATGGTCCGTACGGTGAAGACGGCACTGATGGTCGTACTACAATCGCGATCACCACCAGAAGAAGTACTCCACACGCTACTGGTTGAAGTGGAACATGTCGTCAATTCCCGTCCACTCACTCACATAAGCATAGACCCCAACGATGAAGAAAGCCTGACACCAAACCATTTCCTGCTCGGGAGATCCTGCGGAGCGACGTCGCCGGGCGAGTTTGAAGATGGGAACCTCATTGGCAGAGCAAACTGGAGGACCGCGCAACGCCTGACCGACCACTTCTGGCAGAGGTGGCTAAAGGAGTATCTGCCCACTTTGAAGCCGAGGAAAATAGATGGCAGACAGACTACGGATCCTCAAGTCGGAGACGTCGTCTTGATTATGGACGCCTCGCTGCCCCGCAACACATGGCCGCGAGGAGAAGTCCAAAAGGTATATCCAGGCCCAGACGGAAGGGTCAGAATTCTGGACGTGCGGACACCGGGAGGAACGCTACGACGGTCAACGCAGCGAGTCGTCATCCTGGTGCCAGCAGCCACGCCGCAACCTCGAGATGGAGCGCTACGCACGGCGGGGGAGAACTATTAGCGACGTGACTGAAAACACTACTCACCTTGATTTGTATAGAGTTAATTAGTATAGTATATAGTTAAGTTGCTATGTATATCAAGGTAGATAAGGTAATTTTTAAGGTCAAATAAATGAAGGGATTATTATTAGAATAGGGTAATAAGTGTAAATATAGCATAGGGTTTCTTATTTTTAGCATTAAGGTATTTTATAAGAATTAATTTTGTAATTGTAAGTAGCACTATTTGATTTTCGAAGAGCGTTACCATAACGAGAACCAAGGTCTTTTTTAAGTAAATATGGTAAAACTCACATTCCGAGAATCAAAAAGCGTTACCGTAACGAGAGCCGAACACAAGATTCCACGACTGCCGATAGATGGCGCAGTTACGAAATAGAACTGGCTATGCAGATTTTTACTCGCGAGGTAATAAGGTTCGACGCGATTTTGAGTCGGCAGTACTGGAATCAATTCGGCTCTCGGAACACTTGGAATGGAAGAAAACTAAGGAAGACGAAATAAAGGAAGTGAATACAAGTGATCTTTAATTTCGGACCCGGATCCCTGCTCCAGTGCTCAAGTGAAGTGTTAGTGAATATCGTCGGTCGGATCGGAAGCTAGGACCCCTGTGCTCGGAATCGGACCCCTGGATCTCAGGAATAGGACCCCTGCTACTCGGAGTCGTCGAGATCGGACCTCTGCTCGGATTGTCGGCGGATTAGAAGATAGGCCCCTCGCTCATCCTGCTGCCCCCCCCCCCCCCCTCATACAGTCCACTCATCGACGTCGTCCTCGGCAGCCGGAGCGAAGCTAAGCAGCCCGAAGCCACGCCGCATCAAGCTACGCCGCCCGCAGCCACGCCGCCTCAAGCTGCGCCGCCTCGAGCCAAGCCGCCTGAAGCTGAGCCGCCTTGTGCCGAGCCGCCTGAAGCTGAGCCGCCCGAAGCTGTGCCGCCATAAGCTACGCCGCCTGGAGCTGTGCCGCCTGAACCTAAGCTGCCTACGCTGTCGCTCGTCCGCACCTGCCTTCGCCCTTTACTACTATAACGTGTTAAGGACAGATTGGGACGACTGTGCGCCACCAACAGCGCGCGCAACGCCAACCATAGATAGGAATGTTTGTTTTTTATACAAATAAATTGATTGATTGATTGGGTACCCAAAGGGTAAAACGGAACCTTATTTCTAAGTCTCCCTTAGAACTGCCTCCGTGGTTCAGTGGTTAAGGCGTTCTCCTTCGACCCGGGGTGGTGGGTTCGATTACCGCCGAAAGCATACTTTGTTTAGTTGTTTCCAGTTTGATTAGAACACTGCAGGCTTATCACCTGATTGTCTGATAATAAAGATGATTCCGTGCTTCGGAAGGCACGCCATTGGTCTCGGCTGCCTTTTGGTAGTCGTAAAAGGAACCAATCCTGACACCAGGGTGTACGTGTACATGGTCGATAGACAATGTAACCTACACCAAAATGATGATGACTAAGACGCGGAGTCTTTTCTATCTTTCAACAGGCATCTTAAGACCGGTGATAGTTAGACAGTTAAAATTTTTACAGATTGTGTATTTATGTTGATGCTGTAATCGTTGACCACATCTGCACTCAACATCAGGTGGAATCGTGGTCAATCACTGGACATTTAAACATAAAAAACATAATGAAATAAATATTAAAGGGGGCTCCGATAGAACTGATTTTTTCTGTCAAACATAGGTTATTTTTTGACGCAGGCGGAGCTGCGGGAAACAATTAGTTTATAATACGTACAAATTACTAACCCTTGTACGTGGGGCGCACTATAAGTTTCCGGAATGAATATGAAAAAATACTATTAAAGGTACAAAATTAATTAATCATTTTTCAAAATAATCTCCCTTGGCGTCTATGCACTTTTTCATTCGATGAAACCAGTTTTGAAAACTTTTGTGCCACTCCTCTGTGGTGACCTCTGAAACGTGTTTTTCATACTCCTCGACAGCCTCTTCTGGTGATGAAAATCGTTGACCGCGTAATTGGTTCTTAATTTTTGGGAACAGAAAAAAGTCACAAGGTGCCAGGTCGGGACTGTATGCAGGATGACTCATGAGTTCTACATTTTTCGCCTTCAAAAAGTCGTTTGTCTGTCTGGCCGTGTGAGAACTAGCATTGTCGTGGTGCAGGATGATACGGCGTTTACGGTTATTTTTACGGAGTTCGTCAATAACTTCCGGCAAACAAATGGTCGTGTACCAGTCACTATTCACTGTACGACGATTCTCTAAAGCAACAGTAGCCACGTGTCCAGTTTTATTAAAAAAAGAAGCAATCATCCGCTTAGATGCACTTTTCACGCGCGCCACTTTGGTTGGTTTCGGCTCATCTTGAAAGACCCATACGCTCGATTGCTGCTTTGTTTTGGGATCGTAGCAATAAATCCATGTTTCGTCACCTGTTACTATGTCCCACACCAAATTTGACGCACCTTCGTTGAATCTGGTAAGCATGGCACTGCACCAAGTGACCTTTTTGACCATTTTGAGCCTCGGTCAAGTTGTGTGGGATCCACCGCGAGCACAGCTTTCTCACACCCAAATGTTTGTGTAGGATTAATTGTATTTGACTCATGCCTATTTCTAAGGATGCGCGAATTTCATAGTAGATCACATGCCTGTCTGTTTCAATCATACGGCGCACAGCATTGATGTTTTTGTTGGTCACAGCGGTGGACGGCCGACCATCGCGAGATTCGTCACTGAGATTGATACGACCACGCTTGAATTCTGCAAACCAGCTATAAACAGTTGTCTTGCATGGTGCTTCATTGCCAAAAGCTGTTTCAAGCCGAGCGATGCTCTGTTGAGCTATCAAATTACACTTAAAATCGTAGAAAATCATACTACGAAAATTTTCCCGAGTTAAATCCATGTTGATGCAGACACACAATTTTTTAAATGGCGCCACAAGGTAAAAACAAATGACAGTCAGATGAAACAAACTGCATTCTACAGCCAAAGAGTTCTATTTTCAAATGTTGCAATAAATTTTTAAATATTGTTTATGTAAGTGGCCAGTTCCGGAAACTTACAGTGCGCCCTATGTACCAAGTTTTTCTAAAGTCAAGTTTCTTGTAATGTATTACAGTGTGTACACAAAATAAATAACTAAATTATCAAAATACTTACTTACTAATATGGCGCAGCGATCCAAAGTGAGTCTTTGCCTCCGATAATAAGGATCTCCACTTTCATCTATCCTGCGCCATCTCCTGCCAGTCATCGGCGTGCAGCTCGCGCAGATCCCTCCGCACCTCGTCAATCCAGCGATATCTGTGCCGGCCGACCGGACGCCGCGCCGTCCCCTCGGCCCACCCACATATGCTCTCTTTACCTCTCGATGTTCCTCCATTCTCTGTAAGTGCCCAAGCCAGCGCAGTCTCTGGGCTTTCGTCTCGCCAATTATATTTGGCCGTAACACCAGATCTTCCAGCTCTTTATTCTTTCTTTGCCTCCATTCCCCATTCTCAGTCTTTACCGGCCCCAGAATTTTCCTCCAGATTTTCTTTTCAGCCACCAGGAGTTTGGTCTCCTCTTTTTGTGTCAGTGTCCAAGCTTCGCATCCGTAGAAATTATCTCAATAAGGACATAATAATATAGAAACAATAAAAATTGCAAAAAAACGTTCGATCAATCAAAATCTATGCTATGTTTGCGTGGAGCGACGGCCGTGGAAATCCGTGTGTGTTTTATTAAGGCTAAACCCGACGACCCGACATGTCTCTTATTTGTTTTCACCTGAGTTCATTGTATTCTCTATTTGTTTTAGGATTTTATTTACACGCTTAATCCTCAAGATTTCTTTTGTCATACTAACTTTTTATATTTTTTTTTTTTATCTTAAAGGTAGTTTGGAAGAACATCTTTCACAAGAGACAGCATCTTTTATATGTAATTTTAATGGTTCTATTAAGTGTTTTTACTTACTCACTTATCTATCGCATAACGTGCCTTCTGAAGCACGAGGTGCTCGAGATAGATAATGCTAGTAATTATGGCGACCAATCCTATACAGTAAGCGTCTTGCCTTCGTTTGACAAGTGCATTCGATACGGATACGCGCGTCGCGCTCTGCTATTAGAGCTCGTATAGTAAGTTAGTCAGAAACTCTTTATTGTACATAAATATATAGGAAAAGAAAAGTAGTGCCAAATCCAAAATTATTCTAGTAACCAGTAATAGAAGCTATCTTCAACTACAACCTTACTTACTCTAACGATATTAAGATTATACTATGGTGAGGAAACTGCCCATTACGACACGAGGGGACAGTTTTACCGAAACTTTTTATAAGGTTCTTTGACTAAGTTTAGAATTGTGGATGTGGTAATATAAAATAAATATTACTTTAGATTTGCAATATCAAAGAGAATAAGAATAAATTATTTTTTCTAAAAACACAAATTACAAAATAAACAACATATTGAATAAAAAATATCTACTCTGGACCTGGTAGACATATCCTCTTAAAACTTACGTAGGTAAGGTAAGTACCTAGATATAGATATGTCTACCAGGCCCAGAGTAGATATTTTATAGCTAATAGATGTCCCACAGCTGGGTAAAAGCCTCTCCTCTCTTCCTCCACGAATTCCTATCCCTCGCTCTCTCTTTCGATACCCACCAGAAGAAGGGTTAGTTGAAATTTTAATATTTCGAATAAACCTGCCTGGAATAAATATCTATTGATTTTCTACCCTAACAATAAATAATTATTTTTTTT
This sequence comes from Euzophera pinguis, assembly GCA_947363495.1. Lineage (NCBI taxonomy): Eukaryota > Metazoa > Arthropoda > Insecta > Lepidoptera > Pyralidae > Euzophera > Euzophera pinguis. The sequence continues at coordinate 1,820,939 of OX376177.1, forward strand.
CGATTTCCTATCTTAATATAAATAAATAATAATGGCCTTAAAGCTCTCATATTTTGTTTTTCTGCATTGCTTCCAGAATGGTCATTTATTTATATTTGTGGTCCCTCTGCTGGACAAAGGCCTCCAATTTTCCCCTGCAAAGTAAATAAATGAATGAATGAAAATATTTATTAGCTAAGCACAAAGCTACACTACAATTAGTTACATTAGTTTTTTGTTGCACCAAACGTCATTTCTAACACAGATAAAATTTTACAGTCTCAACTAGCGACTACTGTCCTGAATTCTTCATTTTCTTCTTAACTTCATGACCCCATTGACCCAGCGGTAAAAATAATATAACCCTCAACCCTCGTGGCACGCATGCCAATCAAGGCCACAACACTTGACCTTTGGGGTTAATGTAATAACGATTTCTTTTCACTTAACTGCTTTGAGGATCTCTAAGAAGTTTTTGTGTGGGTTAATGTACTGGAGAAAACTTCAATTGGGATATTGGGTAGTAACATAAATGTTAAATTGAGTTTTTGTATTTGTTTATATTTACCACTTCACGCTATATTTACAAAAAATTTAGGATTGTACGGGTATGATACAAGGGTGTGAAGTTATTAACTACGAGGCGGTATAGGCATTCGCCATAAAGAAGCCGAGTACATGACCAATTTCGCTCACGAATTGTCACACGATGATTTTTAACACGTTTGCGAGAAAAAACACACTTATATTATTAACTTTTTATTATTTACACAATAAATAAAAGCGATATCATAGCATTTCTTCACATTGGTGCACTTTGAACACTTTTCACAAATAAATACACCATTCGAGTAACATTGGGCTTGTGTGTTTGTTAATGCATTGCTAGGTATCGCTAAATACATTGATTCTGTTTTAAAGCTTCGTCTACGCTTCGTCTTTCCTTTGAAGATTTCAACATTCGATTTTCCCCTGGATAAGTACTTATATCTGGCGGAGTCATATTTAGGTATACTTCCGGAAAATAAATCGACATTTGTTATTAATAGTAGTAAATTCAATACAAAAACAAATCGATTTAAAAATGGCGCCAATCATACAGACAGAGCAGACCCTCCTATCTAGTATTTTTTTTTAGCAATGGGTTTTACGGCTATGGATATAAGTTCTATATAGCCCTTGTTAATTTTTCTACACAGTTAATATTTGTAGTCCAATACCGCTAATGTTCAGTTAAATAAATATAAATTAATATTGATTTATCATTTGGAAGCTAAAATAGTTTATATTTTTTGCAAATATAATGAATTGGTTTGAGACTTAAAAATATCTTGGCGTACATTTAAAATGTGATGTAACCATGGAAACCATTACTTTACAAGTGCGATTATAACATAAACAACGTGTTGTTTACAACCCCCATTAATAACCTAATTACAATGAAATAACAGACACTTTATGAGCAAATGTGTTGAAAAATTAATTATGATGTCTTAAGTGAAATAAATATAGTACTTTAAGAAACTGTTTCATAATAAAGGTTCTTACAATACGAGTGTAAATTTTATAGCATTACACGAGTATTATAAGACCTAATTATGTGCAGTTTCATACACAACTTTATCTAATCTCATAAAATAAGATAAAACATACAAATTGGTGTAAAATTTTCTTTGACATCCCTTCCTTTAAAAACAGAAACAACTTTGAAAATGGAATCTATCGCTGACCCTGATCACGCACGCAAGTTGGCCGCGTCCACTGATTATAAAAAGGTTATGTTACGATGTAGAAAAACTGCATTGCAAACTCCTTGGTCCAGGTATAATGAATGACTGACATTCAAGTTCTGTTTTCTATTTTGAAATTTCTACATTATACCTAACCTAGTAAGAGATTAGATAAAGTAATAAACGCGATGTAAATCGTTGAAACGCTGAATTTAAGGAGTTCGGTAGTCTATTGGAATTACTATTGGATTGGTCGCCATTTAATGGCATTATCTATCTCGAGTTTTTCCGTACATTGGAAGGCACGTTAAGCCGTTGGTCCCGGTTGTTATCGATAGATAGCAGTCGTGAGGCTGTGTCAGATGCCTTACGGCAGTATAAAAAATTCTGATAGTGTTGGCCACTAACACACCTCGGGGCATGTTTCTTTTTTCCGTTATGGTCTGGTTATTATAAAAAGGGTTACGGAGGTCAGACGGCAGTCGCTCCGTTGTAATAACCGGTTCCGCCAAATCTAGGACCATGACTAATAGTGTACCCTAGGCTCCGAAGCGTAAGCAGACGACGCAACTAGGAATACACGCTAGGATGATGATGAAACCGTGTTAAAATAGTTTAATTTAAGATTAAAACTTAATTCATTTATATTAAGGTACAGTTTTCATTGAAATACTGTAAACTAGAACACGTCCAATTAGAAAAGCTTACTCAAAGGGCATCAGTCGATAACTGGTAGAAAATCTAGAACTAGAGTTGGATTAATTGGAACCAGTGGTCGGGATTGAGCTATGGTTAAGTTTATTATGGTCATTCCAATTTGCCATAAAAATGAGACGTATTGATGTATTCTCGAAACCCTAATATGCAACTACCATGGAGTAATTACAAAGAGGAGATGCCGTAATAAGCGTTTTGTAAGAAAGTGTTTGTGAGGCTACACGGGGCGGAAGGCAAACGTGCGGGGTGCTTGGTTTCGGCCGTCGCTCCAATCATGGAGCACGAGCAACGACAAGCTCCGCCCACTTTTGTGTCGGCGAGGCGCCAATGATCATATCACTGCGCCATTTCAAACGGCATCTCCTCCATTTTGGAAGATACTAACTGCAGCTTACATATAAAAAAATATCAATAATTCTGAAAGGATATTTACGGAGAAAATAATTGAAATGTAAATGTCCTGACATCTCGTCTAATTTACGTCACAGGTTATAAAATGGAACACACATTTGTAGCTATTTGATTCATGCCTATCTTTATCATGCTGCTGCCTAGTTTAGGTTGTGTTGAAGAAGAGTTTAGGTTGTGTTGAGAGAGAAGAGAACAGCAGGGTCGATTGACCCATTGTCAAACTACGAACCGAAATATCTAATTTACGTTTGCGTGAACCTCTTCAACTCTAATTTGTGTTTGTGTCGTTATTTTTTTCTAATGTATTAAAATAATGACAAATATCACACATGACGTAGAATAGCAATACTAAAGTTTTAGTATCAATCAATTTTTATAAATTTTATGATATTTTTTATAAAATTCATATTCTTGGTCTCCCTAATTTACCCTAATTTTCGTAACTAAAGCGGTAACACAAATTAGAATTTATACTATTTAATGATGTTATCATGATCATTCAAGCGTATTTTCTTGTTAAATCATCATCATATCGAGAGGGTTACATGTTCGATCAATTCTGTTCACCTTGGTGTCAGAGGTTTTTGAAACCGCCTAACGGCTTCTGAAGTGTCTCCTTTAACGACCAGCAAATGGCGATACCTCCGAACGTCTAGATTGACCGGACTAAGATGACATTTTTTAAAAACAGAACCATATTTTGAGTAACACTAAATCATCAGGTATATGGAATGTTTTTCTTTTTTAATCGGTGAATCGAACGATCTTCATTCGACTCACCTGTTTTGTGTGACTCATTTTCTAAATAGGGCTCTTGAATAAACCATCACAAAGCAGTAATCTCTCAAATTATTTTCTCAAAAGGTGAATTGAAATGGAAGTTATCTACCAAAATGGACTACGCAAATAACATGGTGCCTTCAGAAATAGCCCCATAACATTTTATGGGGTGAGGGTTAAAATGTAAGTTGAATCACTGCCGATTGGGCTTATATTGATCTCGGTCTGCGTGTTCAGAAACCTGTTTCTGAAGCTCTGAAATTCTATGGATATGGCATAGACTTTCCTTCTTTCACATACTCGAAAACGAAAAAGAATGATGTTTAACGTTTTCTCAATCAAGTGGTTTCTTTTTCTATCAATCAATCATTTATTTCATTGTGGATCATATGTTGTAGAAGGTGGAAATAGTAAATATATAAGATCGATATGTCCTACCGCTAGGGTTGACAATGATAAAAGGTCAAAAGTTACATTTCATTACATGCATTCATTACAAAATATAATTAGTCAAATTCAGGAATTGTTTCAAATAGACGCATCACAAACTTAAGCTACGATTGAGCTTGATAATAAATCAGACTTTAAGCTATAATAGCATTTATCAATAGGCAAATTTTAAAAAGCTATCTTAAATAGCTTTATGTCGCCCAATGTACGAAGGTATTTTGGAAGTTTATTGTAATACTATTGTTAATTGATTTCTCTTCTACTTATTTAACTTATTATAATGTCCTACTGAGGAGCTTGTTAGTCGAGCGCGTCGCGCGTATCTATAACCATAGCGTTTGTTAAACGACGACTAAATACGAACTGTGTCAGATTGGTCGCCATTTGTGGAATTATCTATCTTGACCAGTACCGGTTGTTATCTTTAGATGGCAGTCATTAGGCTGTGTCAGATTGGTTAAGGCAGCCTGAGAAATCTAACAGTGTTTTTCTCTAACACACCTCCAATCATGTTCCTATTGGTCTGGTTTCTCTGTACAAAGAAGGTTACAGAGATCTGACGGTGTCACTTCATTGTAATAACCAATGCCGTAAACACTAGGAAAATGATTAATCAGCGTGCCATAGGCTCTAAGCGTAAACGGATACAACTGGAAAACACGCTTTGACGAAATAGAAGCTTATGCGTTTTTTTTTTAATGTTATTTCGTAGCTTCTGAACAGAACCCGAAACCCTAATAAAGTAGCTATCGGCAAGCTCACGGACAGCCTTTCTGCTAAGAAAAATATTGAAATTTTGTCACAGCTGTGTCCGTATAAAATATCAATTGTACGTAAATAAATTGTGGTGAATTGCCTTAGATCTGAAGTGGGTCCGATTCCCACGGGATGCATACTTTGTTTAGTTGTTTCCAGTTTGGTTAGAACATTGCAGGATTGAATCACCTGTTAATAATGATGGTTCCGTGTTTTGGAAGGCACGTTGCCACTAAAAGCAAAATTCTTTTTACCAAAGAGAGCACGGAGAGGGAGTAACATCAACGAATAGAGAGATATGGAAAATGGAAAGAGGGAGGTTTTTCCCAGCAGTGGGACCTTAATAGCTAAAAGTAAAAAAAAAGTGATGTGCACTCAAAAAATTATCTTTTGATTTAGTAACAGTTTACGTAAATAATAATAATCAGTTCAATCCATCCGAACTTCATAACCATAAACCATTTTATTCTTTTCATTAATTAGCAATAATTCCTCCTCCTGCCTAGACCTGCTCATGGAAATGTCATCTATTGATATAGCCGAGGACGGGTTTGGGCGGGAGCACAACATGACACCAACTTCTTCAAAGGGCCTCTACGCGTTGGATCCATATCCCCGCGCAAGCCTTTCAAAGGACCGGGGCAACCCGTGAATCCCAAGATCAGTATTATATGATCAACAGACATCGTGGAACATCTACCGACCAAATGGTCAGATGACCTAAAACAGGCCTCAAACGCTGGATGCAGGCCGCTTCCAAGCGGTCATTTTGGAAATCTTTAGGAGAGGCCTATGTCCAGCAGTAGACTGACTGCGGCTGAAATGATGATCCGACTACTTTTCCTAGAAGGTTTCTACGAATTCGATATCTCGCGCAAGCCTTTCAAAAGTAGACCCGTAAAATACAAATAAATTAAAACTTTGATCAAAAAGGGTTTTTGTTTGAACTTCCGAACCCAAAAAAAGGCTTGAAATGACATAACAAAACACAAATGTAAGTAACACAACATTTATACCACTTTGGAGTGCTTTAGAGTAAAACAGGGAACCAAACAAATTTTGGGCGACAAAATGGGAAAAGTTTAGGAGATCGCGACTTGCAAAGTGATGAGTGAACTTTTTCAACTTTTTTTGCCCTTTTTATGTTATTTTTAGCTCAGTCAACATTGCAGAGCAGTAATTGATTCAGGTGTTAACTTAGAAACAGTCAAAACTGCAAGTAGATACATAAAAAATTTATATGACGTTAAAACTCAGAATAATTTATAAGGAATTTTCTATACCTTGATGATTTACAGCATGTCCTTGTAGATAATTATTAAAAAAAATTGAGACAATCCCTCTTTTTCGAGAAAGGTTAACAATAAAACATGAAATAGCTTAAAATATAAACAGGTGTGGATTTCGCGTATTTTTGCAGTAATTCTCGACTCGGTTCGCGTTACGTACAATTTTAATGAGGCTTTTGCTTCTCACTGCGGTCACTTTGAATTATTTTATTTTTTAATTGCGACTTTTGGAGGTTAATGACTTGTTTAGTAAACAGATAGCAAAATATAATTTTCAGCTGGCTTTAAAATTCAAAATGGAGGACGTTCAAAATTCAAGTGATTTTTGTTTTTATTTTTCGATACCGCATAACTCCTTCATTCTTGTACTGATTTTTAAAATACATTTTTTTTTGCTTTCAATTAGGTTGATAAATGTGCAGTAATAGGCTACTTGACTGTTTTCATGCTTGGACAAGTTTTTATACGGAACAATAACTACACTAAAAACTAGCAGATTCCGAAAACAACATCAAAATTGGTTGATAATTAAAACATTAAAACAGTAATTAGCATTTAAAGTTTTTCTAATGAGGAAAACTGGGAGCGTGGTGGAGACGTCTTGCTATCTCTTTTGTGCGCACGAAATCAAGCAGCAGTGACGTCACTCCGCCATTAAGTGCGTCCTTTTCTTGTTTCTTGATAGTTTTCCCTTCCACAGTATTTCAAAGGCATATCTTATTTAATATTGTACGGTTTAAAAATATTTTCTGTTTTTGAATTTAGGGACTCAAATTTGTGATTTGGTTTTTTTTTTGAGTAGGTTAGCCTCTTGACACCCAGTAGATAGTTACTTCTCACTAGCTGGCGGGTTTCACCCATCTGTGGCATGTAGGCGGTAGTATAAATATAGTCTTCCCCAAGAAGCAGGCAGCCGGCGGCTTAGCGTGCCTTCCGAAGCACGGTATCATCATTATTATAAGAACTGAAAAATAATTGAACAACATACCTATAACTTATATTGCTTGTTATTACAAAGCTGTCACAGATTCCCTGAAAATGCTTGTGAAAATCCATGTGTGTTTTTCCGATTTTGATGCCAAACGAACTTAAAAATTCTATACATGCCTACTATACACACTTTGAATTTTATTGAAACCAGGCTAAAGGCTCGGGAGTTATCGCGGTTTAAACATACATAAATACAAACAATGTGTTTTTGCCCCAATAATATCCTTCCCGAAAAACATATCATCATCATCATTTCGTGTAGGTTACAATGTCTATCGACCATGTACACCCTAGTGTCAGAGTTGTTCAGAATCGCCTCTCGGCCTCTGACGTGAGTAGTAATATTATTGGGAAGGCTGGCTCACTATATTCTGATGGAACCGCTCCGTTTCACTCCGCTGTCCGTTCCGTCAGAATATTGTGATCCTGCCTTCCCAATAATATTAGCTACTAAATTTGTTATACTTGCAATTGATACTGACTTCCCAATCATATAACTTAAGTTAGTTAGTTCATCAATAACAAAAACTTTAAATAATTAACAAAAGCTTGAGAATAGTACACCGTCATTAGAAGAATATTTTCATACAGCGACAGTACCAATATCATGGTTAACCAATTTTGCGTGCAGGTTTATGAATTTCATTTACCACTTGTTCTTTTTGCGACATTTGTAACATTTTGCGATTTCAATATCAATTTGTCAACATCCTCCTTAGTACAAAACTTCTTTTCTAACTGATCTAAATACGTATTGAAATCTTCTTTTATTGCATCAATAATAGTTATTATTTCTTTTTTTGAAATGTAATTGTTACTTTCGTTATCTACGTACTCCTTACTTGCTACATCGTTTGGCTTTATAGGGAGTTTAACACCTGTTAATCTTGATTTTTGTAAATCGTAATCACCATTTACATTTTTAGCTAAGTAAATATCAGCAAAATCAAATACTTCTGATAACCGTAACCTTTTATGAACATGATGACCAAACTTATCGATATTCATTTTATTTTAGACGTCTACCAATCTCAAATACTAAATACGAATTAAAAATTATTAGTATGAGCATTAATTTATAATACCGGCTTCTCTTAATTCTTCTATGATTGAAATAATTTCATTATCCAGTCCAGTGTTGCCGGCACTTCTTGACGCTATCAATAATTTTAATCTTTCAACAAGTTCGTTAGGATCATCCCAATAAACGTAATCAGTATTTTTTTTAAACCTCTTTTTTAAAATCATTCCTTCTCCTTCTGTAACACTATCATTATTATCAACGTGAGAAGAAATAGAAGATGTTGAAGGTTTGCGAAGCTTGAAAAGCGGTTTGATAACATTTAAGTATTTTCTTCTTTTATTCGTTTTTATTGGTTTATGTGGATCAAAATCACGACGATGCGCATTTGTTTCTAACAAAATGTTTTTATATTCTTGTAAATCTTTATCAGTAACCAAATCCAATATAGGAACCTTCTTTAAAAGTAACTCCGACAATCCGTTTGTCATATTGTAATCATGCTGTCCTACTTTTATATTATCATCTTTTACGACAACACGTGATGATCCTATCATCAATTTTCCTCGCTCATTTCGAATGCCATAAGGAACATCATGAAAAATTTCAGAAGAAAGTGACCAAGACAAAGTATCTCGACTAGAATTTGGTTCTGAATCAACTGTTTTGTATGAAATATTGCTAGTATTAATATTGTCAGAGTCATTGAAATTGTAATCTTTATTAGAGTTATCATCTTGCGTTGAATCATCACCTATATTTTCCTTAAGAGTCTTATTGAATTGTGACTCGTGAGATATTTGATCATTTAAGGAAGATGATTTAAGCTCAGTATCATTCAAAATATCATTATCCATAACACTTTGCTGTTTATTTTTAATCAGTTGTTCCATCGGGTAAGTGACTGGTTTAAATACTTTTTGTAACAAACCCATTTTTTCATTGATTCCATTGTTTTCATATCCTTTATTTTCTTTTTAACCGCATTTGCGACTTTAACAATTTCAGATTTTAATTCTTTTTCCATAGTTAATAAAAATTAAAGCGAAATCAGTTAACGTTACATGCGTATGAATTTGTTTGTTATTATGATGATTTTTATTAAAGAACACTTCTTATATTGTTTATTCATCCAATATTACAAACGTATCAAATTTTTTTCTGTAACAACCTTTATTTTTTTGACAGTCTTTATTAATTACCATAAAGGAATAGGGTTCACTCCATATTTCTATACATATTTGACGGAACTGAGACCAACTCATATCGATGTTTACATGTTCATCATATATATGACGTAGATTGATATCACCCTGTTTAAATAATATTAATAAATTTGTGTTGTCTCTTATTAGTTGCTTAGGAATTTTTGAATAGGTTTGGTTTAAATAAAAACTATCAATCAATTTATGTCTTCCCATTGCAAAGTAATCACGTATATTGTTTTGATTCTCACATGCAACATCATCAAAAATAATCACTGAATTGGGTTTAGCATCATGCGGGCTTAAAATATGTTCATTACTCTCATATTTTGTAAAAGTTATGTCTGGAATTAAATCAAAAATACGCTCTAAATATTTATACTTAGGCTGATATATCGTTTTTGAATAAAGATAAACGTTTTTAAAACGTAGTCCATTTTTGTGTAATAGCAGACCTATAATTACGTTTGTTTTACCACAGTTCGATGGTCCACAAACAATACATCTAATATTGTTAGGCAAAAGGCATCCATGACGGTGTGAGTCTGTTTCAATATCAGGATAAATTTTATCGAACTCCAAGGTTTTAGATTGTTTAACAAATTTCATTGTTTATTTATTTATTTAATTCATGTACACACTGTAAATATACATAAGAAACTTAACATCTTATGACCTGCTATGTGTGATTCGATGATTTTTATCAGAATGCTTCCTAAATTTTGTATTCCTATTTATATACAAAATCTAATGGAATGTTTCATTGGTACTTTATTAATAATAACAAAAATCATAATTGTAATATTTAAGTTTATTACTCATTTCATTCTTACGTTTTTGACAAATTGTGGATTATTATATGAAATATAAATTATTACAAAATATGGTTAAATTACAAACATCATTTTAATATATTATAGTATTATATTTATATTATAATCTTAACTTATAAATTAAAATGTGAATAACTTTATTTTAAACATACAATAAACTTACAAAGGAAATTAAAACATTTATTGATTTAATTATTTATTAACATTACATATTAAAATTACCAATTACAACCAACAAGTTTTTTCGATATTTTACTTAAAATATGTTCAGTCAAGTCCATTATTTCATCCACCGGTTCTTGCACTACGTATTGCGCTGCTGTTAACACTGCCTTGTCACTTTCATCATCATTTATTTCATATATTTTGATTTTAATAATCTTTTTCCCTTTCTCTTTTTGCTTATTAATGATGTAGGATGTTGATGACAACCCGCTATTGCTTCTTGTCGAGACCCGTTTCGTTTTTTTTGGAGCTGCAGAATTAATTGAGGACAGCATCATTTGATTGAGTTCACTATCACTGATATCGTACGGATCTTGAGCGTATTGTGAGAAAAGTATTTGCGTGTCTTGAGAATCTGACATGGTCTGTAAAAAAAAAAACTTGGTGTCAAATAATTAGGCAAAATAATTGTAAAACAAGTATCACTTACTGAAGATTAAATTCTGAAATAACTAAGTACTTACATTTACAAATAGTAGCACAGCGTAGATGTTTAACTTGGTAGATAGAGGATGTGCGTCTCCCTCCGTATCGTACGAGAACAGGCACGTTAATGAACAGCACTATAATACGACACCATCGAAGTGGCTCCCCACTTCGTCTGCGCATCGAAATATTGCAATGTTAGGCACGAATGATTTTATTCTTTATTTAGCTAACAGTAGGGTTTTAATTCTATTGTCTAATATAAATATGTAATAAATATGATGTAATTAGGTAAAATGTTTCAACTACAAAATCATGTCAAGACTTGATCCATACACGTGTTTAGTGTCCAATTCGATGAAACTCTAGCTATGCACTATATAATCAAAATATAACAGCATTCTTTTTTAATTAAATAAGATACTAATGGTGATTATTAAAAATTTAAGAACTCTTTATATGCTTTTTTCAGTGCTCATGAATTCTCTATTTTCCATTTCCCCTCTACATCTTTGTGCGAAGATTGGGTTTGAATGAAGCTTTAAATAAAAAACGGTAGTTTATTATTTAAATTTATTTATAACCATATTATAACTAAGTTAATAAGTAAACAGTGATATCTATTGATGTAATTATTAGCTATGCTTAAATTTTATAACAATACTAAGTATAGATTATTTTCAACAGTACAAGTACAAGAGTTTAAACAGACATATTTGATTAACCTTCTGGTTACACGGTTATCGAGTAATGGCCCCAAGATTTTGTTGTTATATTATCTTTAAGAATAAATCGCTTATCATCATTTCGAGAGAGCGCTATTTTATTCTGCTCTTGGGTGAATATTGTATGTTTTATAGATTTGAACAGAAGGTTTCTTTTTCGTATTTCCTTACCGGTATTCAAAACGTTGATATAATCACTAAATTTTATTTTTTTTGCAACTGACTTTTTTACACCCTTTGCTTTTTTAGTCTCAGATGTTTTTGTTTTAATACTATATAATTTTGATCTTATACCAACAAATTCTAATAAAATATTTCCACCGAGTTCGTCCTTGAATAATCCCGGTACTTTATTATTTATTCGCTTTATATTGTATTCGTTACTAAACGCATAATTGCTAGTATCGAAATAATTAGTAAAATGACTTCTTAAATCAGCATAAAAATCTTTAGTTTGTATTGTATATAATAAACTATCAGTGTCTGTGTAACATAAGGATATTTTATCATTATAATGTTTTTTCATAATCGAATAATGAAAATCATACATATGGCTTTTGGATAACTCTAAAACTGTAAATCCTATGTAAATTGGTTTATTTAGTATAACTTTTTCCCTACTTAATTGTACGGCTACTAAATTTTCGTCAAAAATAGATACGCTATGAAAGTTTGGTCGTGCTATGAGTTGGCTCGCAGTATAATATTTCTTTGTTTTATTTCGTTCATCATTCCATAAGCTTACTAACTTTACATCAACTCGTTTCTCAGTATCTTCTAATGTTTTACCAAATAAACTATTATTTAACATTTTGAAAAAATCTTGATGAAATACGGAATCAGCTGACTGCCTTAATTTAGTATTTAAATCAATATATGATTTGAGGTATGGACTTTGTTTAAATTTTATGACCCTATGAATATTTTTTAAAATTATACCATTTTGAATACAAGTTTTTAAATGCATGTAATGAATTACATAGTAAAATTTATCATATAAATTTGGTATCAATTTTTTACATTTGGAACCAGGAGGGGTAAAATTTTCAGCACAAAATGGTAGATCATTATGTAAATCATGTAAACTCTCCGGATATTCGAGATCTACTTCTAAAATAAACCCATACTCTGCATCGTTAGGAATATCCAATATATTTAATTGTGTAATTTCTTCTTTAGAAAGCCAACTAAAATCGGAATGAGGTAAATAACTACACATTGCATAGCCATACAAATTGTTACAATCTATATAAATTAAAAAACTACTAGCTTGAGACGAAATAAAATCCTCTTGATATTTATTATTAGATTTAGCATATCTTAAAGAACATAAGCAAATGCCACCGCGAATACCTTTCTGTATCATGCGAATCATTTCTAAATCAGTAAGAAGATCTAATTTCACTTTTGTTGATAATAACATTGCGTCAAAGCTTAGACTAGGAGCTGTCAAGTAAAATGCAGGATCCAAACTATAATTCAGCATACAAGTTTTGCGAAAATTTTCAAAAATATCCGCTAGTAATAGTACGTCAGATTTTATATATAAATCTGTATATTCGCCCATGTCCTTTATCTCGAAATAATTCCAAACTTCTAAGGCATGCTCATAATCAGATTGTGATAGAGGTTCGTCTGTAAGTGTACTGTAAAAACTATCTCGTGGTGGTAAAGTAGTTTCACTGTATGAGGACCAACCAATCATATGCTCGTATGGATACACCCCTTTCCGACGTAACAGATTGAACTGTTTTTCATCTATACAATTTAGTTTTAAATGAGTAAAATTTTCTACATTCAAGTTTTTTACTAACTGGTCTAAACTTGTACTCAAAAATTTAAATGAGTCTACAAAACGTACTGCAGCAAATTTATTTTTCGCTAACGGAATAAACTTAGTAAAAGAAATATAATTTTCTTTAGTTTTCGGAATTACTTTAATAAGACCAGGAGACGAACTCAGCTCGCGTATAAATAAATGGCAATCGTAACCAGAAAGGTTGTGAAAGAATATTGGTACAAACTTAGGTACTTGAAAATTGATATTACATGAAGAATGTACAGCGCCTCTATATTTCCCAGTGAAATGGCAATGGTCGCGTACTTTGTCATCCAGTAGTAATTTGTTACATAGATAACAATATTCAGCATTACCAAAACTTAACTTATCATTGTCACAGAATTTTATGGGTATAGGATTAGAAGATTTTTCTTCAATTAGGAAGTGTATTTTCTTGACATCTCTTTGAAGCATTTTAACAAACTTTTCAGAACAATCTCGTCCCCGGTACATTACTAATTTGTTAAGTGAACTGTCATAATTACAAACAATATAATACGCAAAAGCTGATGGAATATGCTGTCGTAAATTCAGTGTATTATTATTATTACCCTGTTTTTTAGATTGTGGGCTCAAGAAAGTTTCAAAGTCTGCATAAATCACAAATGGTAAACTTTGCATGCGTTGATAATTCTGAAAATGAATTGTACTGCCTTCGTTTGGTAAAATAGTAGCTACACCTCCACAGATATGATTTTCAGTCTTTAAAAATAATAAGCATTCATCACAAAAATATAGCTTTCCATGATGTTTAGTTACTTGACTTCTAACCAATTTAGGTAAATCTTTTATCAAACAAAAGTGAGAATGAGAACTATTTTGTAACAATAGTAAATTAATATGTCTCTTTTTTCGCTGAAGCGTTTTATATAGTGGGCCAATAATCTTATTCCTTTCTAATCCATAAACATTAACGCTAACAGTGTGATTATTTTTTTCAAAAGTTTTTATGTCAGATAAAGAGACAGGAAATCTCATATTTTCAAAATTAAATATAGTACTAAAATGTGGATATGATGATGTCCGATTCGCGTTTTTTTGTACAGGATATAAAGCTGCCACAATCGACCAAGCGAAGCAATATTCATCATTGTTTTTGATATTCAAGCATGCTTTTTTAGACTGAAGATTACTTGGCAACTTTATAAAACTAGAACCCTGTAAGGGGTTATACTTATTGATATTTACTTCGAAATAAACAATATCTAATATAGACCATCCACTTCCTTTCTCTTGAAACTCCTCAATTTTGTTGGAAAATATATCAATAAGTTTCTGTAATAATTCAGAAAAATTATAGGATTTATGCAATATCATATTTTCAGTTGCAAATGACTTAATTTCTACAGTATCATCCTTAGGTAAAATTACTTTCATAAATAATTCAAAATTTACTTTGACATTTATATGATTACATAGAACAGTATTTAATAATTCTTGCAAATGCGACGCTGACGTAGTGAGATACTTTGAGCTTGAAGTAATGCATGCGTTTGTAATATCCTCATTTTGGTCACATTTAATGCGATAAGAGACTATGCGTTTTTTAAAGGCAGAATTAATTTGTTCAATATTAGTATTTAAATGGATGGAAGTATTGTTTTTATGTAAAATACTACGTAAGTGTCCTGAAAATGATCTATTAGGTATCGATTTATCACAAACGGAACAATAAATAGTGTTATTAGCCATCTTAGAAACGATCTAGGAGGTTATCAAATATGTCTGAAGTCGGAATTGTCAAAATATGTTCAGGTTTAATTAAAGATATACAACTATTCAATAATACTTAATTTATCTTTATATTAAAAAAGTTTATTAAAAATTTATAATAAGTAAATTATAAGTATAAAAAAATTACTGTAACTAAACAAAGAAGAAAAAAGATGATCGGTGAGAGTTTATTTTTTTTCTTTTGAGTAAAATACCCCCTCTTTATCGAATTTCTTTTTTCCTTCTTTAAAGAGTTGTTTTACAAGCCCCCATTGAGGGTCATTATGAGATAATTGGAGGCGAAGAATTGCTTGCACCTCTTCATATCGTTTAGCAAATGGGAGCTCACGGATAGCTCCCGCATCAAATACTTTAAGTTCTATGTAGAACTCTCCGTCTAAGACTTGCGTCGTACGAATTGTCCCCGTTGGAAGATAACGGCTTAGGCTGGAGTACAGAGGCTGCGCCTGTGGATTGCTCTCCTCCCACTGCTCCCCAAACAGATCGTCAAATGCAGCAGTAGACAATGCACCTGACCTAAAATAAAACATAAAACAAACTTTACTTCTATTGCTATTCAGCGTGGGTTTGCTTTCAGAGTTCTTGACATCATGTCGCAACACGAAAAACCAAACAAAAACCACGTGTAAAATTTAAACTCAGGATCTTGAAATTTGTGAACGGCATATTGTAGAAATGTAGACTAGTCTGCTAGCATCGGATAACATAATGTTGGCTTACCTTTTTAAATTCTCGGGCTCCTTCTTCGTCTTGCTTGAATTTTTACGGGCAGGTTTTGTTGATTTCTTTGGGGCTCTGCTGAAAAAAAAAAATATTAGCTGACGTGTAGCGTATCTACCTATAATAAAAAATAGTTTTGTTATACACATATAAGTTAATGTATTCATTGTATAAAATAATTATATTACCGTGTAACTTCCCCCTCGCTGTCTGACTCCAATAATGACTCGGCTGCTGTTCTCTTGCCTAACTTCTTAGCGCGCTTTGCCTCCGCCTGGTAGTACTCTGATTCAGACCTGAAATTAAGTAAAGTTTAGCACCATATCTGTGAACGTAAAAGTTTATTACCGGATAGGAGGTTTATTGTAATACATTTTTAAACTATCTGATAAATAGAAAACATTGGTTATAAATTTTAACTCAAAATATAAATACTTACGTACATCATTGCGTAGCACTTTAATTTAATCTTTGTATGTAGAAGAACACTGTAGTATCGATGAAACTAACTTCAGCAACAGCAGGTTGATGGATGACGTAGCTAAGTACTCAACTCAGCGCGTGAATAAAAAATTATGAAATAAATTATTTTAATTTCCATGTTATATATTAAATACACATATTGATTTTATAATACACAAGTGTAAAAACACACACATACATCTATGTATTACATAGTCAGCGCTTAATTTCCATAATAGAGTAAAAATAAATTTTCTTTGTCGGTAAGGCGATTGATGTGAGCATTGAATTATGAATCATCAAATAACGTTGTTCTAGATGTGTCACTTACACTATTTTCGTTACTTCTTATCTACACCCAAACAAACTTTATCATCCAAATACGTAAGGGAAGGGTTTGTAATCTTTAGATATTTTTGACTTATTTATTGTTTAAGTTTATATTAGTATTAATTAAGTTTTAAATGTATTATATTTTAAAGTTTAGTACACGTTTAGTATTTATACATATTTCGTTTTAATATACTTATGTAATATCATGAGTATAAATATTTGAATAATTTAGTTAAATGTAAATTTGGATGATATCCTTTACATTATACAAATAAAACTGAAGAAGACAAACAATAGAATTTACATTATTTTCATAATTATTTAGTTAAGAGAATTTTTCACACATCACTACTTCTGTGTTGTCTTTATTTTGACCTGTTTTCAACCAAGTTCTTAAAAAGAGGTTATACATATATGCCTTTCGTACGTATACTGTATATGTAAGTAGGGGTATATAAATGTCTGATCAGATTTAATTAAAAAAGTCGTGTGGCTGATTTTCATATTATAATTATTAAGTGCTTTATTCCTAAATTATTTCATTGAGTAAATAAACAACATTACATACTTATATAGACATTCAGAGATTATCCACGGATTATCCATTCATCCACGGATTATCCATTCATTCTTACATATGAAGACCTATGAAATTAATAATATCCTGTACGGGAATCGAACCCATAATCTAACGCATAGAAGATGCACTAATTCACCATTAGACCATTCAGACTTTTGATATAACGATCAAATTTACGATAACATTTGAAAAATACCTCCTACTTGAATATAAAATTAAAGAGTAGGTACATTAAACACATTGTAGATGTTGAAAAATAAAGCCTTTTTTATATACTTACTTACCTAACTACATACATATAAAGCGGGCAAAGTCGTATGATTTTATTATATCATAAATTGTATGTTAACCAAAGCGATTCATTGCAAGCAGACATTTGATATTCTACATGACGTCAAAGCAAAGTATTGTGGGAACAATTTTTTGCTGATGCAGTAAACTGCAATACAGCAGTGTTGTGCATGTTACAACGTGAATGATTGAGTACCGACTCGTTAAAGAATCGATTGATCGATTTAATAAAATGAACAACATTCATTAAAATGATATTTTGACGTATAGGTATATAAAAATCGAATACTTGTATTTATCAGGTATATAAAAATCGAATACTTGTATTTATCATTATATTGGGCTCTGTCTACACCGTCAAGGACAAAGACGTGAAAATGTAGCTGTATATTTTTTTCCAGCAGTATCTGCAGATCTTTCATATTATACATATTTTTATAAAATCAGAGTAATTTATTTTTGTGAAACTATCGAACCATGGCATCGATTGTAATCGTTTAACCATTTCTCCGCCCTAGTACTACCTACAACTTGTATGTAGTATGTGTAGTGCCTTTTTTGATGTGCACCTGTGAAATGATTTCTTATATGAAAGTAAAAGGAATTTAATAGAAAATAATACCTAAATACATTTTTAGATAAGTACTTAATATTTTTTTTAGTTAGCTTTCTACAAAAACACTTTCATGGAAATTATCTTTATGGAGTTCGGTTACTGTTGTTAACGATTTGGAAGCTTTCTATGGTGATTATGTGATAGTGTGGAATTGTTTGCGTAAGTACGTATAGCTTACATATTTTATGCTCAAAATTATCTTTACCTAGCTGGTCTAGGACACGTCTATTTCTGTATCGTTAAATAATTAACGAAACTGAAGCTTTCCATGGTGATTTATTACTGAGTCCGGCTGGTCCGGAACTTGGGAAGATGTCGTGCTGATCATTATACAGCGTAATCAATGTTTGTGAAAGTACCTATAGCTAACATATTTTATGCTCAAATTATCTTTACCTAGCTGGTCTGGGACACATCTATTTCTGTACCGTTTTAATTAACCCAACAGAAGCTTTCCATGGTGAGTTTATCACATTGTCTGGCTGGTCCCGGAACTTGGAAAGATGGTGTGGTGATCATTCTACAGCGTGATTAGTGTTTGCGAAAGTACCTCTAACTTACATATTTTATGCTAAAAATTATCTTTACCTAGCTGGTCTGGGACACGACTATTTCTGTACTGTTAAATAAATAACTCCACAGAAGCTTCCCATGGTGAGTTTATCACAGAGTCCGGCTGGTACCGGAACTTCGAAAGATGGTGTGGTGATCAATCTACAGCATAATTAGTGTTTGCGAAAGTACCTCTAGCTTATATATTTTACGCTCTCGAAAATCTTATTAAAATCAAAACAAAATTGTGTTCAAATATTATTTTGCTCTCATATTAACAAACAATCTATTGAAAATAAGTGCAATGAAGATGGCAGCGACGTGGTAAGTTTTTTATTTTATTTTTGTAGTTAAGAATAACAAATTTAGTAGATAATATTATTGGGAAGGCAGGATCACAATATTCTGATGGAGCGGACAGCGGAGTGAAACGGAGCGGTTCCATCAGAATATAGTGAGCCAGCCTTCCCAATAATATTACTACTGACGTGGTTCCTTTAACGACTACATAACAACAAAAACATATAATAATCAAAGATAAAAGACGTTTCGCATCGCACAGAAGAATAAGACATTATAACACGTGTCTGTTAGTTTATGTGCTGAAATTACATAAATTAACAGACCTCAATACGATGTGCGGGTGACACGATAATTACCGGCAGTAATCACATCTAGATAATGGCTTTTATTGTCCAGGATCCGAGCGAGTTAATTGACAAATCTGCTTGTGAATTACCAAGTTAAACTTAACTATATCGGTAACTTTGTTTCACTTACATATTGTTTATAGTATGCACTGTCAACATATATTTTGTATCTGTTTGTTATTCCAAATAAATAAAATAAAATAAAACTTAATTTAGTAATGAGGAAGGGCTTTCAGGGGCGCCATTTTCGATTAATATTTTCCCGTATATTTTTTGTTTTTTGTTTTATAATTTAAGTTAATTATATTTGTATTTGTTTGTGAAGATTATATAAATATTATTAATTGCCTAGCGCTTGTGGAATTAACTTAGCAGAAGTAGCACTTGTGTAACTTGGGTTTTAATTTAATTTTGATAGTAAATAGGGAAGACTTATGTAAATTAATGAAATACTTATGAAGTCAAGTTAAGTAATAAAAATTTAAAAATAGCTTGTTACTATTTATCAAAAAACCGATTGTCTCCCTTAATATGAATATTTTATAGATTGATATTAATTTATTACTAATCTACATATATAAAAATCAATTGCTGTTCGTTAGTCTCGCTAAAACTCGAGAACGGCTGGACCGATTTGGCTATTTTTTGTTTTTTGAATTATTTGTCCAGGGAAGGTTTAAAAGGTGAATATATTTGGAGGCGGTACGAAGTTTGCAGGGTCAGCTAGTTTTGCAATAAAAAGATTATTTATCTTAATGAAGAACAAGTGATTAAATAAATAAATTTAAAAGTATTATTGAAAGGAAATAATGATTTTAGTAAAACAATCTGTCCATTAAAAAATAAATATATATACTTGTCATATTTTAAAGTTGAATATAATACCAGCTGAAAATACTAGATGGCAGTTGTCTTGTTATATCAGATATCGCCCACTAAACACCCGTATCATGATCCTGATGGTCTGGTTTCCCTGTAAAAATTAGTTACAACGATCATTCGGCAGTCGCTCCATTGTTATTAGGTATATAGAAATAGTTTAAGTGAAAGATGTAACTGCTTTACACGATGGCTAAATCCATACTAATATTATAAATGCGAAAGTCTGTCTGTCTGTCTGTTACGCTTAACGGATTTTGATGAAATTTGGTATGAATATAGTTGAAGTCCCGGGGTCAAACATAGGCTACTTTTTAACGCAGGCGGAGCTGCGGGAAACAGCTAGTAAATAATATAACGGTTGACACCAAGGTGTGAAGAGTCAATCGATCTTCTAACTAACTCACAAGAGATAAATATACGATAATATTCCTTTATGTGTCAAGGAGAAATATCACTGTATTCCACCAACCACTTGCTTCTTAAAGGTCGGATAAAAGGTAATTACAGTGAACTACATAAAAATTATCCACTTTACCCTTAACTTTCTCCTTAGGTTGTATACTTAATGTATAGTCCACTGTACCAAGTATGTATTCCTTTTACGTTTCACTTCGCTTCTCCCTGGCATACAGATTAATGTTTTTCTCATTTCTCTCCCATATTTTATCGCAATCGGATTACCCGGTAGTATACTTTAATGGTTTTCAAAGTAAATTTCGCTATTTGCAGTCTCTTCAAACCAATATTATTTTCCAAACATTAACCAACCATATGAAATCTTGACAAAGCATAATATACATATAATCATGCCTGTTTCCCGTAGGTGTAGAAGAGACTACGAATTTCCACTTTTACTTTTTACATTTGACGAAGTATCAAATGCGAAACTTAAGGCTACTTTTTGACTAACTTCTTCTTTATCCTAGCTTGTATTCCTAGTTGCGTCGTCAGCTTACGCTTCGGAGCCCAGGGTACGCTTTAATCATGGTCCTAGATTTGGCAGTACTGGTTATTACACTGGAGCTATTACTCTTTGACTAACTATGCCATTGTATTTATTTAACTTATCTAAAACTCGCGGTTCACGCGATTTATACATTTAAGTAGGCGAACAGGCGTCCGGCCCACCTAATGGTAAGTGGTTACCGTAGCCTATGAACGCCTGCAACACCGGAGACGTCACGACCGCGTTGCTGACCCTGAATGAATTTTTTCACGCTCTTTTTAAAGGCTTGTTATAGTCACTAGGGAAAACCATGGCAGGGAGTTCATTGCTTCGATTTGACATCGCTTATGTATAACTTTGTCATACAATTTTCATTAGGCTATATGTCCTTTGTAATTCTACATTAATTAAAACTTAACGCTACATATTCATTATTTCTAAACAACCAAAAGTTTCAAAGTTTTACATTAAGTTCAGATAGGTTAACGCGTAAGCAATCATATAAGGTAAATAAAGTTTCGTATTGTTAGCTAGCAATGTCTTTATACGTGCAAACATACATACATATTTATGAGTTATTAAAGCAATGTTTCATTAAAACTTCTTGGAACAATATAAACAGTAATGTAATAAATCAACTAGGGAACTAATTAAATTTATGAATAGAGACACTGATAAATAATAATAGATTTTTATTAAATTAAATAAAAAATGGAGCCCAAACGCTGCCATCACAGGGCACCCAGAAGGCTGGCGGTATTTCCTCTCTGGATGGCCATGCTGATAATTTGACCGAAACACATGCCAGTTTTTGGGTTTCCTGAAACATCGTCTAGGCTTGCGGATATCTCATTGAACAAGAGTTTTGCATCCGCACCCCATGGCCCTGTAGTCTTTACCATGTCCATGTTCTTTACAACAAAGGTCCACAACAAACTCTTAGTGGTCTCTGCCGGCGTAGCAGCCGCACACTTCTTGGAAGTTTATACGCCTACTTCATTATAATTTATCATGGACAATTTAAGGCCCATGTTAAAGATCCACATTGTAAAAAAGCTTATTAAAGTCCTGGTGATTTTCTTAACGCGAATGTTGAAATAAAGCTTGGTGCAGAGTCCTCAACAAGCTGACATATCATTATATATATTTGTATATATTCTGTTTTTATATTTGACATTTTTTTTGTATTATTATTATTTTTATTCAGTTTTTATTTAATTTGAATAATCTGAACACAATAAAATATTGTGCAAAATGTTGACAAACATGTGAATTCGTTCATTTAACTAGTATATGAAAAGTTTTTTCTCATTTGTAAATTGACGTTTTGAAGAAAATGCTGCAGTGGAGTTTGTGGCGCCGCTTCTTCTCCACTTGCGCTTTGGAAGTAAATTGACGTCAATAAGTGACATTTATATCCTGTATTGAAAATAAACGATTTCATTTCATTTCATTCGACAACCTTTACTAAAGACAAAATTAAGTCTTCCGTTAAACTATCTTCATGGTCCAATGGTTAAGTCGTTTGCCTTAGATCCTAAGTTCCTGGGTTTTATTTCCCACGGGAATCGTTATTTGAATGAGTTAACGAATAAATGAATGAATGAATGTTATTTGTTTAGTTGTTAGAGGCAGACTTAGTTGAAATTTGTCTGTGATGTGATTAAACAATATCCCGATTTAGTATTGGCTCACAGTATCCAAGGATCTTGTAGTAGTCTCCATCAAAATAACCAGCCGCTATATCTAAGACCATGACTTACAGCGTACCCTAGGCTCCGAAGCGTAAGCTGACGACGCAACTAGGATAACACGCTTGGACGAAGAGAAGAGAAGTCTTCTGTCGAGTTTAAGATTTTAATAAATTGATGACCTGCCATCCATCATCTCTATTGAATTGAGTACTTGAAACGTTAGGTACATAAAACCATACTAATCCATACTTAAATACTTTACTTATATAATACCATACTAATATTTACTAATATATATACAAATATTATAAATGCGAAAGTCTGTTTGTTTGTCTGTCTGTTACGCTCTCACGGCCGAACCGTTGAACTGATTTTGATGAAATTTGGTATGAATATAGTTGAAGACCCGGGGTCAAACATAGGCTACTTTTTGACGCAGGCGGAGCTGCGGGAAACAGCTAGTAAGTAATAAACGCGATAAAAACCGTATTGAGTTAATTTAATGCGTTACAATCGCGAAAATATAGGAAATTAAAAACTTTATTTCATGACAAAGAATTGAACAAAGTACAAACCTACTTCAGTATTACGAGTAAGAAATGTAGAGAACTTGAGATAATCCTGTTATGAAGGAATTGAGGAACCCTTTATAAATTGAGTTCTTCTCAAACTTCGATATGAAGATAAGCCCTTTCTTAGATGGTCGATTAGGAACAATTCAAACAGAAAAAAATATTCTTGTATCATAAAACCGAAAGTTAATAAATTTTTAAGTACCATTAATATAATATTCATTGTCGGGTACCAAATATTTTATTTTTAATTGAAATTTGTTTGAATTTGAAATTATTTTCTTTGTAAAAATATATTTATCAATCATGATAGTTAAGAGAATAAGAAGAGTGAATGTGCATATAACAATTATGTTTTTACACATAACAATGAAAGGATCATCAAACAGGTCGCCTGCTGTGTCAAACCGCTTAGTGTGTGAGAGTAAAGGGTGATCCTATGGTTTCTGTATGAGAAAAAGAGAGCACTGTATAAAAGTACTCTCTGCCAGCGCAACGCACATCATCAAGTCTTTTTTTGTACCTTTATCTTTTCAAGCCTGCCAACTAAACAGACCTAACCAAACAGGAAACAACTATATGAACGATGCTTCCTGTGGGAATATAACCTATGATCTCCAAGTCCAGTGGTTAAGGCAGCCTTAACCACAAGATCACAAAGGCAGGGCTTGAACTACAATAAATCAATAAGGGCAATTATGATCATTTGTACGAAGAAATTTTTATTTCTATTACTAAAACTTATCTTGGCGACTGTACCAAAACCCGGTCGAATTTCAAAAAGCGACTTTGTCTTACGTATAGCATATGATCAGATCTAACATATGATACCAATCATATTTGTATTAGTCCCTGGACCGCGTCCCATATTTTTTTGGTCATTCACCTTTCAGCGATATAGATACTACTATGAAAATAAGAAATAAAGCCAAATTAAATAATTTTAGGAAACTACACTAGACATAGGAAATTTTCATATATAGAATAATATTCTTCATTTATAAGAAAAAAGTTATAACCATATAAAATCTATGTAATTCTGATAAATCTTGCCTTTACGACAACCATGAGAAAAGATCTTTTCTAAATATATTTAATTAATTCAGGCGTTGCTTTACGAAAGTTAAAGTTACAAGCACTTACCAAATTATTTTGCGTGCTTCCGCCACCAGTTAGTCTATGCAAACTATTGCCGCCACCTACCCACTACTGTTAATCCCAACATACCCGCCACTATTAGTTTATACATGCAAACAAGCGAATCATTAGGTAAATGTTTTATCTTTTCTATCTAAATTGTACCTTACATTATGTAGATAGATAGACCCTCTCTTAAATGGCTCTTTATGCGTGAATTTGTAGGAGTTTGATTCTAATCTGTTTTAAATTGTTGCCATAGATATGAATTAAATGGCACCACATTGAATTCTATCCATAAAGATATCATACATACTCGATTATATATATTTACTGGCTGTTTTCCGCAGCTCCGCCCGGTCAAAAAGTAGCCTATGTTTGACTCCCTGTCTTCAGCTATATTCATACCGAATTTCATCAAAATACGTTCAGCAGTTTGGCAGTGAAAGCTTAACAGACAGACAGATAGACAGACCTATAATTATTATTATGGATAAATTAAACTTTGTTAATACAACTGACGTTTCAAACACTTTACAGCGTTCATGGTCACAATTTCAGGCGATAGTTTGTAATCTTATGACATCAAAGACAAATGTTAACTTAGTCTGCCTGTGACCATGAAAGCTGTAAAGTGTTTGAAACGTCAGGTGTAAATAAATAAGTAATAAACGCGATAAAAACCATATTAAAATAGTTTAATTTAATGAATAACAATCGCGAAAACATAAGAAATCATTTTGTTAATACAACGTAAAAACTTATAGAATTCTAGCTAAGCAATGTCCTATAGCAAGGCTAGCGTAGCGCTCGTAGCAATTTCGTAGTAAGGTGCTACGCCGTAGCCTTGCCGTAGCATGCTACGAAAAAAGGCTTTTTTTGTCCCGTACGTATCACATAATTATTAATAGTACTAACGTACAGAACGGACACTCACCCCCGTATTCTTAAACATAACCTTATGAACGTCCTTCACTCAAACTCATTCGAGGGCCGCCTTTAGGAAGTCCTCGAACTTCCCTTGAAAACGACATTCTTGGTTGCTTGAGCAAATCCCAATGAGGTTATAATAACAATTTTAAACACAAAAATTGCAAATTACAAAATAATAGAGTAACACCCTCCCACCCGAAACAGATACAGCACCTCACCGCGCAGATTAAGGGTAAAAATCGAGAGCAAAACGATGCAAGGATGACATTTCTGCACGCGGCCGCAAAGGACAACTATGACGCAGATACGGTAAATAGCCAATCCTACGAGTGACACTCACACATCACTAACATTGACGTGCGTGCGAACGTGACCGAATCGTAGTAGTTGTAATCTCGGCGCTGTTGTATGGAGTGTCTGGGGTGTGCCCGTATTCCACACACTAAAAATATAATTAGTCCATCAGTTAGATAATCAAAAAAATATTGACGACGTATTTTTTCTTTTAAAAATTAAACAAAGAATGGTAAAGATATGGCGCGTTAAAGTTCCGGGTGACGTCACAGTGTGCTACACTTTTTCGCAATATGTGACGTCACGAGCCCCCCACTCCTAAACTTTGATGCGTTATATCTTTATAATTTATCGCTCAATTGACAAAAGAAAAAATACGTCTAATATATTTTGATTCCCTAAATGACGGACTAATTTTAATGTTTGTCTTTTGACCCTGAAAAATAGCCTATTGACTTTGCAATTCGACATAAAAAACTTTAATTTCAAAAACAAGTGAATTGAGAACCTCATACTTTTTAAGGTCGGTTAAAGAACAAACAACAACAATTTATTTAAACATTGTCTGTAATGAATAGACAATGTAGAATAGAATCCCAGAGACAATTCCATAGTGTATCCGAACTCTCATTAAAATTCGGTCTGTCCGCCAAACCTTGACAAATGTGTTTAGGGCATAGTATAAAATAATTTCAGTATTTCATATTATCTTATTTCATTAATAATTCATTTCGATTGGGTTACATGGTCAATCGACTCTGTGCCATGGTGTCAGTGTTTTTCGGAATCGCCTTTTAGCCGCTGACGTGGTTCCGTTAATGAACATCTAATGGCAGCCGGGACCAACGGCTTTACGTGCCTTCCGAAGCACGGAATCATTATTATTACCAGACAATCAGGTGATTAAAGCCTGCAATGTTCTAACCAAACTGGAAACAACTAAACAAAGTATGCTTCCCGTGGAAACCGAACCCAGAACCTCCGGGTCGAAGGCGAACGCCTTAACCACTGTACCACGGAGGTAGTTTGCTGGACATAGGCCTCTCCTAATCAATCATTCAATCAATATTTTTAATGATTTCCAAAAAGACCGTTTGGAAGCGGCCTGCATCCAGCGTCTCTCTGCGCACTTTTTGAGCTCATCTAACCATCTGGTCGGTGGATGTCCAACGCTACGCTTCCCGTTTTATCATCATTATAATTTCAGCCGCAGCCAGTCGACTGCTGGACGTAGGCCTCTCCGAATGATTTCCAAAATGATCGGTTGGCAGTAGCCTGCATCCATCGTTTGCCTGCGATCTTTTTCAGGTCATCTGACCATCTGGTCGGTGGATGTCCACCGCTGCGCTGGCCGGTTCGTGGTCGCCATTCGAGAACCTTCCATAAACATTATACTAATTATTTATGAAGATCATACATGTTTGATTGTTTAGCCAATTAGGGATAAGAAGCATTTAAGTTAATAGGAGTAGTTAACGGGGAATGGAAGAACTTTGAAAATAACGTTTTAACTTTCTTTACGCTTTAATATTTAAAATAAATACACACTTTTAAATACATATTTGAATTGTCCAAGTCAAAAAGGTCAAATTTTTGAAACTACCCGGCATAAATAAAAAGTTACCTTTTTCATTAAATTAAACTACGTTTATGGTTTTTATCGCGTTTATTACTTACTAGCTTTTTCCCGCAGCTTCGCCTGCGTCAAAAAGTTGCCAATGTTTGACCCCGGGTCTTAAACTATCTTCATACCAAATTTCACCAAAATCCGTTAAGCGGTTTAACCGTGAAAGCGTAACGACAGACAGACAGACTTTCACATTTATAATATTACTATAGATTTACACCTAACGTTTCAAATACTTTGCAGTGTTCATGTATGTATGTATGTAAAAATCTTTATTGTACACAAAGAACATAGTATCAGAATACAGGTTACAACAAAAGGCGGACTTATCCCAAATAGGGATCTCTTCCAGTCAACCAAACTAACAAAGGACATAGACATATGGGCACAGAAGAGGGCACAACACGCAAAGAAATCTTAGTTGCATAGACTTACATCTAACATACAAATTCAATTACACATAAAAACAGTAAGCTCAGCTCAAGTCCGAACGTTCGTAGTATTCCCTAACCCGAGATTTGAAAGAGTGAGAAGACAGCTCTTTTATCTCCAAAGGAAGCTTGTTCCAGAGATTTGCAGCGAGAATTGAGAAGGAGTTGGCGTAACACTGTGAGGAGTATACAGGTATGTTCAACTTTAGGTGGTGAGATGCTCGCAGACGGGGATCAAGATCCCGGAATCATCATTGTCAAGAACAAAAGCATATGAAATCATAATTTGACTTTCTGTTAAATTTACTATGACGACACAGTATAGGTGCCATCTATCATCCCCTGGGCGGGATAGCAATTTCACCTAACGTTAAACGACTTTCACCCTAAATTGTAGAGATGTTTTGTTATAATGCGTGTAAATTTGTATCGTTTTTCTAGCTTAGATAATGATCCTAGGGTGAACATTTTATTTGCAGCCGACAGATATTATATGCGAAAGTATGCCTGTCCGTCTGTTACTCTTTTACGGCTTAACCGCTGAACATATTTTGATGAAATTTGGTATGAATATAGAAAGACTACAGCTAGTTAAAAAATTATTTACATTGTACAATATGTATAGGTAACAACACTAATAAATTCTTCTATGCTATTGTAAATAAAAAAAATACCGTAAACTTTAGCGTTTATTCTATTCTGATTTTGAGATCCGACTTCAAAAAAGGGGATGTTTTACATTGGACTGTTTGTATTTTTATTTGTACAAAAATCAAACCACGAACAAAATTATTTTCCGAACGGTACGGAGACCATAAGAAATAGAGAAGAAAAGAAGTGTTACTCAAACCAGAGTTTTTTTTTTTTGCTACGTCAGAGGTCAAAAACCTCTGGCGAGGTTTTTGTCACGGTTTCCGGATCTACAAAATCAAAATGTATATCACGAATTACCCATCTTCCGTTCATTCCTGATCTATGCCTACCATAGATAAAATAACTTCTACAAGATGTCCACTGCTGAACATAGGCCTCTCTAATGGATCTCCAATATGACCGATCTAAAGTGACCTGCATCCAGCGTCTTATTTATTTATTTAACACTGTGTGCAAAGAGCACACAGCAAAATCAAAATCAAGTATGTTACATAAAATGTGAACACAGTATGAATACAAAAGGCGGCCTTATCGCTCAAGCAATCTCTTCCAGGCAACCTTAGGGTAGTTAGAAATATAAAAGAAAAAAGAGATAGATAGATAGATAGATATACACTTTATTGTACCAATCACAAAATTAAAATTAAAAGTAATACATTTAGAATATTGAGTACAAAGGCGGACTTATCGCTATTGCAATTTCTTCCAGCCAACCTTAGGGTAGATAGGATAAAAAGTGAAAACAAACAAAGGCGGTACAGTAATAAAATACTAACACTATCATCCTTATCAAAGAGATACGGATATGGTGCATAAAGAACAGCACAAGCAGAATATCAGAAGTACACGATACATAAACTACTTAAAATAAATACTACTAATATACTTAACTAATATATATATACAATAAATAAACTATAAAAATACACGAGAAATGACTGAAACAAGATGTGCTGAAAAGGAACGAAGCTACAGTGAGGAAAGAAAGGGGAACTTCACTTCTTTCGTCTTCCTGCGACCTGGACTATGTCGTCGGATCGCTAGTCGGTAGACGTCTAACGATGGGCTTGCCGGTTCGTGGTCGCCATTCGAAAACCTTTTTGCCTCGTCAGCCGTCGGTTCTCCGCGCTATGTGCCCAAACCACTGCCACTTCAAAGAACTAATCTTCTGGGCTATGTAGATTACTTTTGTTCTCCTAAGGACCTCGTCATCTCTGATTCGATTTCGTAGCGAAACACTGAACATCGCCCTGCTCCATAGCTCTAAAAAAAGCTATAATAATAATAGCCGAGGACGGGTTTTGGCAGGAACACCACATCACATCAACTTCTCCAAAGGGCCTCTACGCGTTGGATCCATATCCCCGCGCAAGCCTCTCAAAGGACCGGGGCAACCCGTGAATCCCAAGCGGAGATACATAATAATAAGTTTTTTATTGATAATGTACAATTTATATTTAATAATTTATTGTCACTCTTCTTTAGATAATAATTTCGTTAGCTCAATCCCTAATCATCCCAATCATAGACTATGCTGATGTCTGTTACTGCGATTTGAACCAAGGCCTCGTCAACAAACTTAATAAGCTGGCAAATAATTGCATTCGTTTTATCTTTAACTTACGTAAATATGACCACATATCTTCATATCGTGCTCAGCTGACATGGTTGCCAATGCCTGAACGTCGGAATGCTAGAATTCTCCTTATGCTCTACTCTATACTCACCAATCCTCACTCTCCCAACTATCTTAAATCTAAATTCTGTTTTCTCAGCTCTAACCATTCTCGATCTCTCCGGTCTTCCAACAGCCTGGTTTTGGCCAACCCTCTTCACCGCTCGGTCTTTATGGAAAAATCATTTTTACTCCAGGCCATAAAGTTATGGAATGCTCTCCCTGAGACAATCAGGAGAGCCCCCAGCCGTTCTGCCTTCAAGCGCGCAGTTCATAGACTGTTTCTGCAGCAAGTCACGGAGTCATAGTCATCCAATCTATATCCTATGTATTGTATGTATATATTTTATATACTTATTTTATGTATTTATGTATAATATGTAATCTTATGTATTATTACTTTTCTTTTGTATATATTTTATCTTTCTTGTGTGTTCGTGATTTCGTCTTTATCGCCAACTTTTCTTTCTCTGTTTGGAGTGAGTGAGAAAGTGAGAAAACATTATCTCTCTTCAATTGAAGCTGATCTTGCTCATAGTTGGTCATTTTCTTCTCTTCTTTTATTTTTTATTATTGTATGTTGTATGTAGGTATATGATATGTATATATTCATTAAAGGTATAGTATGTATTAATTGGTTGATTGTAGCTTTATTTATTGACTGTTATGTAAGGATGATAGTTTTAGTATTTTATTACTGTACCGCCTTTTGTTTGTTTTCACTTTTTTCCCTATCTACCCCAAGGTTGGCTGGAAGAAATTGCAATAGCGATAAGTCCGCCTTTGTACTCAATTTTCTAAATGTATTACTTTTAATTTTAATTTTGTGATTGCTACAATAAAGTGTATATCTATCTATCTATATATCTTATTCTAAAGTTTACATGAAAAACACCTGCCAAACAGCTGTCAACACAGAATCCAAACTACCTAGCCTGTATTTTGGGGAACCGTGTTCGTCCGACAAGTTCAGTCCACCACCATGTAGACGTAGTAAGTAGTTAGTACCTTTTCCTTTTTTTTTACAACTAAATAGGTAAACAGGCGTTCCTACGGCCTACCTGATGGTAAGTGGTTACCGTAGTTTATGAACGCCTGCAACACCGGAGATGTCACGAGCGCGTTGCCTACCTGTCCGCTATCAGCACAGCG
This sequence comes from Euzophera pinguis, assembly GCA_947363495.1. Classification (NCBI taxonomy): domain Eukaryota; kingdom Metazoa; phylum Arthropoda; class Insecta; order Lepidoptera; family Pyralidae; genus Euzophera; species Euzophera pinguis. Next base: position 1,852,251 of record OX376177.1, read on the forward strand.
ACCCCTCTGGAGCCTGGCGACCCTACTCACCAGCAGGAACACAACACTGCATTACAGTGTTATTTGGCTGCGGTCTTCTGTAGGGTGGAAGTGCTTCCCCAGACGGACTACTCCTTACAAAATGTCCTACCGCTCTTAAATGTAGAATTAGTTTTACATGTTTTTTTTTTAGTTAAAGCTTATTGATCTTTAATTCCCACAGATTATAAATCGATACCTACACCAATATTATTCAAAACGGTTTATGTTATTGAATCACGTTTATCGCTTTTCGTCGACATTTTAAAAAAATGAAATTTACAAACTGGATTAATCCGGACCAAACCGGATATTTGCAGACGGGGATTTAATTAAATATACTTTATTGGCATATTTTTGCGGGCCTTGTTTCAGTTTAATAATATATTTTGGAAGTCATTTACCGGATTCCAGATACATTTTATAAGTAAATTAAATGTTTTGCATAATTAACTTTGCAATTTTTCTTTCGACTTTGGTCTTTTAACTTTTCTACTGATTTTCTGTTTCCAATTATGTACTCAACTGTACAATATAAGTTGAAGACAATTGTATAGAACAATAGGCGGAATTAATGATAACTTTTGACACAAGCAGGAATCTTAAATGTGAGTTTATGTATAATAAGAATGATTTTTTTTATACAACTAAGTAGGCAAACAGTCGTACGGCCCACCTGATGGCAAGTGATTACCGTAGCCTATGGACGACTGCAACACCGGAGATGTTACGAGCGCGTTGCCGACCTGTTCGCTATCAGCACAGCGACCCTACTGGAGCCTGGCGACCCTACTCACCAGCAGGAAAACAACACTGCATCACAGTGTTATTTGGCTGCGGTCTTCTGTAGGGTGGAGGTACTTCCCCAGACTTGTATTAATGTATTATCTTTTCGCGATTGGTGCACATACAATTTAATAAAAAGATTGCAAGAATCTTACCATATACTTTTCCAACTATAGTATTCTATCTTTTCAAATACATGCGAGCATGTAAAAACTTTTAAATTCGAAGATAAACGAAAAATTCCTTGCGGGCTCGAAGCTAAGCTACCGTCACGCACGTCTGCCATCTTGAAAAATGGCTTTAGATATTTCAAAATGTTTGAGATAAGCTGATATTGAAAAAGGTTTATGAAATCTTTGATTTATGACGTGTGAGATAGAAGCTTAGTAAAAACCACTGTTGGTCTCTCTAGTCGTCTAAGCAACTTCCTTCTGCTCGTTTTTAAAAGGGTTAGCTTTTAAAAATGATGCTAGATTAAGCGAAACCGCTTATTACAATTCATTAATTCACATTGAGTGGGTTACGAGGTGAATCCGAAAAAATATGTACACCATTTATTCGAAATCGAATTTTAGCCTCTAACGAACAACAAATGGAATGTATGTATGTACGAGTAAGTTTGTATGTATGTCTGTCTCTACGTTCTCTTTCTCGAACCCAAAAAATGGCTGAACCGATTTTAATAAATTATACGTCGTTATATTCATCCTTAATGCGCAAGTACTGGGTTTCATATTGGGTTAGTCAAAATGGTAAAAATTTAAATGGTAAACTTTTAGTTTATCATAAATCTATCGTGTGTGGTATCAATATAAGTTTTAAATTTGATAAAAAGTATTTTACTATTGTCATACTCTACGGTTGGGTAGTTTTTTTTTGCTTAAAAATGCTTGTTCACTCTCTTTTTTTATCCGACTGCGCCAGAAGGAGGGTTTTGTTTTTCGCGAGTAGTATGTAGGTATAATTGTTTGGCACGCTCTGCAGCCTGAACGGCTCCATGGAGTTTAGCTTGAATGGTGTCTTTAGATTCGTATTTACTGTGGGATTGAAATCGAGTACATAACTGTGTGAACTGTGACAATACCAATGCCTGTGTTCAACATCGGCAGCATATGCACAGCACACTCTACTGGCGGTAGCTGAAAATCCGTGTTTGCCTGCGGACAATCTCCCACACTGTGCTAGCCTTTCGCAACGCTGTAGCACATACATTACCTAGATTTAAGATGTGCCTACTGTACATGTTGTTTTGTAAATGTGCTATGGTGTCAATAAATTTCTTATCTATCTATAATAAAAAAAAATAAACAAAATGGCGGACTAATTTTGGGGTGTTTCATTCCCAAATTACACAGAAAGGCACTAGGGTTTTTAAATTAGTTTTAGTTTTTTTTTTAATTACCGAATCAGGCTGGCTACTCATAGATATCGTGGGAGGTTACAGTCAAATCCCAATGAACTGGCTTATAAGCTGTCCATGCCCTCACCAAAAGCAGCTTATAATAAAATATATTATAAATGCCGAAGAAGAGTCCTTTAGTGGAGGACACACTCGAAATGACCACTGCATTCTATCAACAAATCTATTTATAGCGTAACATAACATCACTGATATTAAAGAAAATACCGTTTTTTGTTTGTTAAGAGCTTGTTCGCCCTCATTTTTCTCGTAAAGTTGAAATCTATGTTAAGGTTAACCTTTATCGGTTTTCAATAAAATTCTCGATACATCCAAACCGAGTTGAGCCTGTCGGTTTAATAGGATTCGTGACTCAATTATCAGTTCGAGTATTTGCTCGTTTTAACACGCCGTTTCTCCCTGGAGCGCATTTTTTATCTTATCAAGCCTGTGAAAACGCTTTGACATTTTGGATATAATATTGAAACGTGTTATTCATGTACTAAAAAAATAATATTTATTTAGTATATGTTGTCCAATTGGGTAGACAAGTTTCAAAAATTGAAAAAGTAATGTGATGCCATGATACTCGTAGTATCGTTAAAATTTTGCACAGGCGATTTTATATAACAATTTAAAAATCGATGGTAAAGTCCATTTTGAAAATATAATATTACTAAAAAATTATATTATAATCGCATATAACAAATAAAGAAACTTTCATTTAGGAACTATTTACATAAACCGCAATATTTAAGGTAGTGGTCGAACAAATTTTAGTCTCACCCTTGTAAATTACAGCGTGACGTCACCGCTAAGTATCCATTAATTTCAGTAAGTTTGGTATCGTCCAAAATGCACGTGAATTCAACTTCGTCATATCTCAGTTAGTTTAAGTTTGATCGACGTGTATTTTTACCATTGTGCCTATTATAATAAATTATATTGAAAGATCGGTTCTTTTATGACCGTTGCTTTATCAGTTACGTCATAATACGCGTCCTCAGCTTACGCTTCAGTGCCTAGTGTACGCTCTAAGTCATGGTCCTTAATTTGGCGGCACTAGTTGTTATACTGCTTAACGCTCAACGCTTTATTGCAGTACCATGAATATCACGTAACGCTGTGAAACTTAAATCTAAAGAAAAAAATGTGTGAAAAAATCTATTTCAATTGAACTGAAATTGAAGGTAACCTTCAAAGTTAAATTTGAATAGTTAACATAAATTTTAAGGTTTTAAAAAATAATAATATAAACATAAATTCTTCCGTCCAAAATTTCAGCAAACAAAGCCATAAGCAGAAGCTAGTAAGTATAATAAACAAGAATCCATTGTCTCACGATAAAAAGATACGAACCGAATAAAAAACGTGATTAGAAAAAGCATAAAACAACATTAAGTGAGTTTTTGTTTCTTTGTAAAAGCTATCTGTTTTTTTGTTTTCCAATGCCACTGAACGGATACCGACACTCAAAAACAACGTTGCCGATGCGAACAAATACTGAATAATTGAGTCACGGATTCGATTATGCTGACTGTAAGGCTTGTGTTACCGTTATTTGGTTAACGTTATGTCCAGAAAATAGAGGTATCGTTATTAAAGTATTTGAATTAGGAACGTAATTTATGTTGATTATTTTTTTAAATGGCAAGCATTAATTCTGCCAATTGTGGTTGTATTTTTTTAATTAATCTATTTTAATACGGTTTGTATCGCGTTTATTACATACACGTAACGTTAAAATATGAAAGCTACAAAGTGTGTAACAAATACGAAAACATAAGAGACCAATTTTGGTACTTTATAGTATTTTTTACTTTTAACTATAAGCGGACTAAACCTTGTATTCTTAAACATAACCTTAATGACGTCCTTCACTCAAACTAATTGAAGGGCGCCTTAAGGATGTCCTCGAACTTGCCTTGGAAATGACATTCTTATTTGATTGCTTAAGCAAACTCCGATGAGGAAAGACACAGGTTATAATAATAATCCGAAGCACAAAATTTTAAAAAAATACAGGAGACTAGAGTAAGAAATAAACAAATTATAGTTCACTAAACAAAAAGTGGCAAAAACTGATATATGATCACTTTCGAGGCCGCCTCAAGGTACCTCTCAGCCAATCTTATATTTGACAGTTCGATACTCACCTCTAATGAGGAATCTCCATAAGGAAGCTACTCATACCAATAAGGTGGAGTAAGTTTGAGTCGAGTTTGAGTGAAGGTTTAAGAATATGGGTGCTAGTGTTTATTCATTATATGTTTGACAAAATAATTACCCCCGACCTTATTTCGGAAAGTTTTTGGGAAAAATAATGGCAAAACAAAGGTAACCTGCAAACTAAGAAACGTTAATTATGAAAAATTGTATCACTCTATTTTATCATTACGCACGATATCGTTACATAAAACCGTATATATACATAATGATAACGGCTTTCGTTTTAATTTAGTATTAAATTAAACTAATTTAGTTTATTTAAGCAGGTATTATTTTTATAAATGTAAGTAAGAATTTATATTAAATATTTTTATTTAAAAAAAAAAATGATAACGTTACTTTATTAACTGAATTTTGTAACGATTACAAACCCTAGATGACAAGTTCAATGAACGAACTTAAGGGGATATGCCTGGCAGATTTTAAGCACGTTTTCATACATATTTAAGAGAGTTTACTCAAATTTTATATACCAGTATGATTTTCCCAATTACAATTACTGTATTTTCTACACTACAATACATGGCAGCATTCAACGGAGTGAAAAGATTTTTTTAGGGTCAGTAATGCGCTCGTGACTTACTTGTCTATTGCTATAATTTACAGGTTAATAATAATAATCATTTTTCTTTTCACTCATGTGAGTCCTAGTTACTTGAAATAAATAAATTCATTCATTCATTCATTCATTATCAAAAATTCCTCCTCCTGCCTAGACCTGTTCATGGAAATGTCATCTATTGATATAGCCGAGGACGGGTTTGGGCGGGAGCACCACATGACATCAACTTCTCCAAAGAGCTTTACGCGTTGGATCCATATCCCCGCGCAAGCCTCTCAAAGGACCGGGGCTACCCGTGAATCTCAAGCGGAGATATAATAATAATCATTTTATTGCAACAGGAAAATACAATTTACTTATTTATATATATAAACAAGTTACTAATATAAATTTACTTGATCAAGTAATCATACTTTTTGCATGCACTTTTATAGATTATTATATTGCTCGAATTCCCAAATAACAGCTTATGATAGCGTTTCCAACTTATTTGCTAGTTTGGGAATTATCGTACCTACTCTGTAAGTAATCTCACTTAACCAACTCTTTCTTTCTTATTTATGAAGAGTTTAAACTGTACCAGTGCTACATTGTAACAAAAAATAGTATCTTCTTCGTGATGCTCCTCTCCATCGAGATTACAGACTTACGCCTAGTTGATGGTAGGTGGCAGAATGATGGACTAATTTTTAAACAGCACTATTGTAATCATTTGCTGTTAAGAAACAGTACAATAAATGTTTTTTATTTTTAATTAATTTTTATTATTATTAGGTTGAGACTTTCGTTGGGTATTAGAATATAGGATTTTAGTTTTAAGAAAATAAATACTTCACTCACTTTAAGCTTCAGAGCTCAAAGTATATTTTTAATCATGGCTTTCGTGGTGCTGTTTATTGCAATGGAGATACTGATTTCTGACCTCCGTAACCCTATTCACAAGAAAACCATAGCAATAAACACATGGTTCCGTGTATTAATGGCCAACACTATCAGATAGTTCAAGCTGCCTTATCTGACTCAGTATAACGAATGCCATCTATCGAACGGACTCTCGAGATAAAAATGCCATTAATATTGAGTAAATCAATACACCGTTGGACATATTTTTGCGAAACTTTTGTTTCGCTTGCGTTTAAATTTAGTGAAATTCATAAAAAAATTCGAGCCCCGTACAAAATCCTTTCAGTTGATCACTGATTTGTATACTTTCGGTTTTTATTTTTTATTGAAAGTAGTTGTAAGTTGTAAAAAAGTCATCCTGTCCTGTATAAGCTACGTGGATTTAATATTTTTTCCCGTGTCTTCCAATGGACTGGTAGAGTATTCTCTTAGGATTAAGCCCGCCAATTGTTATAAGTATTTTTTACTTACAATAAAGTTCTAATAGATCAATTATGAACACACGTCCACCGACCAGATGATCAGACGATCTGAAGAAAATCGCTGGCAAGCGCTGAATGCAGGACGCTTCCAACCGGCCATTTTGGAAATTTTTGGTTATGGCTGAAATGATAAATAGAACAACTTTATTGATCTATCCATCACTTACAGGGATGGTCTTACAAGCAAAGGTACCAGATAAATAAAGTGCATGACAGAAATATGTGAATTCGTTCATTTAGATAATATCGAATTTTTTTTTATATTGACGTTTTGAAGAAAATGCTGCAGTGGAGTTTGTGACGCCGCTTCTTCTCCACTTATGCTTTGGAACAGATAGTAAACTTAATATAAGTAAATTGAGGTCAATAAGTTATGTTTATATGCTATATTGAAAATAAACGATTTAATTTCCCAGATGTCCCTATAGGTGGCGGCTCAGTGTGATGACGATTACACATACCTCGCTAGGCTAAGCTCCTTCAATTGAAACTTTAAGCTGTTTATTAGTGATGGAGTCTATTTATTATTCATCTAAAGGAATCTGTATTTTGCGACCCTTTTGTCACTTTATGTTCAAGTAAATTAAGTCTCACCCTTTCAACTTTATTGCTTTAGACTAAAACAAAAGTATTATAAGGAAAATGTGTAGGCTATAACGTTTTACTTCCAAACTAGGGTCAAAATACTGCCAATTTATTTTTACGATGGGCTTATGAAGGTCACTTGAGTTTAGACCTTCAGAGGAAATAGTGTATTTTTTATCATTTTTTGAGTTGAATCACGCCATGAAGTTAGGGTGGCAAGATATTTAAAAAAATCTAATTGTCATTAGTGTTTTAAAAAACGGGTCAAGTGCGGGTCAGACTCGAGCACGTAGGGTCCGTCAGTATACTTACAGCTAAACTGTAAAAAATTATAAAGTATTTTGAAACCCACACTTAGATTACTCAAATGATACGTTTATGTATGTTTTACGAATTGATGAGCCACCAACGTAAACAATTCACATAAATTAATTATTTAAACCCACACACAGATTATTCAATCCCACATTTTTTTTATGATATGCGTGAATTTTACAATTATTTGTATACAATGAAGAATTTACAAGTATACAATTTTTTGGGCTAGCTTGGCTAAATTGAACGATGGTAGGTGGAGTAAGACTGTAACGGAGTGATATCTAAGAAACGGAAAACAAAGTACTCCATTATCCAGCTGCTAAATGGCTTAACTATATCAGAAAAATTGCTAGCAACAACTGGATCGCGATAACTCAAGACAGAGATGGTTGGCGTAGACAAAGGGAGGCTTATGCCCAGCAGTGGGTTATGGAAAGTTGATGTTAATGATGGTACAATTTTTAGTAACGTAAGTTTATGCAATTTTACTTAATATATTTATAGCATATTAAAATTTCTTTTTGGCTCACTCATCGCATACAAAAAAGCAATTTTTATGAACATTTTCCCGTAATAAAATTCAATTATCAAAAGTTTGTTGAATTCATTCATTTTAAATGTTAATTCAGTAGACATAAGCCGATTTAAGTTCTACAAAAACAAACGTATTTTCGGGTTTTGGCAGTTAGGCATCTGCTCAGTAAAAAGTTCAGAAAGTTCTCAGCTAACAAAGTCGTAATTTATTCGAACAAACTTTAATTTAAAACAGATACAAACTATTTTTGTTCACGTACAAGTAAATATATGTTAGTTATCGTCTCATTTATCGCTCGATATTATATAATATTATTATATCATAGGATATTTTTATTTTGTAATATTTTGGAAAGCATGAAGGTAATGTTGAAAAAAGAGTGACTTTTTATATATATTTTTTATACAACTAAGTAGGCAAACAGGCCGACCTGATGGTAAGTGGTTACCGTAGCCTATGAACGCCTGCAACACCGGAGATGTCCGCTCTCAGAACAGCGACCCCTCTAAAGCCTGGCGACCCTACTCACCAGCACGAACACAGCACTGCATGACAGATAGGGTAGAGGAACTTCCCCGGATGGACTACTCCTTACAAAATGTCCTACATCTCTTAAACTGACTAATAATCTCTTTGACTGCGAGTAATCGGGTAAATGGGGCATTGCATTACTTTATGAGCGTTGATTTGTATCTAAAAATGCACGTCAGGCTGTTCATAGAGCAGTGTGAATGCCAACTCTTATGTATGGTAGTGAAAGTTGGGTTGGGTTGGGAAAGAAAAATAATGAATGCAGAGTTAATGCAGTTGAAATGAGAGGTTTACGGAGTATGTGTGGCGTACTTCTGAGCGATAAAATTAGAAATAGTGAGATAAGAAAAAGGTGTGGTGTGAATGAGGATGTAGTGACAAAGATAGAAAAAGGGATGTTAAGATGGTTTGTGCATATAGAAAGGATGGATGAAAGGAGACTTACGAAAGGTATTTACAAATCAAAGATGACAGGAAAAGTCGGTAAGGGCCGGCCTCGGAGAATATACTGCGACCAAATCTCAGACATATTAAAAAAACGAGATGTCAGGAGTACCCGTAATCGACTAGCGTGTATGACGAGAGTGATGAGCGTAGAAGAAGCGAGGGAAGTCTGTAAGGATCAAAGCATCCGTATTCTCTTCTTCTTAAATTTGGAATTTCACATACTTGTTTATTTCGATGTCATACTCGATTAAGTCAAAGGGAAAAAGGGAACAGAGAAAAAATATAAAAATAAAACTTGATTATTTTTCTGGTAAGAAAGAATAAGGTTCCTAATTATCCAAAAAAAATATTAGAAATTTTGAACCAGACATTTAATAAAAAACACATTTAATTCACCTGAAAAATCCATCTTTGAGCCTAATTGCCCGTGCCACATCGGTAGACACAAAATTAAAAAAGACAGCATCTGTCATTTAACCGTTTTTGATGGGAGTTTATCAAATGAAGCAATAGATGATAATATCAAGATAATGAAATTTATAAAATTAAAAAAACGGTAACAAAATAAAAAAATTAAGAAAAATCTCACACCAGTAGGTATTAATTTATCCACAGCCTCAGTAATTAAGGGTCCTTGGGGCGTAATTCTATTAGCAAGAAACACTACATAATTTAATTAACTGAAGGATGAGTGAAGAGGATTGCGTACCTGTGTCAGTTCTAATAGTTCTCTGAAGGATGTGTAAAACAATTTGTGTTTAAATCTATAATATCTATGTAATCTAAGATTTATAATGTCACTGCGAAATAGCCATGGAGTAATTACAAAGAGGAGATGCCGTAATAAGCGTTTCGTAAGAAAGCGTTTATGAGGCTACACGGGGCGGAAGGCAGACGTGCGAGTTGCTTGGTTTCGGCCGCGGGTCCAATCATGAAGCACGAGCAATGACAAGCTCCGCCCACGTTGTGTTGGCGAGGCGCCAATGATCACATCACTGCGCCATTTCAAACAGCATCTCCTCTTTGTAATTACTCCATGGAAATAGCTTATCATGGTTAATGACACCAGGGTGCACCAGTGACAACCGGCTGTCGGCCTCTGATGAGGTTCCTTTAACGACGGCAGACGTGAGGGGAGCTTGGTTTGGCCGTGGCTCCGCCCCTCTGCCGTCGTAACAAAAATGGGCACATCATTCATTGAAATGTTATTTGTGCCCTTTTTTTTTACGACGGCAGTCCTATTGTCTATCGCCTCTACTTGCCAATAGATGTCGCTAGCAAATCGAAGATTTCAACATAAAAAAAAATCTTTATATTACAGATATTTTGAACATTAAAACAGACATATATTTTGTGTACACTAAATCAATCAAATAAATTCGAAAATATTTTATTTACTTACGTTTATTGTAATCACATTACAGTAGACACTAAAAGACATATAATTTAATGGTTTAAAATATTTTACAAAATATTTTAAGCCGAAACGTAAATAAGAAACACTGGGCTCGGTCCACGTCATGCCTCATTCGCAGTTGAACGAAAAATGCGTTGAACGAAATATGACGAAAGCTCCGCCCACTTTCGACGTCATTGCGCCAATGACCATAACGGTGCACCAGTCGATACGCCGTCTCCTCTTTGTATTTGCTCCATGCTTTAGATCGCTTATTAGTAGGCTTTGATTGGTTTTTAAATTTTTCTAATAACTCTGTGACTAATTTCATATATTTTGTTTTCTTTTTTGCTGATCGTACTTTAAAAGTATTTGTCATTCGAGCCGAAACTGGACTTCAAAGATGACCATAGATATTTTTTGGAATGTGGCCCGAGATGCCAGGCCGCACGTGGAACAAATCCATTGACGTATGTAAGCTTGCAGGAAGCTTGTAGGCGCAATTCTCGAGCCCTGCAAGCTTACATACGTCACGAAACAGGGACAATTCAGAGATATTTTTAATACATTTTTTCTTTAAGTACAGCTAAAGCAGTTAAAGCACTAACTTCACAAATTCTACACTTTATCTAATTTTTGATTAGTCAACTCCTAGGCAACGCAGCCGCATCACAACTTACGTATAACAATAGAACAAAATTAATTTTCTTCAGGGAATTCTAAAAAAAAACAGTAACAATCCAACAACTGCGGTAACAGAATAAAAAACTAATAAAGAAGTAGGAATGAGAAAAACTTAGCAGTGCAAATAGTTGCCCCGTAAATTACAGTTTCCTACTTCAGTCAGATGAACATGGAAAATATAAATACATCAAGAAAAGATCTAAAATTCATTATAGTGGTTCTGTATTTTCGTGATTATACAACCACTAGCGAGTATCATGACCATTTTATTCATACAATCATATTTTTAGTTTTTTTCTTATCATTATTACATAATATTTGGTTACTAATTTGCGATGCTTCTAAGTCGGAAAATTGCTTAATTTTTTTTGTGGGAGGGTTTTTTGTATGAGCGTATTCTCTGATGTATCATTTTCAGAGAATGAAGTAGAATTTTTCTTCCTTCGCCTTCATGATTTATTTTCTTAAGTTTCGTGTTTTTAGATGCGTTTTCATTATTTTTCTGTAACATATTTATTTCGCTATCTTGAGTTTTGATTATTTTTTCTGATAAACAGACACTTTCCCGAGTTGAGAGTATTATTTTATTGTCTGCATTCTTTAATTGATTTTGTAGTCGTAGCTCAATTTAATGTTTCAATTCGTCGACGTCATTATTTTCTGTCAAATCTTGGGTACTTGATGTTCTTAGGTCAGACATACTTGATAGAAAGGATTCATTTGTAGTGTCCATGATGTCATTTATGTTTTTTCAAAATTTGCAACGGTGAATTTTTGCGCGAAGCTAACAACTTCACTAGGCAAGCCACGTGCACTGGCGATTTGAATAGCGAATACTTGCGAGTTTAGTTGTCGGTAGCTTCGCGCGAAAACTCGTCGTGACGAATACCTCCATGGCCAGACAGACACTCATTATATCTTGAGGATATCACTAGTGCACTGGCATCTCATGACCTATTTATACCGTTTATACTATCGTGTCATTTTTCAAAACTGCCTCTTAGCCTTAGCCGTGGTTTCTTTAAAAAGACTAGCAGATGGTAACCTGGACCATGTTTATTATCATACAAACTCGTGATATTCAAGCCTGCAAAGTCCCATCCAAACTGAAAACAACCGAAAAAAGTATACCTACTTCCCTTGGGAATCCAACCCATGATCCCCGGGTTTTCAGAACAAATAATATTTGACTACTGAACCCTAAAAGTGAGATGGCAACCAAAAGTTTATAGTTCGCTCGAAGTTTTGCATAAATCAACAGTGTCGAGCTGTTAATTTACATGATATTTTAATGTCGAATTTCATAAACACAGTTCTCATAATTGCTGTAAAATCTGCATTTATAGCAGGGCAAAAAATTAACCATAAATTCTAAAAAGATTCAGAATTCAAGGATTTGTTTGTCAAAATAGTAGAGTCGAAGGCTGATAAACATGACCCCTCAGCCATTACGATAGGTACGGTAAGGGAGGGGTTCACGCTTATTTGTATTCAACTGTTTATAAAATTAATGGGTACCTTTGAGCCAGGTACGATAATCAGGGGCAGAATTTTTGTTATACAGTGATCAAAAATTCCTATTCATTCTTATCTCTGTCGTGGTGTGTAGGCTTAATTTTATTTTTATATTGACTAGATTGTACTGAATTTTTAACGTATCCATGCAAAGATTTTTTGATCAACATAGCGACGTTTTTAAAGTATTGTTAGCTTTCGTCCAGCGTTTTCATTAAAAATCAGCTTAAGTGCTTTCCAGTATCCTACACTTGTACATAATTTCAATTTCTTCAGCCTTGATTGATGGAGTAACAACCCGAACTTTGTTTTATGTATTTATTAAGAGGATAATATAGAAAAATAACATGTCATAATGATTGATGTTCCAGTCAACAAAGCCAAAGTCTCGAGTTATAACAGAATTCTACACATAAAGGAAGGCACTTTGCCAAATACATGGCGCCGGCCTCACATTCAGACTTAAAGGTTAAGCAAGGTGGAGACGGAAAATGGTAAAATAATAAATTTACTTTGTCTTTTCAAGGTATTGTATCCGCCTTAATAAAAGATAGAAATTGAAAGTAATCTAGTTAGCACGCCTTCCGCGTACGCTCAGATTATGGAATGAACTCCCTGATTCGGGTTATCCTAGTGATTACAACATGGCTTTCAAAAGTGTGAATAATTTTTTTTTCAGGGTCGGCAATAAGCCCGTGATACTGCTGGTATTGCAGGCATTCATAGGCTGCGGTAACAACTTACCATCAGGTGGCCGCATGCCGGTTTGCCTACCAAAATGGTATAAAATAAATACTTACATAAATAAATATTGTACCTACACTATTTTGCTCTAACAAGTTAAATTTATGTGTCTTTAATTCGTTCTCTTCAGACTACAAATCATATACTTGGGGACAATGGGGCCGGTATGTCAGTTCTTTCCACTTTTTCTATCTCTAGCCATTTCTATCTCAACACTTCCAACTTATATTCTGCCTGACATAGTCCGGCTATCCCTTTTTTGGTCTTCCTCTGCTCCCTTATATTCTCCCTGACATAGTTCGGCTATCCCTTTTTTGGTCTTCCTCTGCTCCTTGCTCCTACAACCTTCAAATTTATTATTTTCTGCGTTATATGATTCTCCTCATTTCTCACAACAATTTCATACCATTCCTACCTATAACTTTCAAGCTTTCCTTTCATAGGAGCAACTTTTATACTTCCTCATACATAATCAATAAATTAATAATTTTCAACATTTTCTTAAACGTAACAGTGACCTTCCGCTTTTGCTAGACCATACCACGAACCAAAGACAATATATAGAAAATCGATGTAGAGTTTTCAATGCCGAGCCAAAATCATGGCAGCGACTGCACGCAGACTAAGTATCGCCATAGAACCTATTCTAGCGGCATTAGAGATAATTCGAATGAAAGATAATTCGAATGGCGGCTTATCACATAAAATCCCTATAAAACCGTAATTTTTTTCGAAGAAAATCGCATTCTACTTTACCTCTTGTTGATTTGTTTTGGATATTGATTGACCCTTGAAGTCAGATTTTCAGAAACAGGTTATTTAATATTTCTAAGTTAAAAGAATGCTAATCATATTCAAAAGCCTTTACAGACAGACAGAACTGATAGAAGATTATCTACGACAGACCAACACTTACATCGATATATTTAAACAACCCATGATAATTATTAATTCCATGATAATATAAAAGTTTCGTTATATCTTCACACCAAAACACAATAAGAAACGGACGCATTCATAATTCAATGCAGCGCCTAATAAAACAAGAGAGGAAATCGCTGTAAAGTTTTCAATGTCGCGCCAAACCCATGACCGAGACTACTGGCAGACTTAGTGTCGCCATGTCTGTGTGTTACCGACAGACATGTAGGTCAAGTTTGGCTTGGTTTTTGGTTATTTCAACAAATTTGAGACTTGTTTTGAATTCAAGATTATTCATTGATTTAAAGAGATTTCCACAAAAAGGAAAACCTTTAATATTTCCGAAGCAAAAATTATAGCCAGTAAATTTACGTCTGTTAATTTAAGTGGCTATTACTTTTACAACATCATCGTCATTTCTGATAGTCATGTCAGAATGATAGAAAAACAGACAGATAGACCAACACTACAATAGATTTACCATTAATAATATGTTTTTATTGCATGATAGTCATTGGTTCCATGATAATATTTCTAAATTCAATGCAGCCAATAAAATAAGAGAGGAAATCGATGACAAGATTTCAATGTCGAACCAAAATCATGGCCGCGACGGCACGCAGACTAAGTGTCGCCATGTCTGTGCGTTGTCGCACAATGTCAGCGATATAGTACATACAGTAGTGACATAGATATACAATGTCAAATTGAGACTATTTTACTATTTTGAAATCCTTGATTGACCCCTGAAGCCAGAGTTAAAGATAGAGGAAATTCTTAAATATTTCTAAATAAAAAATACAGCTATTAATTTTACTTCAGTTTATCATCATCAGTTCTGGCTGTGTCAGAAAAAAGAAAGAGGAGAAGAAAGGATAAAGGACAGACAATAATTGATAATAATTTTACCCATGATAGTTATTGATTCCATGATAATTTGTATTTATTATTTTAGATCTTCACACTGAAACAGGGACTCGTGCAAATAATAAGGACGCATTTCATTCGCAGTTCAATGCAGCCAATAAAATAAGAGAGAAAATCGATGTCAAGTATTCAATGTCGAGCCAAAATCATGGTCGCGACTGCACGCAGACTTAGTGTCGCCATGTCTGTACGTTACCCTACAATGTCAGCGATTTAGGTCAAGTTTTACTGTTATTTGCCAGAAACTTTCATATGCCCTTAACACATGTGCTGCGCATATTTTTGCGGAGTTGGTGGAACTCAGAGTGAGGTGAGGATTCTGATCTAATGACCTTTGCGACTTAGGGGTTGTCCAGTCTACGGCCTATGTCATGAAGTGTACCAATTGTTCAGATTACTGCAGTGTCTTTGAACGGCCAACGACAGAGCAGTCAACGTTGCCACGTATTAAGCTAGCTTTATATATCATCGTGGCAATTTCGACTCGAAAAGAATAAGCAGCGGGGAGAACTATAGCCATTGAGGCGGAAACGTTATCTACTGGCGACCATAAACCTGCAAGCGCAGAATAAATTGTCAAATGACCTGAAAAAGGTTGCTTCCAACCGGTAATTTTGGAAATCGGAGGACTATATCTAACAGTGGACTGACTGCGGATGTAATGATGATAATGACATTTGCTGGCACAAATGACAATCTGAATTGTGAATTGCCTAATGCCATGCTGTTACCTTTTCCTCCTTTTTGTCGAGTAAAAATGGCTCTTTAATTTGGCCAATATTTCGCCATGGTATTTGCCCAGTCATCCATACTAATATTATAAATGCGAAAGTCTGTCTGTCTGTCTGTTACGCTTTCATGGCCAAACCGCTGAACGGATTTTGGTGAAATTTGGTATGAATATAGTTGAAGACCCGGGGTCCAATATAGGCTACTTTAAGACGCAGGCGGAGCTACGGGAAAAAGCTAGTTTGCCATATATACATCAATGATTCATCTCCAATTGTGCCCCAATATTCGTGTCTTGCAATATAGAAAAAAATATGGCTGCAATACTTAATCCAGTAACAAAATAGAAGAAATCGATAAAAAGTTTTCATGGTCGCAACTGCTCGCAGACTTAGTGTCGCCATGTGTGTGCGTACCGTACAATCCCAGACATATAGGTCAAGTTTGGCTTACATTTTGGGTTTTTTTTTTGTATTATGCAGCCAAATCTGATAAACCACCTTTTATTTCTATATACGAAGTCATGGTTGGTTTATTCATTTGGTTGTTTCATGTATGGACGTCAAATGACATTCCTTTCTCATTGAGGTATATCATTACAGCCGTGCTTCAGTACAGGCAAATCTTTGCCGTGAGGTAGAATGCCCAGAAGGCTAGCAGCATTGCCACGTTGTATTTGCATAATGTATCTTTACACGAGTACAAAGTCGTTGAAAGTCTTTTTATTTCTTACTAGCTGTTTCCCGCAGCTCCGCCTGCGTCAAAAAGTAACCTATGTTTGACCCCGGGTCTTCAACTATATTCATACCAAATTTCATCAGAATCCGTTCAGCGGTTTGGCCGTGAAAGCGTCACAGACAGACAGACAGATTTTCGCATTTATAATATTAGTATTGGATGAATCGCTACTTGAACAAAATATCGCTCGGCATCATTGTAATACCTACCGTTTGTTACGAAAGTCTTTGCATTCAAATAAATCGTCAGACAGACAGACAGACTTTCGCATTTATAATATTAGTATGGATATGGATTGTCTTATCTTATAATCTATTTTCTTACGGGCCTAAAATTGGACTGCTTCGATTTTATTTGCTGTAATTTATACAGCCCTTACCTACCATTGCATTCCATACCTATACGATTTTATTCATTCAATCCCTACAAAAAGCGCTAAGCAGGATATGATGGACTCTAGCTAGTAGCTCGTTATTCGAGCGCGACCCGCGTATCCGTAGTGAATGCGCGTGTCAAGCGACGTCGTGACGCGACCACTATTGGATTGGTCGCCATTTTAGTAGCATTTCCTATCTTGAGCTCCTCCGTGCTTCGGAAGGCACGTTAAACCGTTGGCCCCGGTTGTTATTGATAGATAGCAGTCGTGAGGCTGTGTCAGATGCCTTAGGGCAGCCTGCAAAACTCTGACAGTGTTGGCCACTAACACATCTCGGGTCATGTTCCTGTTGGTCTGGTTTCCTTGTAAAAAGGGTTACGGAGGTCAGACGGCAGTCGCTCCATTGTAATAACCAGTTCCGCCAAATCTAGGACCATGACTTACAGCGTACCCTAGGCTCCGAAGCGTAAGCTGACGACGCAACTAGGATACACGCTAGGATGATGATGGACTCTCTGCCAAGGATGCTGAAGACCGAGAGAAGTGGAGACGTAAAAGTAGAAAAGCGGACCCTGGGCTCTGAAGCAAACAGCTAAGGATGCAACCAGGATAACGCTAGGACGAAGAAGATAATACAAATAACAATACAAAAAGAGACAATACTCCAACACAAAGAAACAAAAATCCGCAAAACCTTTGAAAATATACTTTTATCATGAAGATAGTCACAAATAACCATGAGATGGTGAAGGTTGAGCGAATCGTTAGCCAAATCCGGGATATTTACAACTGGCCTTGGCAGCATTGAGTCTGTGTCGGGAATCCTTGATTATCATATCAAGGATTTCTGAACGAGGTAGCAAAATTTATTTATGAAAACTTTATTGTTCCACAAAATGGCGGAGATGCTAAGAGCATTCTCTACCAGTCAACCATTGGGAGAAACAGAAAGATAGTTTGAATTGAAATAATGAATATTTTTCTTTGTTTTGTACGAGGGAGTCAATAGACATCATAATAGCGTTTTGGTTAACAATCTAAGCTAAACCTGTAGATTACAGAATCTACAGGTTCTGAGTTTGATTATTTAAACGAATCTAAATATAAAAAAAGAAATTAACTAACAAAAAAAAAAAACAAAATGAAATAAAAAAAAATACGGTATGTTCGTAGTTATGCCAATTTATACAGATCTCTTAATGTTCAATTCGATAGTCTGCTAATTACAAACTCTGGGTGCCATTCCTATCAAGTGAGTTGTAAAGAGAAGGCTTCTGTATGTGGAAATAGCTGTATAAATTTGAATTTGAAATTCCTAACCAAAGAGGAGAAATTTGTGATTTAAAGTGGCCAGTACGACAAAACGCAAATTTCATATGTAAGGACTTAATATAATATACTATATATTCTACACGCTTTGAAGGGACAGATGCTCCTTAACCTGGCTCTTAAAACTAGTAATATTTTCAGCCATGCGTACATTGTACATATAAGTCATTATCATAGATTTGGCGGCACTGGTTATTACATGTAGCGACTATCGTTTGACCTCCATTACCCATTTTACAGGAAAACCAAGCGGAACATGATCCAAAGTGTGTTAGTGGCCAACACTGCCAGATTTTTTCAGGCTTTCTAAAGGCATCTGACACAGTCTAACGTAAAATATTTTAACCATTAGGCATTTAGCTAACTAACCAGAACGTCTAGATTCCGTCTCCGAGGCTCATTAGCCAAGACCTGGTCTGGTGGCGAGGCGCCCTTGGCATTATTTAGCCCGGGCAGAGAGGTCGTTCACCGTGTATTGATTTTAGTAGCGACTGTGCAACGTCATAGATGATTAGTGCAGAAGAGCAATGCAGTTGCGGTTTTTGGGGTATTCGGCATTTTGGTAATTTGATATTTTAGAATTTTGATAGAATTTGTTTTAGAATTTAGAAAACCGTTTGGTTTTTTGAGAATTAGTATTCTGGATTTGTTATTTGTCCCTTTTTTACTTTTCTTACATTTCAAAAATAGTTTTTTATTAGCTCCTGGAAAACTAGCTAAATCACCCGAAAATATTGAACGTATCTTATGTACCACCTTAGGTATGACAACAACCTTAACCGCTGCAAAGCCAAGTCATTATCATAATAACAGAAATCTACTTACTACATGGTCTAACTTTTATATACGAAACACACCTAATCTAGCAATGGCCGTCATGTCGCAAAAATTATATTGATATAATATAAAAAAGGAAAGAGTAGATAACAGATAAAACATGGAATGCCTAATCGATCAACTTTTAGCATTACTATATACTTACATTTGTAGGTATTATCTACCCACATCCCGCGAATCTACCCATAGGCAATTTAAAAATTTGATGTTTGGCCCACGGACTAGTTTTTCAGCAGTCCAGATGTCCCATAACCTCAATAAAGTGTTTTACTTACTTAAAGAAAGGAAAAGTTGTCTCTCAGAGTCAACACATCCTTCGGCATCAAACCAAAGTTTCTCTACCATCTAACCTATCATATTCTCTGCCTACTGACCTACATAGGACAAGCTGGCGTTCGCAGCCGCGGATAGGAACTGACAAGCCTATGCCTTTGTTGTGATTCGAGTTAACTGAGAGGGTTTAACGCATCGGTTATGATTGAACAGTTAAATGGTCTTATGATTATTCTCGTGAAAAATTACAAGTGGAACCAAAAGGTAGAAAAGTAAAAGTGTGTTTTCAACTGGTTAAAAACCAATCGGAAAGAAAATAAGATCAGAGAGAGAAATTTTACTACAATCCTTAATCAAATGTTAATTTTCTAAATAGGGAAAAATAAAATGTTTACGAAAGATTAAATAATTATTTACTATTGAATCAAAGAAAAAGTTTAGATTTAAGTGCAATATATAATTAGTTTTTAACGTTGATAAAATTAAACACACAGATAACCCTAGAAGCCTAATCTACGCTTGGGAGGCGTATACGGAATTGAATATTAGCTCTTTCTTTGTAATAGCTTCTAGGGTTAATAAGTAAATATTCCATGAGCAACTCTAAATGATAGAATCTAAGTAACAAAGGCATTCTGACACGATCCATTCCTTGTCTATCCGCTTGATTGTAATAGAATGAGATAAGATATAGATTACACTGGATTTAATGAATTTATCATTTCTCAGGATCATTGAATGTCGTTTTGATAGATAAACAATTTTCATCAAAAAGCCATTTGTTACGATTGATATTTATTTTTATTATCTCGAGCCAAAATAAGAGGGTGTTGTGTTGAAATAATGGCTTGCTATTCATACCATACTTCCATAAACAGTTTTAGTTTGACCTGTATATGTACGAGTATATCTGTCAGTTTGTACCTCGTAGTGAAAAACACCGGTTTTGCGAGATTCATCTTGTAGATTAAAATAGCGGATTTTCGGTTTCAAAAAGTAAGTCTTCAAAACTTCCTCTTTGAAACATAAATTTTCAGGAGTAAGTATTAAGAAAATAACTGCATGCTTCGGGCATTTTTAAAGGCTATTACAAAAGAAAATTGTTAGGTACAAATAAATAAATAAAGTTTATTTTATTGTCAGTTATCCATCTAATGAAAATTATATCTTTGAAAAACAAAGGAACACTACGACAGATGATTAATCAAATTTTGGTTGGAACGTCATGGCAAAGAAAATTAATAATGCTACGATGCATTGACCAAATAATTAATTAACATGAATGGAAATTTCCATTGATAACTGCCGCCGTGGTTCAGTAGACCTGGAGGACGTGGGTTCGATTCCCGCGGGAAGCATAAATATCTATGTTTAGTTGTTTCCAGTTTGGTTAGCTCATTGCAGGTTTGAATCACCTGATTGTCTGATAATAATGTTTCCGTGCTTTGGAAGGCACGTTAAGCCATTACCCAGCTGCATTAGGTAGTCGTTAAAGCAATCACGTCAGAGACCCAAAACAGTTCCGAAAAACTGATACCAGGATGCACTTCCCTTTGGTAATCGAACCTACGACCTCCGGGCCGAACGCCTTAACCACTGGACCGCGATGATAGTCATTAATGCCAATTCCTAAATAAATAAACCATACTCCACCCCAACCATTTCTTTTAGTTTCTCCTTTCAAGCCTTATCAACAAAACAAAACCATACTAAGCTGGGGAACCAGTAGACTTTAAAATAACCACTTTAAATGTGAGACTTCCATCGCAGCCTCATTAGAGAGCTTTTGAAAGCTACCCTTTTGAAGTTACATGTCTTACGTAACTTTCTAAAGCCGAATTGGGAACGGTGTTCTGTTGAGTTAATTTCGTTTAAGAGTTGACTGGGAAATG